>VXAK01021774.1:4571-25949 GCA_013399435.1 Arenaria interpres | reverse complement strand
AATGTCAAGTTTTATGGATAAAATGAATGTAGGAAAGGAAGTGCTATAGGAGGTACTACCTATAATGTAGACTAAGCCAAAGAATTGTTAATGGATAACATAACTGTTGTTTTTAACTCTTTCACTGGTACCAAGGAATCAAACAAATTTTACAACAAAACCAAATTTTGCTATTCTGCATGTCTGGCCGGGTGGTCTGGCTGAAGTCAGTTATTAACGCTAAATATCTTAAGGAGGAATGTGTGCTCAAAACAAACACTAGAAAAAATGATCTTCAGTGGGAATATAAGCGGAAGAAAACTAGAAAAAATAAGCCAAGGAAGACAAATTACAGAAATGTCACTAAGTTGTTAAGCTGGTGTAGGGAAAATGCAGATCTAAAGCTGAAAAATGTAGATTTATAACACTGCTAATAGCTTTAAACACAATGTAAAGCTTGGCAGGTAACAGTGCCTGTTTCTTTGCATGTTGTTTGAGTATTTTGCAAATACAGTTTTGGTAGTGATTCTTTTTGGGACTATTTGCATGAGTGGTTTTCAGTTATTTGATTTGTTAATTGAGACACCAGTTTGCATGATGGCTGATGACACTGAGCACTCTAAGAGTGGCAAAAACATGTGTCTGATAGATCCTCAGAAGAGCACACTTAATAACGTTTGGATTTGGTGGGTGGGTTATATTATAAACGTTTGGTTTTGGTGGGTGGGTATTTTGGGGTTTTTTTGGCTGAATCATGCCATATTTTTTTTAGCCAGAGGTTAATTCCAACTTGCCGAGTCCTTAAGAACTTTCAGAGTGATTATGGGTTTTTTTTGCCCCAGTGATTTTGCTAGTGAAATATTTTTTATTACTCTTTCCTCTTTATTCCATCATAAAAGCATTAAAGGAAGATCAAGCTCTATCTTCAGGTCTATAGAATACGGAAAACTTCCTTTTTTGGAAGGAGCAAGGGTGATCCCTAGTTGTCTGCAGTACTTGCTTCTGATCTTGTAAAAAACGGGGTATCATTGTTAAATATATGATACTTAAGCATATAAATCTTTTTGTGAGCTGCTTTTGTAGGTGTTCTTTTTTCTGACTCTTAACTGGGAGAGTGTAGGCTGATACAAGATGCTGATAACGGACCTATAAAGCATCACAGATTCATTAAAAAAAATAAGTCTCTTGTGTCTCAGGCATCGTTATTAAGCAATTCTTCAGCCTTTTTTCATTGCATCAGAGTGATGACTTCCACCAGTCAACAACCGCTTTATTCTCCCCCTGCGTATAACAACAGGGATCATTCTTAACGATGCTGCTCCCTCGGAAGCTGCCTTTGGTTGCTGTATTTGGCTGCTTCTGGGTGGCAGTAGTTGAGATCCTGCTGCTGCGGTGGTGTAAGCACTAAACCTCATCTTGTGCGTTTTTGTGGGATGGCGGAAGGGAGGGAACATTACCATAATGTTCCGATACCCAGTCTGTCTTACATCCTCCTTAAAAAAAAGCTTCAAGCTTTTTTATGTATTCTGTTATAAATACCAACTAGGATGTCCAGTAGGATTATTGCCCCATTTCATTTTGGCATTTTGCTAGACGTTTGCCTGTTGAATCTCTGGTGACCTTTCTGTGAAGGTGAAGGAGACACAAGTGCTAAAATACGCAAGAACTTTGAGAACAGCATTAACAGCTTGAACCCTATGAAAAATGGAGCAAGCCATGATTCGCTGTGGTGCTTTACATTAACCTATTTTTCAGAAACTCAAAAAATGTTCAAGAAAAGTGTTAGGTACTGAGATGCTTTTAGAAGTCTATTTCAGGCCAGAAATGTTGCAGCATAGAGCTTCACAGTGTGAACTATAGTCTACAGATGGATAAAAGTACAGGAGGAGAGATAATGTCATAGTGCGCTGGAACATTGCGTGGCGGAGCACCAGCACTTTAAGCTAGACGAATGAGAGGGAGTGGGGAGAAAAATGCATTAAATGTAAGGTGCAATTTTTTTCTGCCTCAGCTCAATGATTTAATGCTTTTTAGTTTAATTGGGGCATACATCTTCAAATTTTTGTGAAGAAAAATGGAAAGATTTTCGGAAATGCCCCATCACTGGAAATGCTCCCCTCCCCAGATGGGGCTTCAAGTAGCCTAGTGGGAGGTGTCCCATGGCAGGGGGGCTGGAACTAGATGATCTTTAAGGTCCCTTCCACCCCAAACCATTCTATGCTTCTATGAATAGCTACAGCTCCAAGCAACTGACCGTATGCAAGATTTCTACCTATCCGTCTATATTAATGTTTTCTGTAGAATTTAGTTCTCTAATTTTTATCCGTGTTTCAATGTTCAGCTGATACTCTTTCAGAATTAGTTTTGGTAAAGAGATAATTGGAAAAATACAGGAAGAAATGCTGATGGGAGTATCAACTAAAATGGTAGATAAACTTTCATGTAAAGGGTAGCAATCCTATTTAATTAATATCTTTGAAGTGGAACTGCGAACACAGTGAAGAAATAATTGGAAAAGACTTTTAAGTTCAAGTCCAGCCATAAACCTAACACTGCCAAGTCCACCACTAAACCATGTCCCTAAGTCCCTCATTTACACATCTGGTGAATACCTCCAGGGATGGTGACTCAATCACTTCCCTGGGCAGCCTATTCCAATTCTTAATAACACTTTTGGTGAAGAAATTTTTCCTAATATCCAATCTAAACCTCCCCTGGTGCAACTCGAGGCCATTTCCTCTTGTCCTATCACTTGCAACTTGGGAGAAGAGACGGACCCCCACCTCTCTACAGCCTCCTTTCAGGTAGTTGTAGAGAGTGATAAGATCTACCCTCAGCCTCCTTTTCTCCAGGCTAAACAACCCCAGCTCCCTCAGCCTCTCCTCCTAGGACTTGTTCTCTAGACCCATAGGGATGGCCTGCTGCTGGGCTTTCAAGATTTCCTTCCCAAAGAATGAAATCATCAACTAGATCAGTTTCCACGTGCTTGCATCTCAAGGTAGTCTGATGGTACCTGGGGCATTTCAGCAGCCATGGCCCTCTTTAAAATATCTTCAAAGGCTAAATGGCTGGCTGTGAAAGGGAAGGAGCATAAAAAGTTAGGAATTTTCATGGTGAATTATGGGATTTGTAACAGCTACTCAGAGGCATGAATTTTAGGATGCTTTATCTTGGAAGGTGACTTTACAGGATGAATGTTCAAAATTGTAATGGGATGAAAAAAGCTAAAGCCAAGGGCCTGAATTTATTCTTTCTTAAAATTAACCAAATCCTCCTTTTTCAGTCTGGGCTTCCAGAGAAGGCCCAAGTCTTGCAGGGAGTAGTGTCGATGGAGAAGCAAACAACTGTTCCCATTGAGGTTAGTTACACCCTTGAGTGGGGATATTGGCACCTAAACTGCCACTAGCAAATCAAAGGAAAAGTACACTCAGGTCCTTGTGCTGTATCTTTCAAGGTGATGCGTGTTGTACTTGATTATGTGGCTAAGTTAGAAACTGTCAGAGAAAACCCGAGTACTCAATTTAAACCATCATTAAAATATTAGTCTCATTTTTACAGTATTTTAATGTTTTTATCTGCCTTCCGGTTTTTGAAGATCAGTGATGCACTTGATATGACTAATTTTATGTCTCCTTAGATCTAGATTTTAAAAAACATAGAGGGACAAAATCTTTCTTATCCTTACATATTCTTGAATGTATGCTTTATGTCACTAAGAGCAGAGTGATCCAAGATGTTAATCAGTATTAAAATGGCTATTGTAGTCATTGGTAACTTTTGTATCTGGCATCAAAAAAATAATTTTTTTAAGATGCCTGTAAATGATGGCATGTTCTCTACTTGTATATTTTAGCCTTCAAGTCAATGGGCCATTTGTTTTGATGGTAGAAGATCTGCATTTCAGAAAAGCAAAGCTGTAACAATTTATTTTGATGTCAAACCTTCAATCAGCTGCCTGCTTCCCCATCTCCTATTTTGTGGAGTTTTCACTGATTCATTTAGGAGAGCTTCAGCCAGAAGGCAAGACATTTTTCCAATGAAGAGATTGTCTTAGTGGGCAATTTTCAAGAGGAAAAATCTTATTTGCCTTGTGTGTTTGAAAAGTGTTCTCAGTTGAGACTTCGCTGTCTCAGGGAAATAATTTTGGGGGAGCTGGTGGCTTTTTATTTTTATTTGACAGTGAGCACTGGGAAGAAGGCAGAAACCTTAGTCTGACAGCACTTAAGGCTTAATACTAAATTATAAAAATCCTAGCAGAAGAAAACCCAAGTTATTGTGTGTGTGATTAGCCAGAGGAGAGATGGCAGTGACTTCAGACAGTAATTGGAACCACAAGACATACCCAAGGTGTCTTTTAAAGGCAACTTAGGAAAACAGACCCAAAAGAATACGTTTCTACAGTATTCTGTTTGCACAAGTGAGAAGTTCTCTTGTATCTTTGATCTGGGAAGTCCATGCTTCATCCTGATCTGGGGTGAAATGTTGATAATCCTGACTGATCGATGGACAGAAGCTTAAATTTCCTGCAGAGGGAAGGTCTGCAATGCTGTTTATTGGGGGAATTTCAACAGAGTAAGTAATCATTCCGATTAAAGCTCCTGTTGATACTGAATGTTTTCTCTTATTGGAAGACTAAATCTGTCCTTAATCATCCAGTTAAGATGATATTACCAGGATGCTATAAACTGTCTGAAAGATTAAATGCCTACTATCAAATGCAAACTTAATCCTGAAGTTGGAAAACCAAAAGGCTGCCTTTTTTAGTTCTGTAATCACCATTAGTTAACATGAACCATAACTAGCTATTATAACTAAAGAGAAAAGTCTGTATTAGAATCTGTATTAGAATGTGTGCCAAGTATACTGAGCAATTTTTTTTTGACTTGGTGGTTAGCTACTTTCTTGAAGAACTATTCTTGCATGATTTATGGAAAGACGGTCGTCTGCGCTTGGTCACAGGCAACACTGAAGACTTACGTCAAGACTTACTACTGGGATACCTCTGCAGTTAGGTTTATAGATTTGTAATTGTAGTAGGAGAGAGACGGACAGATAAATCACACATTCAAAATTTGTCCATAAAAATCCAGCAAGTATTTTAATTGTGTAAAAATGAGGCAGTCCAAAAAGCAAGAAGCCTACAAACAAAGTGATCCAATAAAACCGTGTCTGACTCAGAAGAGTTTGGGTAGGTATCATAAGGGGAAGGTTGATGTTAAGAAACTAAAAGCCTTAAATGCAAATGAAAAGGCAGCCAATATGTGATGGACTGGAAACAGGAGTGCGAGGTGGTTTGAAAAATCACTTTTCTAAGGAAATAAAGGTGTTAGTGAAAAGTTCTCTAAATGCATTGAAAGTAGCAAGTCATCTCAGGAACCAGTGAGACCACGTGAGGAAAAGGTGTTGTAGGGGTGCTTGGGTGATGAGACCATCACAGAGAAACTCAGTGAATTCTTTGTATAAGTTTTTACTGCTGAAGATGTTGGGGAAAGTTTCATGCACATGAGAAACTTTTTGTACCAGAGGGGTCAAAAAGCATGTTATCAAAACAGTGAAGAATTATTTGCTTATAAATAATTGAAAATAGAGAGTATTTAAAAGGGTCTTCAATTTAGAAATGGGAGAAAAACTGCATGAAAGCTCAGCCCAAAGAAATTTGATTGAAAATATTTTCTTCCCCCTCCCCCCGCCCCTTAACTCACTGAATCAATCAATTGGTTGCAAAACCAGATTATTTAGGGAGTTGTTGTCCTGTTTTCAGATGACGGTAGAATCCCTTCCAAAAAAACCCCATGTTCCAGCCGTGCGCAAGTTGCTGTGCTCAGAGCAGAGGTGGATGGGTGGCTGCCCACCACGGCTGATGTGGTGCCAGGCTGTGTTGTCTTGTGCTGTCCCTTTGGCCTCTTGCTTAGGAATGTATCTAAGAAGTGGGCAGATAGACCAAGCAGCAGCTGTTATAGCAGAACTAGATGGTGTAGAAATACCTATTTGCAGCCAGCACACTTGTAGGGTAAGTCTATGGAACACGCTGGCTTCTGGCTGTCACTTGACCAAGTAATCTCCAGCATCCTCTTGGTAACAGGTAAAGCAGAGGAACCAGCTTGATTTGAAGGAAACTCACGCAAGCGTTGAACCACGTGGGAATGCAATGCAAATAAGCATTCACCTGAGGGACTTGAGCACACACGTAAGTGTGGTCTGTTGGGGCAGCGTGGGTTCTCTGAAGGGAAGACTGACCTGTGGGTGTTCCCTGAGTGGGTCACAAAGGATATGGGTGCAGGTGTCTCGCGGGTTTTCAGAAAGCCTTTGATGAGGCTGTGCACCTGAGGTTCTTAAAGCACATGAGTTGGAGGAGAGGTAGGTGATCAGTGCGTGGGAGGCAGAAGTGGACCTTGGAAAGTGAGGAAGGTTTTGGAAGTTGGTTGGGTTCTGGTGGCTGCCCTCAGGCCAAAATGCAGAACAGAAACCTTGGTGCTGGAAGATGAAAGGAAGTCCCACTTGTTCATAGGTGATTTTTTAAAAAAGTAAACTTGGGTGTAAGGAACCTTTCAGTAATCAGTGACCCAGAAGAGCTATGTTTTGGCAGTTGTCACATACTGAGAAATCTGCTTGTTATCCTCATGGATTTTTGTAGCCGTTTATGAGAAAGAGGTAATTATTAATATTAGGTGCCATCTTCTTTGGAAGTTATTATGGAAAATGACAAATAGACCTCCTTACTCTGTACCTTTTGTCTCATGTCAGACTTAAATTATTTCCAATATCCTGAGGTTTTATTTGGGCTTACCACCCTGAACTCTGATAATGGGTGAAGATACAGGAAATATTCTTGGGAGTGCAATTAATAAATGCTATTACACACATTGGAGGAAACGTCTTAATTGAAGCGGTCCTGTTGAAAGTAGATGCATGATTTATAACAGTTTATAATGCTCTTGATTGCCTCTGAAGATATATCTGCAGATTGAAATGTGTTTTCTGTTGGCTTGCAGCTTGGACTGGTGAAACGTTTTTTAGTGAAGATTGAATTTCTATATTCTTCTCTTTCTTCCTTTCCTAATTAGATTGTTTCTCTCTTGTACTGCAATTCATCTTGTTCTGTTACCAGTCTAAAAGTAATTATGATTGGAAACTTTGAGCTAAATTTGGCCACTCTCAGCTGTACTTCTTAGAAACAACTACTTTTTTCGGTAGCTATCCATGAAGGGTGCATGAGATTTGGCTGCTAAGTGTAAACATAGGCTTTTTTACATATTTGATTGAAAGCAAAGTCTATGGCTAGGTTTTTGAAAGTTAATATTGCACAGGTTTTTTTTGATTGTCACAGTATGTAAAGAATTAGCAAAACCTAGAAATCAGTGGGATGATCCTAAAAAGGCGAAGGCTTTTATAAAGAGGTGAGAGATGACTGAAGCCTTGTATTACAGTGCCATTGCTCTGAGAAATTCTAGAAAGTGCACTTTTAAGAACACATTTGCTGTTTCCCAATTCTCAGGTTGAAACATTTTAGACAGTGAGAGATCACTATAGTGTCCAATCTGATCTTATCACATCCATGACTGGATATGTCATCCAGTAGTATTTGTACAGACCCATAACTTCTGGTTGAATTGCATGTTTAACTGAACAATATCTTTAGCCATTGTGCCCTTTTACTTCACTGTCACTAGGCATAGTAAAGCATAGATTTTGAAGTAGTATGGCTTTTGTTTTGATTTTTTTGTTTGATTTTTCCCAAGTGAAACCTCTGATTTTATTGATTAAAGCAGGAATTTCCTTTTTATAACAAAGTTTTTAAAACTTGCAGTTGCAAGGGCTTCTTCAGACAGCAGTGCAGAATGTTAGGGTTTAAATTTTCCTGAGCAAGACATTGAACTTCATTAAAAGTTTCTTATCTTTTTTTAAGCCCCAAACTGAAGCCATAGACTGAACAGGGGACTGCACGTGGTCTGGTTCACTTAAATAGTTTTGTTTGAATCATTGTGCTGATATTTATGTAGAGCAGGATGCAGCCAAGAGTTTGCTATGCAGTAGTGCAATTTGCATCCTAAATGGCTAGAAGCATGCTTCCATATCACACGTGTGAAAAAGCTTCCTATTACATGAAAACTACTGTTACAGCACAGAGTTAAGGAAGACTTTTGAGATGTAAGATAGTCTCTTCTGGTTAATTCTCACATAATAATTACTTCCAGGCTCACATTCTGCTTACTGTGGGGAGGCAGCTATATTTTAAACAATATTTCTTGTGTTAAATATTGCTTCATGGTGTATTCTGGGCTAATTTAGATTCGGACTGAATACCTATAAATGAAAGTCAACACCAGATTTGCTGACTGGTTCAATAATTCAAAAAGGATTTTTTTTTTTTTTTGAACACGCATCTGCTTAGAAAGAGATTTGTTGAAATACTAAAGTTGTGGTGTCCTATGCTACCAAATGCATGAAATTTGAGAATTTATAAACCCCTATTTATTTTGGTTTAGTATGTATCATGAATTAAAATTGTAACTCACTGCCTTTTCCATTATGTTCCCACTGCTCGGTGCAAGCTGTCACACTGCTCTGTCACCTACGAGCTGCTTTATCTTGCTAGAATGCCACAAAATAGATCCAGGGATAAAAATAGCACATTTTCTGCTATTTTGCTGCTTAAGTCAGCTGACAGTAAAGCCCAGCTGGAGCCAGAGAAAGTGCAAAATGATGAAGATCACTGGGAGATGGGGAGGTGGGAGCTTTCAGCAGCGGCAAGTTGTCAGGTCAGCCCAGCTGTCCACATCCTCTCAACAGTAGTTATCCTCAGGAAACCCAAATTCTGAGAAACGTGGTCAGCCACTACATCCGGCTGTTGCATTGCCAAGCTGCAGTCCTGATGTCTCATTTATCGTTTGACTCTTAGCTTTGACGTCCTTAAAAACCTTTGCCTTTAATACACTGTGACTTTATTACTTCATCCTTGCTGTGTGGGGCTATCAGGGAGAAAAGAGGAACAAAATCCAGCTGGCCTGGTGCCGAAAAGTTGTTTTGTTTCGACACGTAATGCTTACTCCAAGAGTGTCTCATTGTGTCTTCCAAACAGCTCGCGGAGCATCAGCGCCGCGGGAGGAGCAGGGGTCTCCTTGTGGGGCTCCCACCCTCCCAGGCGATGCCGTGACTCTGCTGCTTGGTTCACGCTCTCAGATATTTTGCTGCAGCGTTGAAAAGCTGGAATCGTCTGCTTATTTATGAGGTGGAAAAGGAAATGATTGTGTTAAGAGAGGGCTTTCTTTGGAGGCGTCTGTGTGCACATAGGCATTTTAGGATGAGAAATAGTGATAGAATACAGTAGCTTGTTTTGCCAGGTGGCCTTTCTTCTGGTTTAGTGCTATTTTTGCTCTGATATTTAATCACTGAAGAAATAATTTGGAAGCAGTTTATGAGAGGAGGTAGAAAACCTTGTTATGCATGTAGCAAAGATGCTAGTGGGTTTTGGTTAGTGTTGGACTGCAAGTAAATGCAACCTGCCCTAGATTTTCTCCCATATCATGAAATAAATTAATCAGATTATCCTTAACACACAGAGGAAAAAAAATGCATTAATACTGATGCATGTGATTGCACTGAATATAAAGCCAAATGAAGTTGAAATATATTTTGTATTTATTCAAATCTATATTTAGATTAAGTATTGTTTTGTGAGTTTATTATAGGGGATTTCACCATTGTCACCATTTCCTTTAATTTCAGTGTAGATTCTGGACATGCAATGTACTGCATTAAACTGTTAGCAGATTTTACAAATGTTTCAAGTTTAGTGCCACTGTCAACTAATTTTACAAAAGTTCTTCAGTCGCTCTTCTTTTTATTTCATTAGCTTTTGTAATTAGGTTGTATCTAGGTGAAGGGAGAGACTAATACTTCATACTCTCTTATCAGCAATATATATGCTATAAAATCTTAAATGGATCTATGGAACGTGCTAGTATAAATTAATGATTTCAAAGTACTGTTAATACATCTGTATCAAAAGCTAAGACAAATGTGGAAATGGGTGAAAGGAGATTGGTAAAAGCAGGTTTTTCAAAGCTGTTTTGCTTTACTAGGCAGGACTGGAGGAGATAGATGTAATGTCATGTCTGTATAGTCTTAGCTGTTGCTGTGTAAGTAAAGGATCCTGTACAACAAGTTTGATAACAGCAAAACTGTAAATAAAAGGGGGTGATAAAAGTGGGAAAAAACTGCTATTGATTTTACACCATAAAATCGTTATTACTTACAGTAATTAAATGGAACTATCTGTGAAAAAAATGGGTTTATGGATAAATTCTTTTGGACTAAGTGCCACACTCATATCCTTGTGGTCTGGAAGAGCCCTGTACATATTATTTGCATAGTTTATTTGGAAATCTTGTTTTCCCATTACCCTAATGGTCTCAATTAGTGCTGTGTTTCTCTACATCAACACAGCGCTAACTTCATCTCAAATTCAGAGTTAACAAATTGTGCAATCAACTCTCAAATAGGGTTTCAGAACTAAGTAGTAAAATTAGAAAGTACACAAAGCATTACTCAGAAATATAAATGTGCTCCATGCATGGGTATTAATCTTCTGGTGTATATATGTGTCTCTGTTGTGTGAATGTAAACTATTTCTGAAGATCAAAACCCAGTAAGTTTCTTAATATGCTGTGGAGCCTGGAGGCAAACTTAGCCTCATGTGATGTGGCAGTTGCTAGGGTAACCAGTATTATTTGTGAATGCTGAGTATAAGATTTTCTCTTTATCAAGTCAGAGGGTTTTTTCTTTCCTTCTTCCTTTCTTCTCTTTTTTTTTTTTCTTCTTGCTGAACAAAGGGATGATAAGTGGCACTCTATTTCCACCCCATTTTTTGTGGCAATGCATGACGGGTGTTTGACCCCTACTTTAACAAATAAAAAGAGAGAGGCCTTCACAGGTGTGGCCTCATTTATATGCAAGTTATGTTCAATTTTAGAAGAGCACATTTGACTTCTCCATGCTTTTCTGTGGCAGTAAATTTTACTCCTGCTGACAGCAGAAATGCTTTAAGCAGAATAAAATTAGCTGGAAAATGTTGAGCTCTGTCATCTTGCTTCTTATTATAATTCACGGTTTGATTTCATAGGAACCCAAAGCAAAAAAAGAACAGCATTTGCAAAAAGAGAATAAACCATAACCATTTCATAGATTTTTACACTAGCAGCTATAGAAAGAATACAGTATTTCACCTATTCGTAATATAAAAAATAGGAGAGGACTACAATCAATGCAATGAGTTTGCTTTTGATTTCTTCTAATTTGACATTTGGTTACTATTAATTTTAAAGCACTTTTGCAAGAATCTTCTGCTTAAAAGTGGTACATCTGTTTCTGATCCTGTTAATATAGATTGTGTTCACTGAGGACTGGTAGAAATGTGCTATTTGTTATGATTTTATTGCCAAACAAGCATTTTTATTATTATTATTTGATGAAAATAAATTTGGAGGGAACTTAAAAAAGCCTACTATTTTCAGTGCAGCCCTAGCAACCAACCTACTTGAAGGATATTGCAATTTGTTCTACTTATGTGAAAATTAAATGTCACAACAGTCTCTTTAAATAATTAATGAAATAATTGCTTTCCTTTCAGTTATTTTTCCCATATCCTATGAAAAACAAAGGTCTTTTACACTAAGCACCAGCATTTTAAATGTATGTGAATTTAATCATTACTCCTGAATGTGAATGATGTTTAATTAAAAATATTAATACCTGCTGTTCCTACTGAAGCCAGCAGGTTGAAATACAAAGCATAGGTACAAATAAAGTGATTTTAGGCATTCATGTCTGAAAAGTATAATTGACTTAAGATGAAAAACTTTGCTACTTTCAGAGCAGAGTTGAAGTCGCAATTCCTCTGTGTGTTTTGGAAACATACAGATGACCCCAACTCCACTCACTTGAAGTATTCTTTCTCTTGCTTTTATGCATGGTAGTTTATGTTTATAAAATAAAGAACATGCTTCTGAAGTGAAATTAAACAAAAATTATTTGAAAGATCTGAACTAAACTGGTAATGGTCTTTAGCCATTCTCCAAAATATTTGTGAGTTCAGGCTGAATTTACCAAACAGTTTTAAAGGAAAACATTACTGAAGATGATCTCTTATAAAAACGAAGCAACAAGTGCTCCATTTTCACCCACTGACTTTGTTACTTAAAAGCCATAGGGTTTGCATGCACAGGTCATCTTGCAGGATCAGGGCCTGAATTTTCAACTCTTCATGATAGAACTTGATTCTCAGTGCTTTATTTAGGTGACACTGGTAATTCTATAAAAAAATACATTAAAGAACTAGTGTCGTACTTAATGTAGCACCCAGCAGCACTGAGGCTTAATTAACATAAAAAAGAATCTTAGGGGCAAAACCCTATTGAGAAGATACAGAGTTATGATAACATTTCCTATTTTAGATTGTGTGCTCAGTTGTTCCAATAATTTTGTAAAGTAATTTGATATTACGAGCAAGTAATGCCTAGAGGTAGCTACAAAACACAGGCATGATTTCTGTCAATTAGAATTTTTTTTGGATAATTTCCCTGCTTTAATGGTATGAAACTTGCATTTCTGTTAGATGCTAGATAGGCCAAAACATACCTGGTTGTGAAAGTTACTTTTACTTTTTCAAGCTACTGAACAGCTTTATTAGGCTTATTATGGGACACACACCTCCCACCCTCCCCCAAACCTATTGCTCTTAAATCATGTTTCTGTGTGTATCTGAAATTGGTGAAAAGCAGCTGAGACGATTTTAAAAACGGTACTTAGAGAAATTAGGTGCCAGCACAACAGATGAAGGTGCTTACAATAAAGAAAGGTAATCATAAGTTTTCTTTGATGCTCCCCCCAAACTGTGGTCTGAGCATGAATGTGACCATTTGAATTTCTAAAGCTAACTGACGATGACTTTGGGAAGCATCCTGCAGAGCTGCATTCTTTTTCTACCTATGACCCTGTCCCCTGTATAGTCTTTCAGAAACTTTGCCAATTCTTTGCAGAATAGGTGTGAAACAGAAGCATGATGGAGAGGTTGCTATAACTTCTGCATCAAGCGTGGGGGCAACCTAACCGTGATATTCCAGTTCTGTGCTTGAAATAACAAGTCCTGCTAAGATAGCTGGGTAACACAGCTCTTTTTCTGGGCCTGAATGAGACCACATGTATTTATTGCAAATCTAGTCCATGCAAGGGTGTGCAGAGCCAATTCCCTTCTCTTGTCATCTGCCACCATACTCCTTGGCTTTATTGCTCCTTTAATCTTTGTTCTTTTTCACTTAAGTTATAACCTCTGTTTTTGTCAAAGCACTTACCTCTTTTGATGTGTTGGTACAGCATCTCTTCTGTTGCAGGCTTCTAGATACTGTGACCCTTAGAGATAATACGAGCAGTAAAAAAATAATCGGACAGGTTAATTTCATTTCATTTGTGCTCCTTTTTTTTTTTGTCTGCAGTTTTCCTCTTAGCTGATGTCATTAACTAATCATCTTAGAAAAGTTAAGCTTGGGCTGAGATTATGTGTATGTGTTTTGACATTCTTTCTATGTAAGAAATATAGCATGCTCATTTTTGATGGTGAGGGTACTTCTAACGACAGGACAAAATCTCCCTGGCATAGGAAAAGGGAACCATGCCTTACAGAATGAAGAAAATTATCTCTTCCTTAGGATTTCTAGCAGAACTGAACTCAGAATGAAAATTGAAGAATTTATTCCTTTTCCTTTTTGGGTGAAAGTAAGCTTTCTGTGTAGAGGACAGAGAACTGGAAGCAGCTCAAAAAAGGTTGTAAGAGTAGTCTTATTTTATAACTATTTAATGTTATTTAAACCATGTTATATTCTGGGTACCTCATGCTATTACTATGGGTGGTGAGTAAGAAGGAAAAATCTTGATAATTCAAAGGGAAAGAGTTGTTTTGGCATCTTATCTAGTTTGCTTTATACAAGATTCAGTTTTCCTTATAAAATGTTTGCTTTATGTAGAGGGGTAAAAAAAGAACATTCCCTCTGTAAAAAGAGTTCAGTCAGAACTTACTTGTTTCAGCAAGGCCATTTTTTCAAAAGTTGATCTGTATTACTTGTTTTATACTTATTTGTCTAAAATCATAGGATTGTATCCATTCTTATGTACTGCTGGTCCTACTTTTTCGCAGAGGCATCCTGTCTTCCACCTTGATGACATTCTTTCATTAATTATTAGTACTAATATGTAGAGATTATTTTTTGTTCTTGAACTCTATAATAGATTTTTTTCTGAAGATAAAATGCAGAATAACTACAGACAGGAGGTGTGCAAAGGTGAAATCAGCTTGAGAGAAATAATACCAGTTGAGAGGGAAAGAGAGATCTGAAATTTTATTGCTTTAATGCTAGTAGCAATCCTTTTTAATAGGATTTCGAGAACTTTTTAAGAAATCTCAATGAACTTTATTTTTTTCAAAGTAAACTCCTGCTGGTTTTTCTGTACTAGGAATTTCTAATGGGGCAAATGTGAACAGATTTAGGCAGGATAGAGCTTTAAAAAAACAATGAGGTGGCATCTAGTACGGTAAGGTATACCATTCCACATCTGCACTCATTAAATGAAAAGGGATTTTGGTTTCTGCATTTGTGCTCTAAAAAGCCAACATCCAAAAGGCAGAATAAAATGCAATTGTGGGAATCTATTTTTAAAAACAGCTCAGTCAGAAATGTCTCTTGTAGTGAGATATAGCTGTCTGCTGTCTTTGTGGAATGACACTCATAGAGTTCATGCTTCAAAAGAAAAAGGAGAAAAAGAAAAGAAAAAATCATATATACAACTGTATAACTGTATAGAAATATAGTTATTTCTGAACTGAATCAAGTTCAGGTAAAACACTGTGGTATAATAATGAAAATAAAGCAATCTCTGTCTTGAATGTAGGATGCATCCAAGTTTCATATATGGGACAATGAAGAATTATTAGGATTCTAAGAAAAAAATTCTATTGAATTGTTGAACTGAAAACTTATGAAGAAAGGTTTTAGAGGCAAGGTATGTTTAGCTTAGCTGGAGAAAACCTGGAGAGGAACAGTATATTCCTGATGCATTAGTACTGCCCCAAATTGCTATGGTAATATGAACGATACTGTATAACAAATAACTGGTACCAGGTTGTTGCAAATATTAAAGAACAGCGTGTAATGGTACAAGAGCCAATACAATAGCCAGGGGATTGTTACGGCAACTGAAAATAACATAATAGCAAGAAGTATTACATTTTTCTTTGGCACTTCAATATAATGAAATAAACTGATACAGGTTAAATAAAGTATAGCCATAAAGTATATGCTAAGTATTATTGTGGATTGATTAGTAAGAGGAGAAAAATTAAACAAAGCAAGGGAAAAGGAAGTGATACAGTGATATGTATTTATTTTTAATAACCAAATATGAGTTTTCTGTGGCTGTTATGAAACATACTACCGGTATGAACAGCTGAAATGTTTTTCCTGGGAACTGAGGGTTGAATACCATGTATTTAGTGAAGGCTGGAGAACTCCCGATACCGATGTTTTTCTGGTCTTGACACTATGGTGGGATGGGGAAGCCAGATGCCGTGGCCTGGCTGGGCAGCAGGAGGCCGACTCTCCAACTGAGATACCAGAAATGGTTGCTCAACTTTCTATCCCACCTGCTCAGTCTAGAAATCAGTAGCATTAAGGAAACATACACATAAGATCAAGCTTATTTTGATTGATTGGATGTGAAGAAAAGTTGTTTTCCTAGAAGAGCCAAAACTATTTTGGTCTGGATATCAGGAAATAAGAAATGAGAATTTTTGTTTTAAATAGCTTCCTAATAATGGTTTCTCTTGTCAGTTGTGACACTACTTTTTTGATCGCTTTTTGAATGTACAGAAGATACATGGATGAACAGAATTAAAATCCTCGGTGTAGTAAAAATTAAGTGAGTTAAAATAAAAGTAGCCAAAAGGAATCATCTAGTAATAGATGTCAGTCTTTCTCCCATGGCACATTGAGTTTTTAGATTATTTCCCTGATCCATTTTTGCTTAAGACTGCTGTGTAATAATTCACTCACAGTGTCACAGTACCTTTATGGGTACATTGCATAAAACGGTATATTCAAATTTTCTCCTCCTCTCACAACTAATCATCTGTAAGACCACAACTAATTTGGCTGCTTCAATTTAGCATTTCTTCCAGCTACAATATCACCATTATTATTAGGCCAGTTATATCTCCAAAGATGTAATTACTAGGCTTCTCTGTATAATTATAACTTGAGTTTCCTTTCACATTGTTAATAATTGTGTCTTTCCCAGGTAATAAACACCTCAGGATTGAGCCAGAAAGTTGGGGGTTTTTTGGCCAGGAAGTAGTTGTTCCTGATAAGCAGGAAAAAGGTCACAGTGAAATATTGGTTTACTCCAGGCCACTGCCATAAAAATAAAGCACCTTTTTATGTGTGTCCCATGCCCAGGGAGCCCTTGCTCCAGCAGAAGCCAAACGGGTGGCAACAGTGAGAGGTGAGGTGTGGGAGAAAATAGTACCTTTGGCATGGGCTAGATATGTAATGCCAGCACACAGAGAACTTGTATATGAGTAAAGTATAGAAAGAAGGGTACAAATATAGTCCTGGCAACAGGAGAAAAAGTGAGCAGGGCAGGAGTAAGTAGTGCTTAAAAGAAAGAGCAAGTATATAGAGCCCATAGCATAGGGGTGAAGGTCGAGTAGGGGATAGCTCTTTTTGAAAGTGGGATAACAGGGCACTTTGAGGCCCAAATTTGAACCCAGGCAGAGAGCTCATTATGTGAGAATTGCAGGGGATTTCCAAAAATAGAAGGAATTGTCTGGAGGGTTCATAGGGAATCTGCAAGAG
Organism: Arenaria interpres; assembly: GCA_013399435.1. Lineage (NCBI taxonomy): Eukaryota > Metazoa > Chordata > Aves > Charadriiformes > Scolopacidae > Arenaria > Arenaria interpres. Next base: position 9,069 of record VXAK01021774.1, on the reverse strand, counting down.
AGGAGGAAAAGGCGAAGCAAAGGCCTGCTGGAGATGTGCAGTGAACCTGAGCTTCCAGTGGGCACAGGGCGCTCGGGTGCCTTGTTCACATCACCGCTGGAGAAGCAGGGCATGCGAGAGCAGGTCTGCAGGCAGAACCATGGCAAGATAAATAATAAAGAATGCCATGTGTATAGCTAGGGTGAGACATGCAGTGGCTTTAAGTGGAAAGCCGGGAGCTGCTGAAAATCATATCTTCAGAAAGTCTGGTCTACGGGTTTGTTTCAAAAAATGTAGAACATTTGTTATGATTTGGGGTGAGGTGTTAAAATAATGCAAAGCTTTTTGCTAGGCACTCTTTTACACCTGTAACTGTTTAGGTAGGGACTGCCTGCTTGCATTAGGATCCCCAGAACAGATGTTTTCCTATCTGATTTAAATAAAATTCCAGTGGAGCAGTTAATGAGATGAAGAGTTGAAATATAATCTTAAGGGCACGTGCTCAGATTTTAATAAACAGAAAGCTGAGTGTGAGATTCACAGAGTACTGGATACTCTGGATATAAATCACTTCCTGTAGCATGCAAGCAGAAGGCTGTTCTTTACCATTCTTTACCATTCACAGACGAGACCAAAAACATATTGATTGAATTAAATACTATCCTCAGATAATTTTGCTTAAATTTTTAAAATACCATTTAAATGTTTTATAAATTAAAAACCATCCTTTCAAACTGAAAAATAAGAAGGTAAAGACTTTTTTTCTTAATGTCACTTTGAATCAAAACAACTGAAATGCAAATAAATTTTTAAAGTATCTTTTACAGTTAAATCCAGATATTTTGGAAACTAGAAGTTTGGCTGAAAACTGTTTTTCAATATCAACTGAAAAAAATCCTATACAGTAGGAGTTTCTTCACTAATGTGTTAATAAACTGATCTTCAGTCCTGCCATATACGTGTGTTCAGATTATGAGTTTGTTGCGTTCTTTCTGTTATCCATATTAAAAATATATTTAAAAAAATGAAAACCCAAAATCGTCAACTAAGTATGTTTGCTTTGGACTTAAATACGTTTGTTTTTCCCATTGATGCATATATATACTCCAAACCCTTCAGCCAGGGTGAAATGACTGCGATACGTCTATGAGGAACCTAGAAGAGTGTGGAGTCCACAAAAGGTTGTATCCGTTCTTTTATCACTTTTAAGCACACACAGCGTGATTGAGGGCTATGGCTGTTGTCTTGTGCGCAGCATTTAGAATCATAGAATCATTTGGTTGGAAAAGAACTTTAAGATCATCAAGTCCAATCACAAATCTAACACTGCCAAGTCCACCACTAAACTGTGTCCCTCCGTCCCACATCTACACATCTGGTAAATACCTCCAAGGATGGTGACTCAACCACTTCCCTGGGCAGCCTGTTCCAGTGCTTGATACCCCTTTTTGCGAAGAATTTTTTCCTAATATCCGATCTAAACCTCCCCTGGTGCAATTTGAGACTGTTTCCTCTAGTCCTATCACTCATTACTTAGGAAAAGATACTGACACACACCTCACTACAACCTCTTTTCAGGTAGTTGCATTTATTTCATCCTGAATGGATGTGAAATTTATTGTTGCACTATTGTTGAATGGATATGTGGTGCCTTCCTGGCCCGATGATCACCTCATCCCTGAGGTGATTTATTATCATTAGCCACCTACTCTGGGGACTGAGTACTGCAACACACCAATATTAACACCAGCGGATGCAGACTTGACATACAAACAGACCTCTCCTGACTGCTGAGAGGCAAGAATTCAGGCACATAAATAGGAGTGCATGTACTTATCATCTGAATTTTGTTCCCACTGAGCGTGTAATGTTATCATGAAAAAGATCTGCACAGTTAATATAAAATGTGTCATGCAAAGATCCAAGATAGATACAGAGGTTTAAATAGGGCTGGGAGAATAAAGCTCTTATGCACATTGTTAAGTCAACCCTTAAACTTATCTATTTGATGAATATGTAGGAGACCTGCACTAGTGGGGACTGTATCCATTTTGAGACATAATGGAGAAATGTCTAGCTAGTGTCTACATTTTGTGTAAACATAGTCACCATAAAAATAATAAATTTCAGGTTAAGAGAGCAAATGTAAAGGAATAAAGATCTCAAAAGAATGAATTACTTCAAAGCATCCTACCTGAGAAACACTAGCTGGGGCATAATTACTGTGTTTTTCTATAACTTATATCCACACAGAAGCACTTTATAAAACTGAACAAATACTATGTTAATAAATAAAGCTGCTCTTAATATCTTACAATAATGAAGACTTTTGCAAGTGGGTATGTAACAGAATAAAAATTAATTGTAAAGCATATTAGAAAATTATTGGTTATAGAACCATTTGAAAGTATGTTTCCCTCACTATGTTGAAATACATATTTTGGTTTGATATTAAATCGGTTTAGATAAGGCTTTTAATTAGCATTGAGATAAAAGCATATATAAGAAATAAGTCATGCTGCTCATAGATTTCTGTCAGACTAATAAATTGCATTACATGTTGCATATATTAACATGAATATTCATTAAAGTATCTCCTTGATGTAGAGGATTAACAGCACTGACACTGACAAAAGGAATGGGATACATGTATCTGTGGCGTATGTCTGGATGTGGTTTTAGAATTATTTTTCAAATTATATTTGCCTTTATTTGACTTTCCACTGAAGTGTGATTTAATGAGCCATTGCCTGGCAGCTGATTTCTGCTATTTATCTGAGATGGGTTACGTGGTTGTCAGCAGTCTGCTAGTTGGTGCTGCTATTTAAATAGATTCTATTAGGTGAAAGAGAGCAAAAGGGAAGGGACCTGGATAGATAGACATTAATCCTGCTATATTGTATTTGTGTCTATAGAAAAATGAAATATAGTTATAAAATTTTATCAGTGGTCTGGAATGATAATCTTCCACTGTTTATGAATGGTCATGTGTACCTATTCTGTATATCATTTGTGATATTAAAACAATAATTTTGATGGCCGCTACCTCTCATAATTAGAGTAAGTAAATGTTTTAAATGTCAGGATTGTTGTTTTACCTTTGGTAAAGAATTAAATGTTGACCTTCACTTGGAGGCAGAGATCTTCTGATCTCTTTTTTCAGTGCTACTGTATAAGGCTTCCACTGTTGCTACACAGGCTTCCACTGTTGCAAAGCCATAGAACAGCTGACTTTAGGGTTATTGCATTTTTTTCAGTCTTAGAAAATGTGTCACTCTTTCAGGTCATGCAGCAGGTCATTGGCAATTCTGTACTTTGAAGAAAAAAATAGCGCGTTTTAAAACTCGAGACTGAGTTTTTATTACTGGTTATTATATGGCAGTTTTTGAGGGTATAAAAAGTTAGAATAAACCTTGCTGAGCAAAGTTTATCAAAAGCCAGATGAGAAAGTCCTGCTACGTTGTTATACTAATGATCCATCTGGATCTTCACTCTGTTTCTGGAGATGGTAGGACATGTGTTTTAGGGTAAGTGGGTACAAGCCTGGTTACAATCTGCAGTCCGTGCCTCTTGTATTCTCCCAACATCCATAGTCAGGATATTAGAAGATATATTCCTGTCTCTTCCACCAGTATTTCCTTAATGGACCTGTGGCGGACGAAGTTTCCTTGTCTCTCTTTGAACTGGCTGACACTGCCCACCTCCCTGACCATCTGCAAGTTCCAGATACTCACTACTCCCTGTACATTAAAAAAAAAAAAATAAATTTACTTTCATATGTATGTTTTAAACTGATTCCCAATTTCACTGGGTGTCCCCTGTTTGAGGTTTGTGAGATCTGGTAACAGTTCTGTGTTCGTCTTATCTGCTGCCTTTATGATTTTGTAAATCTTGATCATGTTCAAGATCCTAAGGAGAGTAGTTACTTCATTTCTTTGATCTCTTTAGTCACCATCCTTGCCACTTTCCATCTGACTCCTATACCACCTTATTAACTTGTAGAGGCCAGAATAGCCTGTAGTACTCAAGATACGACTATGCTAAGGTTTTGGATAGCAGGAAGATGGATAGAACCACGTGTTTCATTGCTCAGTGGCCTTTGTGATGATGGCCAGCATTTTCTTGGGTTTCTTCATTACCATTGGACATAGAGCAAAAGCTTTCAGAGACCTTTCAGTGATGACTCCAAGATCTTGTTCCTGAGTTGTAATTGCCAAATCTGAATTCAGCATCCTGCAGACAAGATATAGATTACTTTTCCCAGTAAGCATCATCTTAAATTTATCTTTGCTGAACCTATTCTGTCACTGTTTCGCTTAATTGCCTCTGTAAAGTTTTTCTGGACTATGTTGCCATCAGCATAATGTTTGACGACAGAATTCGGTATCTCCCACAGACTGGATCCTCACAGACTGGGGACTTCCTGCTGGTCACCTCATTCTTCAGGCTGGCTATTTAAAAACAAATAATTCTGCAGTAAGTTTTCATAATCTATTTTTTGATGAAGTGGACTCTGTTA
>VXAK01021746.1:273-14219 GCA_013399435.1 Arenaria interpres | reverse complement strand
AAATGTGGCCATATCTCTCCACAGTTGGTATTTGTTTAATATAAGCTAAAAAACAACCACCATTCATCACATTTCACATCATGATACCCTCAGAAATTGGCTGGTGCACTGTGCATGTCATTATTGCCAGATACCTTTGTTCTCTTTGCAGATCTTTGCATTAATAACTTCAGAAATGAGACAATTTTTAATTTTTTTGAACAAATCTTGTATTTTTTCCATCAGGATGATATTGTCTTTCTTTGTCGTCCAAATGGTGGAACTGGTCTCCAAAGTTAGTGGAAGAAAAATGATGTAGAATGTGGTCTTGAACTCAGGGCTCCGGCATCCCAGAAGACCAGCATGATTTCAAAATTCTGGCTCTCATTTTGACTGCAAAATTTATCCTAGATCTGAAAAAAATGATGTTTTTGTAAAAAGTTCACAACTCAGTATCGGCTTTCTGAAAAAGCTTTTACTGAAGTCTTGCCAATTAGCCCTAACTAGAACACAAAATACAGCAGAGAAGAGCTCTTGAAGAAATTTACTTCAGTGACTGTTACAGCCTTTCTACTACAACTGTGGTGTTTTGGGAAAACTGCCTACTAGTCTAGAGCCAAGAGAATTTATAAAGCTGTCATGAAAGCCTATGAGAACTAGCTCAGTCTACCTGAAAAGGACACTTTTGCTTACTAAGTAGCATAATAATCACAAGACATGATGACAATCTATTGTCTTTTTAGGAGTGGTCTCATGGCAGTTTTCGTTCTTCCCATTCAGAAGCATGTTTAATAAGTATTAAATATTTTCCCTGAGGTAATCAGCACTGGAAAATCTAGCAGGTCTTAGCTACTAGCCAGCTAAGCACTAGTGATGAGTGCAAATGACTGGGAGATACTCCTTTATATTTTTACAGTCATGGTAGTATCTTTATAACAATCAAATCTTGCTCTTCATTTTTTTGCAATATTATGCAAAGTAATTTAATATATCTGTGACATCATGATGGCTAAGTGCTTTGGCTAAAGTGATAAATTATAGGAAATCTTGAAGCTGAGACTGCTGTGCTATCTTTAATTCACCATGTTTTGTCTAGTTACAGCCAGGATCCCGAAGCAGTGGGGAATATTCTATACCTATAAATCATGACTGGTCATATGCACACTTATATCCTCACTCTTATGTTGCTATGAGAATCACTTTCTGCTGTTTTAGGTACCCTTGGCACTTCTGATGTTTTATGAATAGTTACTTTTATACCAAATGATATATTCTGCTGTGACACTGCAGTCAGAGACATTTTGTCTTTCACACAGTATGCCAGGTGATTGCACAGGCCACCATTTATTAGTGGTGCCAACAGCGCCCTAGTGCCGACAGTTAGTATGAAAGTAGGGAATACAGAGGATGGCAGAAACAACAGCAAAAGAGTTTATTAAAACTGCTTAAATATTTTGCATAACCAAAATCTGGAGCTGCTCTGTGGAGGCAATGTGGACTGGAGTCCATAAAGAATGATAGGAATCTGTCAATGAGTAGATTTTGATATAAAAGTCTACGAAATGCAGGATTGGGAATTACCAGAGTGAAACAAAAGGGAGTGCACAGTTCAGAAACTTGCTACTAGGATCGTTAAGTTGCTACTTTGTACCACATACAAAGCTGCTGTGGTGAACTTCATAATTCAAAAGTTGTGTTTTGTTGTGGTTTTTTTTAAAAAGTAGGAAAAAATCCAGTAATTTAGGAGGTATGGCCAACTGAATTGAAATTAATTCAGTAAGTATTGAGGTTCCAAATTTTGTTTTTTAGAACAAAGTAACAAACCCCAAGTTGTATCTTGGTAAAAATGTTGAAACAGGCTTTCGTTTCATACTTTTTTTGATGTATTGAAGGTAGTTTTCATGATGTCATCCAGATAGTTTAAATAAACTGTTTGCATATAAGGTTAACAAGCTGCAGTGGCAGCAGGGTCTGTGTGGGATTATATTAGAATTAATTTGATCAATTACTTTTAGTTCCAGAGGTCTCCAGATGAGACAGAAGCCAGCATATGCAGTTTGGCAGATGAAGAATCAGCGCAGTCAACACATGCCGTGAAGGTAATGAACATTCTTTCAAACTTCATTTTTCATCCTGAGCAGAGAAGACAACTAAGCCAAGACACTGCTGCTCAGAGCAGCCAAAATGATAACCATAAATAATCATAATAGAAAGCCCATGGCTTAAATGCAATTGAGAAGGATAAAATAAGTATTTTGCCATTAAAATGATGTTGTTAAACCTGGAATTTTCATTATGATTTGCCCTGAGGCACATGGATGTTCCTCTACCTTGAGATGCAGCTTCTGAATTAAAAGATTGCTGAGCATTTTCTTTTGATAAACTGCTTGCAAAAAGAAGCTGGGATAAACATTATTTAGTCAGATAAAGGCAAATCTCAATGGCAATCTATTTCATTTCCACAGATGAACAGAAACTCAGGAGGATCAATTCCGCTGGCCAGCCCTCATGGAAGTCACTGGTAGTTGCACCTGTGGAAGGATGGTGTGGGCTCAATACTGTCTGGCGCTCATACTCTCATATACACAAAACTCCTGGTAATTCATTAGGAGTTTTAAACTGGGTTAGAACTATAAAATAGGATCACAGGTTTGCAACATTCAACAACAGCAGCAAGCTGCCTGCAGTCCATATTCTGAGTCTGTTTCATGCTAATTTATGAAATCTGTTATTGGCTTGAAATTTGTTAGAATCCAAGCATAACCAAAATGATACCTTAGTGGAAATTGAAAATTGTGACAACAAATGCAAAAAATGTAATCTTTCATGTATTTAATTATACATACACACTCTATTTTCTATCATCTGCGTTTTCTTTCTTTTCCTGGCTCTCACTAATAATTTCTCTGTATGAGCAAACTTGATGTACTTACAAGTCATCCGTAGGCCCATCAATACCAAAGAGTTTGATTTTTTTTTAAAACAAATATAATAATGTTGTTCTTCTAAAAGAAGGCTGTTATATACTTGATTGTCTAAGTGTATATTTAGAATGTTATACCTTATTTATATGAGAACCTGCTATAAATTTTCATTTAACTGTAGGTGCACAGTTTCATGTTAAGTTAAAATTGTCAGGTGGCTTATGGTGGTGTATGTGTTAAAAATGTGAAAGTTCAGGATTCGTGTTTCATATTACGTAAGATTAAGACAGAAGTTAATACAGTTTAAAAAAATCTGTCTTCATTACAAATCTGATGTATCTGTTGGAAAAGAGAAACAGTCTGATTATTTCAATGCAACTTTTTAAAATTAACACTGTTATAAGTAAGATAATGTGGAAATGAACCACATTTGCTCTGCTCAAAATTTCATGGATCCAACTTGCTTATACCTTCAACTTCGCCTTTCCAAAAATTCTGTGATGGCAGTGTTTGCAACCCAGTAATTTTTTATTTAGAAGTATTTTGATAACTTTAACTTTTATTGAAATATCCAAGATAGTTAAATTCACTGCAAGCCATCTTGTTCTGATTTTTATATTCTGAGATTTAGAGTCTTGCAGTATTTTCACTTTACCTGCACAAAAGCAAATTTCAGTCAACCAGTTGCTGATGACCAAATGTCTTGTTTCTCTCGCGTCTCAATACAGTCCACTCATCCACATGCAGCTATTACCAAATGATTTGCTTCATGTTCATACCTTGGCATTTCACAGTCATGTAGCTGTTGCACCTTGTTACCTTTGAACAGAGATTCTGTGCAGAAATCCTGCAGATCTCCTGGCGCGTTGACTACTGTCATGTAAGTTTTAATCTGCAATGTAAGAGTATTATCCTTGGTATTATCCTTGTCTTCTTCCTTCACATCTCCCACTGTTTTTTTAATAGTTCAAATAAATGTTCTTTCAAGCCTCTTCCATTTGCAGCTCCTCACAGAAGCAGCAAGCTGTACATAGCACGAGCATAGGCAGCAGTGTGTGGCCATAAGGTATACAGCAAACCAGGTCATTAAGATTTGCAGTTTGCAGAGAAAGCAAAGAACTTGGTGTGTAATCAACACCCACAGTTCATTAAATGCCTCTTGGTTGTCATAAGTGATGTTGCCTGTCAAGTGGTAACCACCCACTGCAGTCAATTTTGATAACATTGTTTCCCTATCAAAAATTTGGCTATCACAGATATAATGAAATGTTGACAGTAGGCGGTTTTGAATGTTTTCAGTGTTCAGCTACTGGATGATACCACCCACAAGAGCAGTTGCTTCTACCATAGCTTTTACTAGATAGGAAACTCTACCTTCACCCTGCATCCACAGCATTATTGGCTGTCACGATATGCTCCTTTAGGCTGTCTTATTTGCTCCATTTTTTTCTGGATACGTAAGAATGTGCGTGTGAAGAAACATTCATTGACTTCAGTGAGATTTAGAGTTTATATGTCTGGGAACACTCATAAAAACTAATTCATTGTAACTAAAGGTGTGAATTTAAAGTTGTGATTACTTCAACTGCATTATGTGCACATTCTCATTCAAAATTAAAGTGGCCCTAATTTGATGTAACTACATTTACTTCCAAAGTAAATTAATACATTCTAAATGAGAGTTGGCTACACAGAAATGTAATGTGGTTTAGCCAATCCATTTTTAAAGTTAATTCAGATTGATTTTTCTGCATGTTCTAGACAAAACCATCAGCTCTTAAATCAGCTCCGAAATGGAATGTGAAATCCCATTTCATTTAGGTGTGTAGTCTAAAATGTTACTTGCTAGCTCCTCTAAGGATTATTCTGCATGTCTGCAGCCTATGCTTTATACCTAAATATCTTTTCTAAAAATCAAAATACTGCTTTTGTCATTGGAAGTGTTGCTACATTGCAATTCCTTTGCAATGGAGGATTCCTACAGGAATGCCACTCAACCTCTCTGGACCTTAGATCAGTAACTATTGAGTGTTTTTAAAATGTATGTTTTCATGTCCGGCTTTGAGAGTTGTTACAATTCTTCAGAAGGAAGAAAAATTAACATATTATTATTATATCATGATGAACCCATGTGGAACAGACTTCTGGGCCATAAAGAGTATGTGCATAAAAGAAGACATACCAGGCTGACTTAGAGAAGTTGTTCTGAAGTTAATACAGCATACATACATACAAATCAGACCTCTTCCTAAAGTAAAAAGTAATGGTTGTGGACTATAATGTGTAACACCAAAGATCCACATTAACTGCTGAGCCACTGTCAGTATGTCACACACTTTTTTGCTGACTCTCCTAGCAGCAGAATGAAATGTACCAAACAAGATGATCATAGATGATTCTTGATAACAACCACCTCTGTTAATACAGAGTTAGTTACTGGTATTTTCTTAGAGCATGTTATCATGTAGTATGCTTCACCTCATTATCAAACTCAGAGCAGGAGAGGAACTATTATTTTTTACAAAGTTGAAGCATGCTTTATTCTTCCAGGGAGAACTTAGTACACCATTAGTTCATCATTAACTCAAACAACCCCATTTGCTGATGGATTGATAGATGGACAGAACAATATTTATTATACGTATAACCTGTAAAGATAAGTTAGAGGAAGACTTATGAAGTGCCTCAATGAGTTAGTATAACAAATTTTACTGGCAGTCAATAAAGATTTGTGCTCCTAACCTTCTTGTTGATTTTGATGAGAAAGTAAAGATATATCTGCCTAAGAAAGTGCGATTGTACCACATCCTAGTATACCGCTTCTAATCTAATTGAGCGTCCTTTGAGAGTCTCTTTTCTGATAGCACACACTAAGACTGTGCTGCTGCAACGACTGTTGTTGTTATCAGTGCTTGCTCTATGAGGTTGGTGTGGTTAAACTATCACCTTACAGTCGTACCTTCATTTTGTTGTGTAGATGAACCTGAAGAGAATAAAGTCTCTTTGAAAAACAGATTACTGTCTAAATTAGGTTAAAAAAATTAACAATGGGGACTGTGAAAGTTAGGGATATAAAGAATTATAGGATTTTTAAAGTCTGAATTATTAAATGTGGGAAAGATTGTTCTTCTGGTGTTTAGCTTGTAAGAATATTTGATTTCATTTGCAGGTAGAGCAATTTAAATACTTAGATTTAGTTTACAGGTATGAATTTATTTAGGGTTAATACTTTCACAATTTTAACATCTGGTTTTAAAATCTTGTCTTTTTTTCAGACTATTTGATATTTCAAAGATCTAAAGGGACTAAATCTTCCAAAAATCAAATATCTAAACGCCCAGCAAAGTGCCACATGTCTAGATCTAAAACAATCTAAATCTTATCACTCAGCGCTGGCCTGTTACGCTCTCAGTGTGTGCACCAGCCGCATTCAGAAACGGAAGCCAGTAACTGTGGTTTCAGCACTGCATTTTCAAACTTGTTTTTGGCTATCTATGGAAGAGATATTAAATATTTAAGGAACTTCCTACCATCCCTTCTGAAGTCTCATAGGAATAGGAAAAATTAAATTATGTGTGAAAAATAATGTACAGGTGATAAACCTGTTATTTACATTCAAGTCATATTTTGGGTCCTATCCCAAAGCACCTCATGGTATATATGCTTTCTCCAGAATTCATTCTTATGTTGATAAGATGAGGATAATTTAATACACAATGTAACACACTAAACAAATGAAAGAGCTTTAATTAACTATGGAGTAAATTGATCCAGTTTTCTATTTGGTAAAGGCTATTTAATATTCCTCCCTGAACACACAAAGATTTCTCTGGGATTGCTGAAACAAAATATTAATAAGTAGGGTGCACTCACTGACATGTTTAAACAGCTCTCTCAACTCCATGACATAGAAGGTTTATTTAAAGTACTGTTGGTCACTTGGTCTGCCAAGCGTATGGCTGTATGAGCAGTCAGCATGGTCTGGAACAAGCAAGTTTGCAAGCCTTATACCTAACATCTACTGTATGTGAGTAAGCTGTAGTTAAGCTGCAATAAAGCTGTAGAAAAAGAGGTTGGCATTAAAGCTCCATTTGTGAAACCACGCCTGGAGTTCTGATGTGGAGAGCACAAAGAGGTCGGGGCTGGCAGACCTCCTGTGGGCAGCTGGCAGCTCAATGGTAGCAAAAAGGGCTCCCTGAGCTCTCCCTGAGCAGCATCTTACTCTCTTAGGGTTTAGACCCTGATTCAATGCAAGGGTGTTAATTTAGATCACTGCCAAATACAGTGATTTATCATATTAGCACCTATCATGGGACTGAGCTCAAGCTGACATTGCATCCCTGAGGGACAGGAATGAACGATTACCTCTTCTGTGGTGATAGCATGGAGTAAAACTATCTTAAGTGACACGTGAAGTGTAACTACAGAGTAAGCCATTAGCAATGACAAATTAAGAATGAGGAACCCATTCCCATCAGGATCAGTGGACAAAGGGTGCAGATACTGAATTTTGAACTCCTTCTAGATTTTGTGACTTGACCTATTATAAAAAAGGAAATGAAGATGTATTCATTCCTCCTGTTTCTGGCATCTATGAATAAAATTTAGGCCTAATTACCATTCTTCTTCAAAGAGAATTAATCAGTAGGATAAAGCTTGTTTACATCCAATCATATTGCAAGCAATAATTTGCTCCATTTGTGTCATCTTAAACACTGAACTCAACAATTTCCTACTTGAGTGACTTGCAATTTTTGAATCTTAAATGGATTTGGAGGAAACTCCATGAAACAAGCAATTCTTTTTAAGGTCGCTGCTCCCTTAGTCATCTGGAAACCATGCATATACATTGCACCACCAAGGAGTACTCTTTGATAGCAGCTGCAGATGCTCTGTCTTGCATCTCCCTGGCTTTTGGCCCCGTGAAGAGTCTGGCCCTTCCTGGCAGGTTCTCACCGCATTTGTCTGCTGCTGCTGCAGCTGCTCTGAGCTCCTGACCCACTGATAGAAAAGGATTGGGGATCTTACCTTCTAAACTTCAAAAGCACATTTTATTTTTTAACTCCGAGGGGACACAGCAAGTAATTTCTGATGGGTCCACTTGCTCCTCAGCATGCTCTTTCCTGCTGACCCTCCTCTCTCTATATCTTGTGTGTACATCCCAAGTTCTTCTCTGGTATAGCCAAAATTTAAAAAAAAATGTTCAAGAGGGTATTTCTGGACTGCTCTACAGCACCCAGCCTCCCTAAGAACCTTGTATTAAGGGATCCTTCACCAGGCAAATACTTTACTCTGTATCAGAGGGTTTCATTCCTGTACTAAATAACAGAAATACAAGCATAGCATGATAAGTTCTTCTCCTCCAGTAGAAACCACAGTGTCTTGCTGGGTTTCAAGCTCATTTTTCAAATCCTAAAGTTGGCAGCAGATTAGTTTTGGCTAGCCTTTTTGCTACCTTTCAGGATGGGAGTCATTACCCAATGTAGTACAGTAGTCCCTCTGATAGCAGGTTCTGTAACAATCAGGTATCTTCTATCTGAGTCACAGCAAATCTTCCACAAAGGTATCTTATTGTACTTAGGGAGCCCAGTCATAGATAGGAAGTCACAGCTCTTTTGGCACTGGATGAGTACATACAGCACAGAAAGACATCCACTACCCTTAGACATTTATAGTTTAAGGCAAGAAACAATAGGTAGCTTAAACAAATAGAAAAGACCAATGAAATGGTACACTAAACCCGTAGTCATGAAACATTAAAACAGAAATAGAAACATTAAAATTCTGTTTTTCTGAAGGTCTTTGTGACATCAAAAAAACCTCTGGATGGTGTCAAGAGGCTAATGTTGCAGTTTACATAATTCCTGACTAAAGAAATGGTAGAGGGTCAGCTCTGTGGAAGAGCAGACTTAATTAAGCGTGAGGCTTCATTTAGGATACTGTAGCCGCACTCTCCAGCTTCCCTTCTGTTAGGAAGTCTGATTTTCTCTCTACCACCTTTCAATCATTCATAAATTCCTAAACACCGAGAACAAAAACTTTATAAAACTGTATTGATTTTTAGTATGATTCAAAACTCATTCAATGTGCTCAAAAACAAGCACCAGTAGGAAATCAGATTTAAATAATAGTTTCTAACAGTTGTGTTTCACATATACACAGAATTTTTTTAATATGACAGCTCTACTGATAAAAATAGAATTTTATCTGAGCATCGAGACTACTGAAGTTTTAAAGATGTTCCTATGCTAGATGTAAATTTTCTGACTTCTTAGGCTTCAGTGTTAAAGCTGGTAAGAAAAATAGTCAAGTGTTTTCTCTGAAGTAACAGTGCAAATACAATTTTATTTTATTCTTCTTAGAAGTGCATGTATTAATTTTGTTTAAATTTCCAAGAAAAACTTACTATTCATAAGAAAACAGCCTAAAAGGTAAGAATTTTATATTGTTACAGGGGAAAATATCTCTCCAATTAAAGACTGCTAGGGAGTTTATTTGTCTTAGAATTCCTTCTTCAAGATGTTTGCAGATGGGGAAACATATATTTGCATGTGTTGTACACAGCACAGGCTTGGAAGGTTACCTACATCATTTCAAGGACTAGACAGTCACGTCTAAATCCCTGACTGTGGCTGAAGAACACACTGGTGGTCTCATTAAGGTGATCTCTGAACTTCTGCATTTTGAACCAGTCACCTAACAATATTCTTTCCTGGTATTTCTTGAAGCTGAATTAGCTCCTAGCAGACCTTAGGGATGAAGACAGTAGGCAAAGACTGTGGGCACAAACACTGGCCAACTTTGTGGGCCATTAGCCAGCCAGAGCCTGTCACCAGAGTTTCTCCACTCTACTCTGTGCTGCTAGATTGTGCTTACACTGAGACACCCCACTCATAACAGTCAAATTTGCCTTTAGGAAGCCATCTGCACTGGGAGTAGAACTATGAAGACAGCTACTGTAAAGGAGAAATGACATTTATCTCTAATACTGCTTTTGTTCTAGGCCAGAGTCATTCAGCAAGTCTTAGAAGGTGTAGAGTTATATGGGAAGTTGACAGCCTCAAAAAAAGCCCCCTCTGGCTTGGTCTTGTTCACTGAGACTGTAAGGCCTTTTGGATGGAGCCAAAACATATGGTGTTTGTACAGGACCCAACCCAGTGGGCTCCCAGTTGATGACGTGGGCTCATATATGCTATTGCATTAGAAAATACTAAATTATTTGGTTATATTATTATTATTCAGTGGGTGCCAGAAAGAGCAAATGGTGCTTTTGAAAAGCCCCCCAAAAGTTAATCTAGCTCTGCAGTGTTGCAGTGCAATGAATAGTCACTTTCCAGCTGGTCAGAAGTCTAATTACAGCAGATTGCAAGCAGACAAATGAATTTATCTGTGGTCTCAGTTTGCAGTGCAGGCACATACATGCACATTGAAGTGCATGATGAATGATGATGAATCCATGATCCCCTTCTATATTCCCTTCTCAAAGCATGGGATTTGATATCTGTTCAAAGCACAAAACAGAGGATAAACAAGCATCAGTCATTTTTAACAAGAGAAGTTCGGTAAAGGGAAGCAAACAAAATCTATCATCAAGTTAAGCTACCCATAAAAGAAACAAATTCGAATGTTGAGCTTTTGAGAGAAAGCAATGAGAAAAAAACAAACCTTAGGTATATAAAAAAACCCAACCAAACAAAACAAAACAACAAAAAAACCCCACTGCATCTTGACAGAGTCATTTTGGAGAGGAAAAAAGGGAAAAATAGATGAAGGAGACAATCACTTTGCTGTATCCTCCACAAACTGACACAGATAAAATAGCCTGTTAGCTCCTAAAACCACCTCTCTCTGTTGTGGAGAGGGAAGTCCTGTTGATATCAGAATGACCTTTGTGAGTATGGGGGGAATGACCTCGCTGCCCAGCGACTTCGCCCGGTGAGATGCATTCCAGAGGCAGCTGCCTAACGCCAGGCTTACTCCTCACCCGGTAGCAGCCAGTGCGTTCAGACTGAAGTGTTTTGACAGGTAGGAGGATACCGTGGCACAAAGCCATAGTACCAGTGCTGAAGAGGGAGGGGAGAGGCCTTGCCAAAATATACTCCCTCAAAGCTAGCTGCTTACTGTAATCACACATCATTTATTGAATATGAAAGACAGTGTGATACAGGGAGGGTGCAATGACCTTGCAATTTATTTCACTTTTCTTTGTCACAGACAAGACACAGCTGGGTCAGACTGAGGTTCTTATCCTCTCTCTGACCAATATATGCTTTTTTCCCCCCTTAACATTAGTTTTCTTTATACAGACCAATTAGGAGAAATTCCTCTTTAGAAGTTAGCAGCTCAGATACAGTGCAGGTGTTTACACTGACCCGGCTCGACTGCTCACTGCCAAATCTGTCCAGAGCGCTATCCTGTATCTCAGTGGTCCCCAGATACCATAAGGGCCTGCCTTGCTGACCTTGCCAGTGCTCGTCCATGGCAGGAGTGGAGATCACCGGGACTCCTCCCACAGCCATTGCAAATAGCACTTGTCCTTTCATGGTGCATCCTGACACTTACCAGCTTGGACTGCCAAAGAAGCAGCATTGAGGTTTTTTCAGATACCATTTTTGGGAACATCTTATGGTATCACCCTGAGTTTCATACTACTGGAATGTACAGCCCTTATGAAATATGTCAGTGTAATTCCAGGCATCAGATGGTTTTCTTGAGTTTTAACAGGTTCATTTATTTTGTGGCAAACAACATTACCGCATGCAAGTTATTTATACACGTTAAGAAGGAACATGCATAAAAATACTAATCTTGTTAGGCAGCTCCATGTTTTAGATACCGCCCAGTGTTTGAGCTCTCCTTTTATCTGCAGGTCCTTTTGTTTAAATAATTAGTGTGTTTTGTTGACATTATTAAACTTGAAGGCTTGAACGACTTAGAAAGTTTAAAAGTATACATTCACCTCCTTTCACTGCACTCAAATTCCCTTTCAGTCTCCTCATAATATACAAACAGTGCTATACTCCCTGGAAACTTGACTGACTTCATCTAACTACAGGCAATCAGGGTAAGTATATTATTGACACATAAGCAGATAACAGGATGTGGGCAACTTTTGGCAGGTGACCATCTAGTGACATGACAAATGTGCTGCTTTCATGCCAAGTGCCATAAACAACCATATATGTGCTATCTTTTTATAATCCACAGGGCAGGATGCATGGCTAAGACAGTTTAGAGATCTGTTCTTATGAAATAAATATGCTGTATGTAGTAAACATAGATTTATTTACTTAATGGCCTTACCTGCAGAAAGCCACTAACGCTTAACGCACATAGCAGTTTACGATCAGAAAGCACTATATGTGTATTCATTCAGCTGGTCCTGTAGCACTTCTATGGCAAATATCCCTTTGTTCCAGTTGTACTGTAATTTTTTTGCTTTAGCTCTGCTAATTAATATTCGTACAGTGCTTACTATTATTCTCCCAGGGCAACACTGCATTATTTCAATTTGCCTGAACAGATCTTCCCCTTTTGTCAATTTATTCTTTTCTCTTTGTGTTTTACAGGGCATCAATAAGGTTTGCATGGGCTTGCCTGATTGCATGATATGAGGTCACAAAATTTCATAGTGAAAAATGCAGACCAAGTCTTTTTCCTCATAAATAAAATGGAAGAAAATATTCACCTCCGTAGTGCTCTTACAAATCAAAGGGTAAGTGAAGGATTCTCTCTAATAATAAAAGCTTATGGACAGCACGAAGTCAGGGATAAAGCCATGCAAGGCAAAGGTAAATAAGGTAACAAAAGAGTTGTGTATGCCCCCAGTCTTCACAAACTTTATTCCCAGGCACTTGGGATGCTGTTAAACAGTAACAAGAAGTGACAGATTATATCACCTTATGATGGTCTTTCAAGAATGAAGGAAGAGTAGCTTCAATCCTACTACAGTCATCCAAGCACTTTTGAATTCCCTAGTGAGTTGGGATCCAACCAGCTTAAGAAAGGCTCTCCCAGATATCACATGGTGGATGTGGTAGAACACAACCTAAACATCCCTCCTGAGACCCTTCTGTGTTTCGTAACACTTAAAGCCACGCTAAGAGATGTCATGCTCAAAGAGATGGAAAAAATAAACCCAAACCAATGTGAGAATGTGACTGGAGAAAATCAGACCAGGAAAGCCAAATCTGACATTAGTTTTGGACTTCGCTGAATTTATTTTTTGCACAATCATAACCTCAGCTGTTGCTCTGGGAATTATAATGTAATGTTTTTCTTCATAGGCTTTAGGCCATCAATTAATGAATTCTTGGAGATTGTTACTATTTGTACAATATAAAATATATCAAGTTTGTCTGCTTTCCCATGGTGTCCAATGAGAGGATGATGGAGCCATGCTCCTGACTGAACTTTAATTCTAACATCAACAACGTAAATCACGATTCACAGGCACTGCTGGTGTAAATGTCCTGAGTACACTCCACGTCAACTCACAGTGCTCCTTAGAGAAAAGCTTGCTAAAAATTGTATTTCTAGCTGCTCTCTGATGAACTAGTTCATTACTTTCATCAGTGGAGCCTTAGACTCCTCTACTCATCTTCATCCCTGTTTTAGCACATGCATTAGTAGACCTTTTGAGATGGATGCTGTGGAGACAATGTAAGACTGGTGAGAATCCTTTTGTAGCATCTAAACTGGCTAACAGTTCTGAAACAGATCCACCTATGATGGGAGCCCCTATATATAAAGAGAATTTTTGTGTTTTTTTTTAAACCAGGGAAATACAAAACATTTTCTTTTCTTTTTTTTTTTCTCTAGTTTGTCTTCTTTGAGGACCTACATGCTTTCTTTCTGGTAACTATTACGTTGCCTGTTACCGTAGCTTGTTTTCCTTGCCTACAGAAAAGATAGGTACACCTTGCATAAGTCCCAATATTTTGGGGGGATTTCCCAAGATCCTCACTGAAACAGATGGGTGTCACTCAGACAGTTGATTAGAGTAGATCAATATAGATGTTCCATTTATAAAAGCAAATGTCA
>VXAK01021716.1:9599-24758 GCA_013399435.1 Arenaria interpres | reverse complement strand
TGTATGAGAACTTAAATCTCTGGTACCTGAGGTCTCTTGTAAATCTACCTCCTCCATGCATGCTCCAGGTATCTTTTCCCCATACTCTTACTTCATTTCTGTTTCTCTCTTTGTATGAACTCATGGAGCTGATGTATCAAACTGATGCTGTCCTGATGGTTTCCAAGGGCTGAAAACCAGGATATTTAGTCAAGCTTAATCTCCTTACAGTTATCTGTATAACGTCAGGATTTGATTGGCAGCAGCAAGGGTTGGATTCAAATCTTAAACTGTTATAAGGGAAAAGAGACATCACTGAAACCTGGGGAAATTGTAATGATCTTTCTTGGGCTCCACAAGATAATTTTTACCACTTCAATATATGAATCAAATTTCTAGCAAGCAATGTTTTTACAGAAGGGAGGAAAAGAAAACTCTAAAGTAGATAAACAGTTATTCCTAAAGTGTAAAAAATAACAATATCACTACTTCCTGCATAGGCAGCTGCTAGATCATCTGATTGCTTGCTCTCTCCTGCTGTTTCAGACTGTCAGTCTCACTGGGTAGCAAAGTCTATTTTCAGTTGTGTTTAACTATTGGATGGAACTATTTTCTCTTGGCTATAATTCATTCCTCATTGTTCTTGCTCCTAGTAACTTCACCAGCTGTGCTAATAAATGTTATTATCTCAACTCTTACACTTTATTACATTTAGAAATACAATGCTGAGAATGTAACACTGGTGAATCTTAACTCCTTCTCCTTCTTTGCATATGGATCTCTTGCAAGGCAGAAACATCCATCTTTTCCACCAGTTTTTGGCCCCTCCCAAAGTTCCAGTCTTTACACTCAGATGCTACTTGCTAAATCCAAGTGTGACCACTCATTCCAGAAAGATTGAACGGGCTTAGCTTTTTGTATAATCATAAAATCCCTCTACTGTGTAACTGCAGCCTTCATGGAGCTATTTAATTATAACAGTAATACACACACAAACCAACTACTTTAGGCCTGATCATTTGTCCTTTCTACTTCTCTCTCTGAACTGCTCCCCTTTCCTTGGGATTGGTTCAGAGTTTCAGCACATGAATAGAAAATAAATCCTTCTGGAAGAGATGTGCAATTCATCCTTCAAGAGCCAAAGATATATGTTTTCCTCCAGCCCAAGTGTAAAGATGGATCAGATCTTGTGCTGCATCTCCATGGTTTCATTAGTGTGAAGAGATTAGTCAAGGACACAACAGTTCTAGCATAAATTTCATTAACTGGTTGAGACGTCAGCAGTATATGGAAAGCTCTTTGCACATGGAAAGAGTGTTTGCAATCCTGAGTCTCAGGTGACCCACAGGAAGTTCCTTCTGAAAATATTTGCCTTCTTTCCTTCTATGGAGAGCAACAGTATATATGCACCCTGTATGGAAGCAAAAAATCGTGTTGCTGGGAAGAAAAAAAGCCATCCCAAGTAGTGTAGAGAGGACAGGGATAAAAGGGAGAAAGGAGTGGAAAGGTACTAGGAATCAGCTTGGAAAGAAACACTTAAGTATGAAAAGTTTGCCTTTTTTAATTTCAAGGAACCTGTAAGATTTCTTTGTCTGATGAAAAATTAGAGGGAAAAGGAACACTATAATTCTGAGGTCTTTGAGGGGGGATGGGACTCCTTGTGCATTCAAGCTGGCTAAATATAGCTAAGACAATGTTTTCCCTAATATGATGAAAGTAATTTCTTGGTTATTGGGTACTTCACATACAAGTACAAGAGAGGAAAAACATGCACAGTAACAGGAAAGGGCAGAGTTCCCAGTTCTTGTTATTTTTCATACAACTAAATTTATGATCTACTGATCTTACATGAATGTATGAGAACTTAATAGAACCTAGAAGGAAGAAGACTCTAACCCTTTCTGCTGCTGCTTCAAAGAACAATCTTCCCTGCTTGTTCTTACTCTAGCCTATAAGCTCGGAAGCAGGCAAATGAGAATGAAAGATAACAAGAACGACAGCTTGGTTCTATTTTTAAGTCACATCTTCTAAAGTTTTGCATGTGATAGTTTAAAATGAGGTCAGCAGCACTGCAAAAGCTTTTATAAAGCACAGAATGACTGTTGTCACATATGAATCTTTCTTTAAAAAAAGCCTCTTTTTAAAGCTGGTGAAATCCCTTTAGGTGAGATGCTTTCAAGGGAAAGTGATAAAGTCTTTTTAGTACAGAAGTAGAAAGGTTCATTGTATAGGACTGGATGAACAATCGGGCAGTCAGACTTCGAATACACTGAAAATGTTTTATGGAGGTGACAGAATGCT
Source organism: Arenaria interpres (assembly GCA_013399435.1). Lineage (NCBI taxonomy): Eukaryota > Metazoa > Chordata > Aves > Charadriiformes > Scolopacidae > Arenaria > Arenaria interpres. Next base: position 22,478 of record VXAK01021716.1, on the reverse strand, counting down.
CAGTGGAAAAGGAGGTAAGAGTAACTTTTCAAGACTTAAGGATACACTTTTATTGCACGTTAAGCCCCGTCTGACTTATTTCCGTATTAGCAGGCCATGAACACTCAGAGTGCCGAAGCCACTGTCTCCCTCCTTGTGGGGTCAGTAGGGTGGGACTAGCCTCACTGAGGTTTATGTGTAATAAGAGCTGACCAGCATCTGAGGCAAGATGTGTGCCCGTACGTGTCCTGCTTTTCAGCTAGCAGGTGCAATAAGACAACACTGGAAGCACCAATATGTTCATAAGTTAAAGGTCTTAAGGCATTTTACGGTGTTAATATAACAAGAAAAATTCTCTGAAGGAAGGAACTGGAAAAATAGAAACCATGGGTTAAGAAATGTTTCCCTAGTGAACCTGTGAGAGACCCAAGGCAGAAAAGCAGCCAGTCACGGCATAAGGCTAATGGAAGTGTTGCTCTTGCCTGCAGTCTGCAGTCTGCTCCACAGGGTGTGAGACCACCCAAAACCAGGGCACCTCACAGTCAGCCAGTTCTGCAGGGCTGTTGGGAAGCTTGCAGGGACCAGTGTTTGTGGGAAGCAGGTGAAATGGAGTGAGGCAGGTGAGCAACAGGAAAGAGGCCTGGAATGAAAAGACAAGTGGGAAGTACCGGGGATCAAACTGCAAGGAGAAGATGGGAAGGAAGGGAAAAAGAAAAGCTATGCTAAGTGGAACTTTGTGGCTTGGAAAGGCGAGAAATCGAGGTGGGCAGGAGCATTGCTGTTGATCTTGCTTTTCAGTTCTTTCCCAGGTTGTCAGGTCACTTTCTCTATGTCCCTTCTTAAACAAATGCCAGTTCATCCCTTTGTGTTCTCTCCACACCTCCCCAGATTATCCTTCCTTTTGTCTCCAGTTGATGGGTTTCTTTGGTTCCTAACTCCTAGCCTGTGTGGGAAGCTGAAAAACTGTGTAGGAAAAACTGAGTTTTCTCATTTTTTTCTGTGTTCCAGGAATGTGTTTGTCACCATCTTTACTGAAAATGTTTCCATGCATGGGAACTAATTATCTTTCCACACATTTAGAAAGTCTTGTTACCTGTGGATAAGGCAAAGGACTCTGTTTCAACACGACTATCAGTCCTTGTTCTGAAAAGGAGGAAAGATAACATTGCCTGTGTGAAGAAGTCTCAGCTGACACTATCAATTGAGTTTGCACAGCAGAGTGTAAAATCTAAGACTCACGTGGCATTGCCAACTGAAAATTTATTTCCTTCTTCAAAAAAGGAGGATGAGACACCAGTAATATTCACAGACTTTGGAAGGAAGTGTCTCTGTGTCAAACTCTGGAGGATTTAAATGTTAGAAGTTATTAGTAATGTCCAAATAATGGGATTGAAATAATGTTTGTACAATGCTTTGTTCTCTTTGAACAAAAGCTATCGTAGAAGTCCTTTGGCTGTTTGATTCCAGGCACCTCGGCAAGATGTGTAGCATTCCTGAAATAAGTGTGTGATACAGTATAATTCTGTAATATCTTTCCAAATAGCAGGCTGAGAACTACTTCTGTGGGTAACTGAGCAGAACATTAGCTTTTTTAAGATTAAAATATGGGCCAATAATTGTTATTCATTCTGTATAAAAAGTGTTATTCATACACCCTTGGACAAAAAAGAGCAATAAGCAAAACAAAGTGAACTGGAAACACATTGTTTTCCCTTATTGCTTCTTGGGCTGCGCCTGACAAAGGGAGCGTTAAACAGCAAACAAAAGGCTCTGTTGTGCACTTCTCTTTCTATTTGTCTGGCTCCCTCCAAACTTCTGGGAATTAAGGCACCACACTTGTGGTTCCCTTCTTTAAATCAAAATGAGAAAAGACCCAAGATAGGGTGAACTCTGCTGGTTTCTGTTTGATAACATTTCCTGAACAGACTGGCCGGTTTTCTTAGTTGTGCATTTCCACTAGGATTGCGTGAACATAGAAATATTACTAGAGTTGTCGTGAGCTGAGAAAACCTTTGTTTCCCAGAAGGGATCCTTAAAAAGGGTGTGGTGTCATTTTCTTATTGTTTCCATATGTGTCCACAGAGGCTGACTTACTAGGTGGGTTAGGAATGAAATAATCATCTACATGAATCATCGATATGTCAGTTCCACTGCAGACCAGTGAGCATGTAATCCGACCAGATACATATCCAAAAAGTCTAGTTCTGCATAGTACCTTATCACTTCACAAAACCTACAGGCTTGAGGGTGGATGAGGTTTCATCAGGCGAGTATAACATGGCCAGAGTGATCATAAAGTAGAAAAAATTAAATAAAAGAGGGAGAGTAAAGGAAAGGCACTTGAAAGTATAAATAGAATCTTTGTTTAAATTACTGCATTCAGATGACACTAAAAAAAAATAATTGCACATTTTTCATGTCTCTTCTCCTGTTACTTCCATGGGAGCCTAATTTTTTCCCCAAAGAAGTCCCTTCAGTACTGTGCAGGCTTTCCTTGATCATATTGTTTTGTTTTGCCTTTTTACTTGCTTTAAGAAATGACTTTCAGCCTTCTGTAGTGACTGTTGCGATACCAGCTATATAGACACCTCCACTAGCTGTTTTATACTCTGCTTGCAAAAAGTTTTGCAATCAGTGGATTAGGGAAAAATAAGGAACACAAATGGCACAGTGAATAATAACATCAGAGACTTGAAGTCCTAATCACCCATAGATAGGGCTCAAAGCTGCTGACTGTTGTTGGCAAAGCTGAGTGTTGCCACCACAAAGGTCAGGATGACCTAAATTACTGCATGAGCAAAATTAGGTGTTGCAGTAATGGCAGCATACTACTTTGTCAGAGATGACTATCCCTGAGTAGCTCTGATTATTGAAATTAATCACCCAGCCTCAGTGAAGAGGGTCATGGTACTGATGCATGAGAGCCAGCATCTGCTTGGCAGCTTTCTCCAGCCTTGTCAAGACACATCATTACCTCTGAGATATCCTGGATGGCCTGGGCAGCAGAAAGCAGCTGAGCTCTGGCTTCCTGCTGCCGGGGCAGTCCCATACCTGCATGGGGGGTTTTACAGGCTATTTAGGAAAGAGAACCTGAGAAGATGAGGAGGGGGAGTTGCCTTTCATGTGAGAGAGCAACTGGAGTGCATGGAGCTTTGCCTGGCAGTGGATGATGAGTCAATTGAGAGCTTATTGGTAAGGAAGAAAGAGCAGACCAGTACAGGTGACATTGTACTGTGTGTCTGCTATGGGCTGCCTGACCAGGGAGAACAAGTGGGTGAGGTGTCATATAGACAGCTAGAAGCAGTTTCACGTGCCTCTCTCATTGGTGACTTCAAAAACCCCAATATCTGTTAGAGGGGCAACACAGAAGGCCATAAGGAATCCAGGAGGTCCTGGAGAGCATTGATGGCAAGTTCCTGACCCAAGTGAAAGAGGGATGTCAAAGACAACAAGAAGGGCTTCTATAAGTATATAGGAAAAATATGGGCCTGCTGCTGAATGAGGCTCATGAGAGCATATCCTCAGCAAGTTTGCTGATGACACAAAACTGGGAAAAGTGGCTGATAGACCAGAGGCTCATGCTGCCACTTAGGGAGACCTTGACAGGCTGCAGAAACAGGCTGACAATAATCTCATGAAGGTGAGAAAGAAATGCAAAGTCCCATGCTAAGAGGGGACTTATGCACTGATATATGCTGGAGGCCACCCAGCTGGAAGGCAGCTTAGCAGAATAGGTCCTGGAGGTCTTGGTGGACACCATGTTGACCATGAGCTAGCAATGTGCCCTTACCACAAAGAAGGCTACTGGGATCCTGGGCTGCATTAAGCAAAGTATTGCCAGCATGTTGAGGGTGGTGATGCTTCCCCTCTCCTCATCAAAGGTGAGGCCACACCCGGAGCACAGTTCTGGGGTTCCAAGTACAAAAGAGACATAGACATACTGGAGACAATCCAGCAAAGGGCCATGAAGATGGTTAAGGAAGTGGAACACCTCTCATATGAGGAAAGGCTGAGACAGATANTCTCATATGAGGAAAGGCTGAGACAGATGGGACTGTTAAGCCTGGAGAAAAGATGACTCAGGGGAAATCTCATCAATGTATACAAATACCTGAGAGGAGGGTGCAAAAAAGACAAAGCCAAACTCTTTTCACAGGTGGTCAGTGACAGGGCAAGAAGCAATGAGCACAAACTGAAACACAGGAGGCTCCCTCTAAACATCAGCAAGCACTTTTTTTGTTGTGGTGGTGACAAGCACTGTCACAGGTTCTCAGAGAGGTGGTAGAGTCTCCCTCCCTGGAGATACTAAAAAAGCACCTGGACATAGTCCTAAGCAACTGGGTCTCTGTGTACCTGGTTGATCAGGGGTATCTGGATAGATGACCTCTGAGGTCTCTTCCAATCTCAGTCATTCTGTAATTCTGTGTACTCAACTTCTATGCAGTAATAGGATACTTAATATGAAAAATGAGAAGTTTGTTACATCTGAGGGGAAAAAAAGAAAGATTCTCTGCAACATAATTAAAGGCAGTGTTCTGCTTGTGGAAACACAAAAGCATGAAACGGTGTTTCTGTAGAATTCAGCTCAATATTGCAGGCTGCTGCTGCTAAGTGGGTGAAATAAAATGGAAAAATATTATTAACAGGGATAAAATCCATTAACGCTTCTGCAGTCCAATTAATATTGTGAGGGCAACTTTATTGCTTTTGAGGTAAATTAGTTGATTCTTTAACAAAGAAAGCAAAAGAAAGATGACACAAAACTGAGAGGGATGGCTGACACACCAGAAGGCTGTACCGCTGTACAGCAAGACCTGGACAGGCTGGAGAGTTGGGCTGAGAGAAACCTAATGAAATTTAACAAGGGCAAGTGTAGAGTGCTGCACCTGGGGAGAAATAACCCCCTGCACCAGGACAGGTTGGGGGCTGACCTGCTGGAGAGCAGCTCTGAGGAAAAAGATCTGGGAGTTCCTGTGGACAACAGGATGCCCATGAGCCAGCAATGTGCCCTTGTGGCCAAGAAGGCCAATGTCATCCTGGGGTGCATCAGAAAGAGTGTGACCAGCAGGTGGAGGGAGGTCATCCTCCCCCTCTACTCTGCCCTGGGGAGGCCCCATCTGGAACACTGGGTCCAGATCTCGGCTCCCCAGTTCAAGAAGGACAGGGAACTGCTGGAGAGGGAACAGCAAAGGCCTACAAAGATGGTTAGGGGACTGGAGCATCTCTCTTACAAAGAAAGGCTGAAGGACTTGGGTCTTTTTAGTCTAGAGAAGAGAGACTGAGGGGGGATCTGATCAACACCCATAAATACTTAAAGGGAAGGTGTCAAGAGGATGGGGCCAGTCTTTATTCAGCGGTGCCCAGTGACAACACAAGAGGAAATGGGCACAAACTTGAACATAAGGTCACATAAACACAAGGAGGAACTTCTTTCCTTTGAGGGTGGCAGAGCCCTGGAAGAGGCTGCCCAGAGAGGTGGTGTAGTCTCCATCTCTGGAGACATTCAAACTCTGCCAGGACAAGTTCCTGTGCAACCTGCTCTGGGTAGACCTGCTTTGGCAGGGGCGTTGGACTAGACAATCTCCAGAGGTTCCTTCCAATCCCATAGCACTCTGTGATTCTGTGATCAGCTTTTATTAAATGAGGAAAGTGAGCAACTTCAGGAAAAAAGGCCACAAACAGTTCAGAATTAATTGCAGCTAGCCATCAAGATGGAAATGAAGCTAGAATGAATCTCTCTGACAAGCTATTATAAATCAGAACAGGCAAATGAGATTGAGTGATGAATCAGCAAGAATCATGCTATAGAAATTAATCACTTTTCAATAAACCTGAGAGAATGAGGTAAAAGTTTTAAAATTAAGACAGCAAGACAGCTCAGAGGTATATTTTTCATGTTTCCCTCTTCACTAAACTGTTGTGGTACGATGTCTATGGTTCTGCCCTATGCTGTCTATATTTATTGAGTGATCCTGTAATCTAGTAGGAAAATGTTTCATCAAAAATATTTTGATGTTAAAGAAACATGCAGATGACAGGTATTAGACTTATAGGCTCCGAAATCTAACTGCAGGTTCACCGAGTTGGAGGTTTAGGATCTTTTAGTATTCATTTGCGCTCGGTAAGGTAGACGGCAGTACAGAGTCCTCCTGACATGAAATCAGCTCTTCTTCATTAGCCTCAACCTGAGTTTTGCTTTGAGCCTCTGGGGTCATTCAGAACAAACCCAGGTAAGAAGTAGAGATAGACAGACAGCAATAGATTGAATTGTATGAAGGAGAACCAGATCCTTAAATAAGTCTCTCTGGCCTTAGTGTGTCTGTTTTCCCAGATATATCTAGGAGACAACGAACAAAAGGTCACTCAGCCCAGAGATACATATCTAATAGAAAAGAACTGGGTACTTTTCATTAAGTGGCTTGATGCAAGCGATTACACTGAATTATTGAACAGGAAATAAAATATTGTGGTCCTTGTTATGGAGGTGACTTGGTGGTATGACATGGTGGTGACAGTTCCTTTCAGCTATTAATGCATTAATCTATGATATTTATAGCAATGTGTTCTTAAAAATCAATTATTTTTAAATGATTGGGTTTCAAGCAGGAAATATCACTTGAGCTCAGCTGCTGTGTAACTTGGTTTAAATCAGCTGGCAGTTTTCCCTGAGCAAAAACTTACGGTCTTTGAAGGGTCACAAAATAATGAGTGAGGCTGTCCTGGCGGGTATTTTGAGGCTCTGACATATCCCTCTTTGCATCTGTGTGTATGTTTTGCTCAAGATCATGCTGTCAAGGCCCTGGGAAAAAGCCAGTTAGACTGTTGCAAAAGTCACAACTTCTCCTTTGAACTTTTCAGTATTTCACTGTTCTTGGTATTTTATATTGCAATTTGTGATGCTAGTTGAGGAGCTCCACTTCAAGAAGACGCTCAGCAATTGGGAAAGAGACCCTCCTGAGTACACTGGGGGCTTGCTTCAAAGGATATGCTTTCTGGTTTTTTGTGGTGAAAGTTTGACCCTTAAGTTGTTTAAGAAGGCAAAAAGCCAGGGTGTCTAGCTCTCCTAGTTAATTACACTCTTGGCAAAAATGAAATAAAAATCCTGAACTTGTCAAGCTTCCAGCCACATGGCTTTTTTCAGTACTTGGCTGCAGCGCTTCACACTGTTGAATTTATGCTCCCTTTCCTGGGATTTAGGCTGATCATACCATTCGTCAATATGCTCTGCTTGTTCATTCGAAGAGGCAGGTTTCCTTAACCTGTAAGCATTTTTGTCTCTCTTCAGATCCATTTTCAGTTAATCAACATGATTTTGCAGTACTAATTAATTATTTTTTTAGAGGTAATAAAGGGATCAGAAGCTCTCTGTCCCTAGTCAGTATTTCCCTCGTGTGTATCAAGTATCACATTTTGCTTTTTATAACATTACCACACTGGGAACTTGTATTCAGACAACCAATAGTCATAGTCTCAAAATATCTTTTTTGATTTACTGCTTCTATTCAATTAATTGCTGCTAACACAGAGTCCTTCTTTTAAGTACAAATCTCCTTTGTTATTCCTATGCACGTATAAGATTTCATGTAGCCTTTTTCTAAAAAAACCCAGCTTTTTGCTTGCTAGAATCCACTAGGAACAGGTAACTGTAGATCACAGATTGTCCGCATGCTTATCTAGATGAGATTTTCTATTTTTTTATGTCCCTTATATATTATCATATTACTTTCCTCCAGGCCTCTTGAGTTTCCTTGATGATCAAGATGCACTGAAAATCAACTACAGTAATGCAGAGAACTCATTAGCATTTTTAAGCTCTTAGATGCAAGGTACTTGGACTTGTTAATTGAAGAAAGACTACTTTAAGTAGTCATGTAAAATTAGGAACTGTTGGAATAGCAGTATTTCAATGTCATTGTATGCTATGACTGGATCGCAGAAGACTAATTTCATGTACTCCTCCACCTTCTCTTTAATGCAATTCTTAATTCCACCACTTCAATTCAGTAATGCACCAATAATTCATCAGTTTTTCTGAATATACTCAGAAAAACCCAAGTTTCTTAACTAGCAGGGTCTACTTCTCACTTGCAGGCTATTTGTGTAACTATCCAAATTATTCCAAATAGTCATCTATCATTATTCATATTTTAATCTTTGAACTCTCTCTGCTGGTTGTTATGGTTCTGAGCTGTTCCCTGCTTTGTGCGGCCAGCCCTTTTAAAGCCTGAAACATGTTTAAATACACATTCACATGTACAGTTCATATATACTACTTTGTACTTTATTCTGTTTGCAATAATAAATCAGAGAAAGTTGTTAAAATATAGGAATGTATAATTTGTGGAGTCAGATTAAACCAGTTTGTCACATAGTTAATCCCATGCATCTGACCATTTTTCAGAGTAAACCTAACCACTGACTACCTCCTCCATGAATCACTTAAGCATGAACTTGTCTGGGTACAGACACAGCTTTAAAATTTCAAGCAAGTGAAGCTAATGGTACAACTGACATTTTAAAATGTACTTGAAGAATCTCACTGAACAAGGGCTCAAGACAGTTGTGCAGTGGCGTGCAAAGAATCATGCTTCCTGATCAGTGTTGAAACAGAGCTTGCCAAAACAAAACAAAACAAAACAAAACAAAACAAAACAAAACAAAAAAACCAATGAGGTAAGCTGGGAACATGCCATGTCTGGCAGCAATAATCAGAGCTACCTTTACATGAAAAAACGTAATGACGACAGAGAGCACATTTACTGGTAACATAGAGATCTTCATTGGATGAAGATAGCGTATGATGGTCTATCAGCACCATGAGATGATATGAGGCATTTTGTTTTTAAAATCTTTCACCATATGGAATCATTCTATGGGAAGGTGAAGAGAGAAAATGTCAAATTGATATCCTTGGGTGGCAAAACTTCTTGCTATATTTCCAGGAGTCAGGGAGCTGAGTTCTCTCCAGACTTTTAAACACATTTCAACAGTTTTATTTGACTCCTATGTTGACTTCCTATAGCCTTTGAATTTAGAGTGGCAATGATTGATGAAGTTTGTTTTTGTTATCTGTGTAACTAGAAGTTGTGCTGAAAGTCTTTGACAAAAGCTGCGTTGTTTCTATTGTGACAAATCCTATTTCAATTAGTTCTGAGTGCGTTTCGGTTATCTGCCAAAATTATCAGCTCAGACTTCACAGTCTGCTCAACACTAGCGGGAGTCATGCTGACACTGTTTCCTCATGTCATTTCATGTCTAAAGGAGGTTTCATTTAGACTGTAAATGTTGACCTGAGACAGGCCTGGGAAGCTTTTTTTTTTTTTCATTTGGAACTGCTGATCCGTTGAACTCAATTTCCTGTAGGAAAAGGTTAGTTTCAACAATGATTTGTTTAATGTTCAAATACAGGAAAAGACCATGCAGATAACTTTAAACTGAAGTTTTGTTTTAAACATTCTAATTGATTTTTAATGTTTATTTTTGCAAAATACAAACACATCAAAACAATTAAGAGATATTTCACCATTAGGATTTCTGCTGAGGTTTTGGTTTCCCATTCTCAATTAGGACAGGAAGATTTTCACATTCCTGTGGGACAGAAAAACACTTTTTCTTCCCCCATTCCTGTGCAAACATAGAAGATTGGAGAGATTGTTTGATGAAGCATATTAAAAGGAATGATTTTATATTGTCATAGCAATGCTTAAGCGGAGATACAAAAACTAGGATAGTGGGAAGATGTATATATACTAGGATAGTAAGAAGGGTAAAAACACAAATAAATAACTGAAGGTACTTGGAGGACTTGCCATTTAATAGCAGTGGGATGGCATTAATAAACAAAAAAGTTAGTTTGATCATCTAGTGTTTTTTATGGTGAGATTTATTAACTTCTTTAACAGTTCCACATGAAGTCTCTTGTCTGTCAGATTGCAAATGACCAGAGACGATGTAATAGGACATTGCTCAATCTGTTGACTACATTTTCCTAGCTCTTTCTCAGCTGCTTTCATCTTTCTGAGCACTCTTGAAATGCACCTGACCTTTCACGGCTGCTAGGATGTTCTTTTCAAATTTAATATGTTTCATTTCACACTTATGGATTGGTGTATTATGCATTGCCTTGCTGACATTGCAGTAACCCAATGTACTTGGAAAATCTTCAGAGCCTTTATAAATTGCTGATTCTAATGTATTCGTTGAATGGTTAAGAAATTTTAGTAAGGAAATGAACAGAGATGATAGATAGTTGGCACTTCCAACTAAAACTACTTTCTTTTGGAAAATGCATTTAATTGGCCTGAAACTGTCAGCAGAAATGTGCTAACTAGTTCACTTGAAAAAAACCTCTCTTGTTGGAATGGTCAGTGAGGCTGTGGAAAACAGAGGGTCTCTGCTCTCTGAATCAGGTAGAGGGAGACTGAGACGCAATCTTTTACAGCTCCAGAGAATGCTTCAGCCACCTGAATGGTGCTTACTCATTTCAGATTTCTGAAAGAGATGCTATATATGTATAAACTGACATACTCACCAACTCTCTTCACAAGTGAACGCGGACATCAGACCTCAAATCTGTGTGCAGTGTCAAGTCATCATTTTCACCAGTACTGCCTGAAAGTACCAAGGCATCAGATAGTCTGGCAAGTGTAGCGCAGAAAAGTGAAAATGAATGTGCAAAATAAGGTGCTGACCTCTGAGGGACAAGGGAAAGATCTGGTTATTCTAAGAGAGCAAACCTGCCAAAACTAAGGAGATAAAAGCAATAAATCCCAGGAGGAACAGCTGATATTAGTCAAACTTTTATAAAGTCTTTAGGACATAAATCTTCTAAGCAGAGCTCAGCAGTTTGGACACTTTAAGGGAAGTTTTTGTGTCTGACCTCAAACTTGTGAGTCACTTTGAACTCATTTGAGTTCAAAAAAATTGTCAGATTTTAGATAGCAATTATATTTCTTAGATTGTTAGGTTACAGATAGAAAAATAACATTGCATCTGATTAAGAGTAACTTCATGGCATGTGTCTTTAACAAATGACCTGTTCAAACTCCTGCAGCATGACACAGTGAAGGTAAAAAGCTAGCACAATATCATGACATGAAAAGCATAGAAATTCTTTTGTCATTGTCCAAGATTCAGTTTTAAAGAGAAAATACAGAATAAGTAGCAGACTTTGGATTTTTAGACAGAATCTGAACTGGAAGAGCAGAAAGTCCTGTTCATTCATGCTGGCGATTATTTTGGAGTGGTCCACAAGACCTAACATTCCTTCCACACCCCTTCTAAAATACACAACATTAAAACGTGTTTCATATAGAGTTGCTCCAACCAAGGCCATCTTATGAGGAAAAATGAAAGGTTGTCTCCTTGTGCTTTGTGCTGGACTACTTGCTCCTTATTTTAAAAATTTGCATGAGCTCCAGAACAGGCATATTCTGAATGCTATCCTATCTATTCCTAGACTCAGCTGAAAACTATACATTTTCAAGTTAGGATTTTTCCCTTATGCTGATTTTTTTTGGCATTACTGAAGTGCCCCAGATTTTAATCAGTTCACTCCTAATGCACATAGCTATGAAGAGGAGAAGAATCAGGCACAGAAGGGTTTCACAGTGATCAGCTCACCCTTGCTATGGCAATTATTATCAGACAAATCACAATAAATGACAATTTATTCCTATTATGTACTTTATAAAACATACACAAAAAATAAAATTAAAATTTATAAGGTTGAAATAAACACTATTTAAAAATATTTGTTAAATTTTATTTGAAATATTAAAAGCACAAAAATGTTTTCTTCCCACACCTCAATGACTTGTCTTGCACACGCCCTGGGGTACGCACACCCCACTTCAGAGACTACTGGTCTAATGCCTGGGTCTCATGAGTGTCCTTTGTTCCCTTTTCCTCTTCCCAGAGGAAATAAAGGATTTTTTCTCCTCTTGTTTCTCTAATTTACTAATTTAAAGAATTTAACTAATCTGAATTAATGATCCATTTTCTGGTGCTCAAAGTCTGCATCATTTCTTGATTATACCAATAAATAATGATAACTGAATAAATATGTTAAAAGTGGAATGAAATGTTGTTATTAAATTGAAGTGGAAAAACCGTAGCTGTGAGAAAACTATCAGGACCCTGAGGCCCTACTGTGACCCGCACCTCTACCCTGTCAACGTGGGTCCCGGAGTCTCATTTTAGGCCACATATGGACCCCTGGGCCTTATGGAAGCGCTTTGTTAAATTAGTTTTTCTTGTGAAAAGGATGAAAGTACTTTCTAGCTTAATTAGAATCAAAGAATAATAAAATTGTCTAGGTTGGAAGGGACCTTTAAGATCATCTAGTCCAACCATCAATCTAACTCTGATAAAAAAACATCACTAAACCATGTCACTAATCATAGAATCATAGAATGGTTAGAGTTGGAAGGGACCTTAAAGATCATCAAGTTCCAACCCCCCTGCCATGGGCAGGGACACCTCCCACTAAACACTATGTCAACCCCCTCTTTTAAATACCTCCAGGGATGGTGCCTCAACCCCTTCCCTGGGCAGCCCATTCCAAGGCTTAAGAACCCTTTCAGTGAAGAAATTTGTCCTAATCTCCAATCTGAACCTCCCCTGGTGTAACTTGAGGCCATTTCCTCTTGTCCCATTGCCTGGGACTTGGGAGAAGAGACCAATGCCCCCCCTGGCTACACCCTCCTTTCAGGGAGTTGGAGAGAGCAATAAGGTCTCCCCTCAGCCTCCTTTTCTCCAGGCTGAACACCCCCAGCTCCCTCAGCCTCTCCTCACAAGACTTCTTCTCCAGACCCCTCACCAGCTCCGTTGCCCTTCTCTGGACCCACTCCAGCCAATGGACATGCTCCAACGTCTTTTTTGTGGGAAGGGGCCCAAAAC
>VXAK01021712.1:0-30034 GCA_013399435.1 Arenaria interpres | reverse complement strand
CCGCGCGGCGCGGCGCGCGCCCCCTGAGGTGATTCCTCAGCCTTTTCCTTCAGGAATTCCAGGAATGCAGATGGGGGGGCAGGGGGCAAGGCGACCCGTCTTCCATCCTGCCTGGAACACATCGTGTCTGCTGGCAGAGTCCTCCCGGCCCCGCAGAGGTCAGAGCTGGTGGCATCAGTTTGTGTTTAGACTTTACAGCAGCCTACCAATATCTGAAGGGAGCCTGCCAGAGAGCCGGAGAGGGACTCTGTCAGGAAGGGTAGTGACAGGACAAGGGGCAACGGCTTTAAATCGGAAGAGGGGAGATTTAGATTAGATATTGGGAAGAAATTCTTTGCTGTGAGGGTGGTGAGAGCCTGGCCCAGGTTGCCCAGAGAAGCTGTGGCTGCCCCATCCCTGGAGGGGTTCAAGGCCAGGCTGGATGGGGCTTGGAGCAACCTGGTCTGGGGGGAGGTGTCCCTGCCCAGGGCAGGGGGGGGGGACTGGGTGATCTTTAAGGTCCCTTCCAACTCTAACCATTCTATGATTTTTTTCCCTACCGGGTGTGTGACAGGGAGGGCAGGGGTGAGGAAAGGGGAGGCTGTAGCATTTTGGAGGGAGCGTTGGTAAATGAGGGGCTCTAAGCGTGGGGGCTGCTGGCCACGAAGGTTCCAGTTAATTGCCCTTCACTTTGCAAAAGTTTACCTCAGGATTGTAGTCAAAACCGGTTGGAGCATTCTCTTTGAAAAAGAAATGAACATACCAAAAACATCCCGAGCTTCACTCTGCCAAGATAATCACAGAATCATTTAGGTTGGAAAAGATACTTAAGATCAAGTCCAACCGTTAATCTCACACTGCCAGATCCACCATGTCCCCTCAGCACAACATCTACACGTCTTTTAGATACTTCCAGGGATGGTGACACCACCACTTCCCTGAGCAACCTGGTCCAGTGTTTGACAATGCTTTTGGTGAAGAGTTTTTTCCTGATATCCATCCTAAACCTCCCATTGACCAACTTGAGGCTGTTTCCTCTTGTCCCATCGCCTGTTCCTTGGGAGAAGAGACCGACCCCCCCTGGCTACACCCTCCTTTCAGGGAGTTGGAGAGAGCAAGAAGGTCTCCCCTCAGCCTCCTTCTCTCCAGGCTGAACACCCCCAGCTCCCTCAGCTGCTCCTCACAAGACTTGTGCTCCCGACCCCTCACCAGCTCCGTTGCCCTTCTCTGGACACACTCCAGCCCCTCAAGATGGTGCTTGCTGAATGAGTGCAACAGAGGAAAGAGCTTTGAAATCCAAAGGGCTGTCCCAGGAGAGCTGTACTGATTCTTTCCCCCTGAATTAGAAGTCAGGGCTTGCTTTACATTTTCAATTTTTAACACCTACATGTCACCATGAAATGAACTGCAAAATAGATTGCATTTAAGGAGGGGGTGTTTTTCCTTAAGTGACTTTATTTAGGCCAGGCTGGATGGGGCTTTGAGCAACCTGGTCTGGTGGGAGGTGTCCCTGCCCAGGGCAGGGGATTGGAGCTGGATGATCTTTAAGGTCCCTTCCAACCCAAACCATTCTATTAATGGAAATTGTGTAGTGGTTTAACTTGTAGTACCCCTATGGTGCAAAACTAAGTGATTAAGGAAACTAAGGAAGAAAAAAAATAGTCCAATGCACGTTTGCTCTGTATCCGCTGTTGGAGTAGAAGTGCTTTTTCTTCAGTTTCTTGGTTAGCCCACGCAATGTTATCTCATGCATTGGCAAGAATAATTAAGTGACAGCGAGCGAGCAGTAGTGAGTGGGATGGGAGCTGACAAACTCGCTATTGTTTTGGTTTTGCATGTAGAGGAAGAAAAGGGTGGGAAGTTTGTGTACTCTCTGGCGTGGGTGTCTTGGAGCAAGCAGTTTGTTTAGAAACAGTCAGAAGTTCTAGAAACAGCCCTGTGGTCACCACTGGTGTGGTGTTACCTGCCTGTTTCGAGGCGTTAGTTCTATCAGCCCCGCATGTGGTTATCTGGTAATGTAGCCTGAAATAGATGAAGGGCATGATCTGTCGTATGGGGATTTCCACCTAGAAACGAGCTGGGCCTGTCTCCTAAATCTCCTGGTCTGTGATGCCACGATTCTTGACTTCACGGTCAATGCAGACCCTGGAAGGGAACAGTGAATGGAATCCCTGGCACACATAGGTCCGTCCATGCTGCCAGCCTGTTTGGTCACACTCTTCAATGAACCGGTTCGCTTTCTAATGCAGCCAGCTGGGACTTGGCCCAGGCTTGAGATCTGCCCCTTGGGGACAGCAGGGATTCAGCCAGGCCTGCGTGGCTGTAGCAGGACTGCCTGTACTCTTGCAAAGGTAGCAGAGTAGACAGCGCAGCCTTGAATGCCCTGGCCTCCTCCGCAACCATCTGAGCTGCCAAGTGAAGCAACCAAGGACTAGTCCATGTTAGGTTAGTCATATACCAGTTAAGAGTAGGAGTTGGGGAGGGTTAGAATCCAGCAGGTAATAGGGGCAATTTACACTAAGAGGGATCCCCAGGAGTTATGTTCTGGAGTTGCTGAGTGAACTACAGCTCCTGATGCCAAACGTCAGTGGTGGGCCTCTACATCTCAGACTTTTGTGGTTGCTCTTGATCACCGCACGTGTATATGATTGTATGGTCTCACCTGCAAGTCCTGGGCTCCTCCAAAAGCATCATTTTAGGGAGTGTTGGAGACTCAGCACAGCTACAAAGCTTAATACATTATCTGGTCTTGGAGTGGCTCAAGGACTGATTAGAACAACTTTGCTTGCCCAATTTTGGAGGACAAATGAACTGAAAGCCATTTCACTTCTTTGCCCACTGACGGTACATGTGAACACAAACATAGGTGACAGCTGGAGACAAGTCAGAGGACAGTCCTGCATGCTTCTGCAATGGCTCGCAACAGTTTTTGGCTGTAATGAGCAACTTCTATGGTCTGGTACCTTTCTGGCACTTTATGCTGTTAATTTTGGGTTAATTTTCTCTTCTGCTCCTTCTGCGCCAATGTAGCCTTGTTGGTGGTGCAAAGATGACTTAAACAAAAAATGAGCCTTCTGTCTTTCCTACCTGTTTTTCTTTTTTTGTTGTTGTTTCCCCAGACATATTCTTTCTGCTTTATTATTGTGTGCTTGAATCATACTGGGAAGAGGCAAGATCCCATCCCCGGAGCGTGGGATGTCACGCACAGACAAACACAGGGGTACACCCGCAGTGCTCTCCGAGCACTGGAGACATACTGTGTCTCGGGTTGATTAAACAAGTGTGTGTAGTAGAAGAGAGAGGAAAAACACCGCTGTTAATTTTTAAAAAGGGAACAAGTAGCGTTTTCATTCTCACCAGGAAAGGCAATTTTGATGTTAAACACCTCATTGATGGTGCTAATACTGTGCATTTAATTTTCAACATTGGAAGAGAAAAGATGGTTTTGTTCCCACTAGGGAAGGAGCTTCGAAATACCACACTGAGAGCAGTGTTGTTAGAGTCATTTGGGGCTTGATAATAGTGTCTTTTGGCAAGATATAACTAAAATCTCCAGGTGAATCATACCAATGTCTATAATCACAGTATCGCACCTGCACTTCCTGTACAATAAAGAAAGTTTATTTCTGCCTTTGTAAACAAGTGAATTATTATTTCTTCAAAGTCAAGTCCCGCTGAAACACAGGGCAGCAGCTCCTTTGAGTTCAATTATGTTCTGTGCAGTTAAGGTTAATATATAGTGACACTCTTTATTCAGCTTAATATGAGAAGCGTGCCTTTAGCATCACAGCAATGCCAAGGTGAAGCTGGGAGTTATTGCCCCAGGAAGGCAATAACAGTGGGATCTTACTGGCCTGGGACAATAAATCCTCCGAGCACCATCTGTGGGTTGGTCCCTGCCATAAGTAGTAAGTACTCACTTGAGAGCCCTGGCTTAAGTTCATTAGAAGTGCGTCTTGAAGAAGGATGGGGGAGAGACATTTTCTGTTTTCTAAGATAACGTATGTGTTCTGCTGGAGCAGATCGTTGAAGGTCTCCCAGCCGGGCAAGGAACAGCACTTCCAGGGAGATGTGTCTGCATGTGCCAAGGTAGCCAGTCGTTACTGTTCAGAACCCTTGGAATAAAGGAAAATACTTGCTAAAATAGCATTAATGACTTGTAGGCTTATCAATGGACGGGAAGTTAAGAGTGAATCTGTGTTTTTATTTCAGCACAGTTACGCAACTGTTATGCTCCAGTAAGCAGCTCTGGATTGCAGAATGATCCGCTCTTCTGAGATTTCTCACCTGAAGAAAAGGGATTGTGTAATTGCAGTGGATAAAACTAAAGGTAAAAATTAAGAGCTTAATTGATAGTCATTTTCCTTTACACATATGTGCTCTTATTACTATCTTAAGTACTACTTAGTAATATGTTATACTTGAAATATATCATGATGCCTACAATAGGGTTGTCAGTTGTTTTCCTTTAAATGAGTTTGTTAAGCTTTAACTACAGCTAGAGGTAGCATCCCGCTTGCTAAATTTTGCTTGCTAAAATATGCTGTAGGTAGCATACCGCTTGCTAAACGCCCATGAGTTGGCATGAAATTTTCTCTACTGAGGATGGAAGTTTACGATGACTTTACTGCTACCAAACATGATCTAAGAACAAAGGCAAGGGCAAAAAAAAGGGCTTCGTCTAGGATAAAATATTGTGGAGATCTTATCTTTGAAGTGCCTACATGCCTCTATGCTCTAAAGCAGTCTTGGAATTTGTCATGAAAAACTGAATTGGAGGGGAGGTGTCTGATCCTCTGACAACACTTAGCATCATTTATAAGCATATTTGTGACTGAGCATGTGCATCCACCATCCTTGCTACTGCTACAGTCAAGCCTACCCCAGTTGTGGGGCCTAAAAGAGTCCTCTTTGCCACCGTGGATTGGAGTGGGTCTCTGGACAGGGAGTGAGGCTATAGAGACCATCCCCCGTGCTCCCAAAAAGCTGCTGTTTTCTCCTCTTTCACAGGTGCTCAAAGCGTGTCTAATAGCGACCACGAAGGGACAAGGACCTGACTGAGGGGACAGAAGAAGTAAGTTTGGGGGCAGGGGATACGGTGAGACTGAAACTACCAGGGGGCAGAAAAGCTTAACAGGAGAGTAATAGGGATAGGATGGTGGGATTAGGTGAGGAAGGAAAATAAATTCTCAAGGAGGAATGATGGAGAACAAGTTCAAGGCAAGGGGACAAGTACATATAGATGAGGAATCGGAGGGGGACTGTGTGCCAGGAGCCTAGGACTAAGAGAAATGAGAGATGTGGAAGCCAGTGGGGAAACCGGAAGAATGAGAGCACATTGGCAGAGCAGACAAAATCAAACAGATTCAAGTCTTGACTCTGAGCAAAGGGACAAGCTGTGATGGGAATGGGAGCATTGACAGAGGAACCACTGGGATTTGAACAGAGACTTTGAGAAAGGAAAGTTAAAACTCGGAGAGCACAGAGACATTAGCATTTCAATGTTTCTCTTCCGCTGCAGCAGGCATCTGCTAGGGTAAGTAAGACCGAAAAAATACTCTGCCATTCTAATTTACTATAAGATATTTTCTTGTCTTTTCTGTGTGCTATAAAGGAACAAAAGAGCCAGAAATCCATTTGTTTGCAGAAATCCATTTTGCAAGCCACCTTTAAAGAGTTTTTACGTCGGAAGCCTTAGGCCTTTGGCAGACAGCTCTACCCTAGAGTTGGAAAAAGCAAGAAAACAGCCTTAGGAATCTTAATGCAAATATTGGCATGCGTTCATTGTAATTCAAGAGGATTCACGAAAAGCACTAAAGGGCAAGGAGGTCTTATCTGGAAAAAGAATCTATTATGAGGCTATAACATACTGAGCTTTTTATTTGTGTGTGTGCGTAGATATGTATACACACACATGCATGTCTACATACACACGCACATGTAATACAATACAGATATCTGTGAAGAGCTTTTAAAAATACTTGTATTATTGACAGTGTAAGGACCTATAAATCTAGATGCCCTCGCTCCTTCAGTTAAACTACTCATGCCCTGGAGGAGAGGAAAAATTACATCTAATATTTTATTGGCTGGGGTTGTGGATAGGTGCATTACATAAATGGATGCTATTAAATCTTTAGACCATGCTGTACCAGTATGAATTTTGTATGTGCTACATATTTTGCAGACACAAATAACTATTTTAGAAATGATATAAGGAGCTTTCCTGAGACTCCAGGCAACGATGCTGGATCTAATTTGAATTATTGCTATTGAAAACCAGGGTTCTGTTTTTCATTATTGTTACACCAATATCCCTGACAACCTGCAATTTACCTGGTATGAACAGCACCTCCTGAAAATATAGAGCTGTTTTGTGTGCTGTGGTATTTTTGTATTTCCTCCTTGTGCACAGGCCTGATATTTCACATTAATTCCACTGGATGGCACTGAAGGAGACAAGATCGCATGGAAATAGCTCCAGAAGTTGAGTTTAACTCCAAAAAACAAGAGCGGCTTACTTTTTCATTCCATTACTGAAATAGACAAATGTGGGCTCATTTTCCATCCTGATGTAACAATTTGTCATCAAAACCAGCTCTTAAACACTCCTGGCTGTAGTTCTAGGTTTTGACAGCAGCAGAATTACAGTGGAGGCAGAGTCAAGGCTTCTGAATTTGAATGCCCCTTCCCCCCTCAAAAAGGTACAGATGCAGCTAAAGATGCTAAAAGATGCATCTTTGGCTGCATTCTGGGTTCTTACATGAAGGTTTTCAAAGCATCTGAATAATTTTTGGTCCCTGTCCTCCATGGCAATGCTGTCGGTACTGGCCATTTCTACCATTATGAGCAAGTGCACGTATGTCAGCTTTTTAAGCTCATGTGAAAAAAAAACGACATAGGAATTCATTCAGAATTAAAAGCTTCCACCTGTTGAGGAAATGTATAGTGTTTCAGAGAAACTCCCGACTTGAAACTCCATCTGCAGTCCCCACACAAGGACCCCTGTTTTTTCCTGGGTAGGGACTTTGTGATCCTTCCTGGGAAGCACACAATTACTCTCTGTCAATCAGACCTGGGAGTCGTCTTTGACTCCAGTCTCTTTTTTGACCTGTTTATCTTGATGTATAAGAATTTTGTTTCCTTTTCTTCTCTGAAGTCTCCTCTTATCTCTCTCCACATCACAGATATGCTTTTTTAGGCTTTTGTTATCTCTCATCCTGCTTATGACAGCTTTTTTTTTTTTCCTTCGCCTGACCTGACCTGTCAAAAAGGTCCCTTGAAACACTCTTCTTGCACTTATCTCCCTGGCCTATTTCTGCTGCTCCTTTTTGTACTTACCTCTTTAGTATATCTCCACAGATTTCCCTGTCTCCACAAGCCCTCTAGCCCTCTGAGAGTGATGTTTGACAATTTTTTTGGCAGCTCTGCTGGCCTAAGACAGTCTCTGCTCCCAGCCCTTCGCTCCTGTCTCTTTGATGTGCCCGCTCGTTTGCTGGCACACCGTGGTTTTGTTCCGCTGTGTGGTAAACCAGATGAGGAACCTGATTTGGCTGAAAAGCAGCGTGGGGGGAGGGAGGAGAGGCACCTTTTTCCTTCCGACCAGTTTATTTCTTCAATCTGGTCTATCGGGCAGGACTTCTGCTGGTCCCACAGAGGGGTTGGGGCTGGGGCAGACATAAGTGGTGAGAGACGCAGAGCAGCAATGGCTTATGCTGGTTCTTGGTAGCTGTTGAGCCGTGACCTGATTTTGACGATAGAGCTAAGCCAAGCCAATAGCTATCTGCTGCTGAAAGG
Organism: Arenaria interpres; assembly: GCA_013399435.1. NCBI lineage: Eukaryota > Metazoa > Chordata > Aves > Charadriiformes > Scolopacidae > Arenaria > Arenaria interpres. The sequence goes on along the minus strand of VXAK01021712.1, from coordinate 22,258 downwards.
GTTCTGCTGCACCTCCTTCCTCACCCTTTGTCGTGGGTTGGTCCCTGGCACTTCCCTTGTGCCAGCACTGGTGCTTCTCTCACCCCAGTGAGCCAGTGGCGCGAGCTAACCCAGCACAGAAGCCTTCTCTTCTTCTCGTAAGGGTTTTCCTGGCTGTTCTCAGTTGCACCACAACACTTCACAACCTTGCCTTTTCCTGTCATCTGCTCTCCTCTTCTCTCTCGGCCTCCATGCCTACTCCATCTGCTTTTCTGGTAGCTGTGTTAATGATATCCTTTTGGTCACCCTCAACATACGGAATACCCTCCCCGATGAAGGAATTGCTGCATCCTTCAGATCTCTCAAGACTTCTTCTACCATGACACATATGGTAAACTGCCAGCTGATAATGCCCACTTCAGTTGCTTGTAGGAATTTTGGGTTTCATTAGTACACTTAATGTGTCCATGTATTAGCTTGAAATGGCCATACTCTATCGGTTTATTTGAGAGGCTAAAAGGGATTAAACTGCCACAGAATCTTATTTTGGAAAACAAAAATTCCCAAAGCCATGCCCTGAAGTACTGATGTACTTCCCTAAGGTCATCTATAAATACCAGAGGCTGATTTGCTGTTGCTTCGCACCTTGGATCATCATTCATGCTTGTGCAAATGGACATAGCGTTGCTACTAAGCAGTTTACAGGAACATCTTACAGAATTGTAAATTAGTGCCCCAGGGACAAGATAGCAGAGAGTCAGCGCTTACATGAGCAGCTGAGCATGGAGACTTGGGGATTTCTTTTCACCTACTTGTTTTCATTGTTTGGGTTCTTTTAGACACATGTAGAAGCATATCCTAAACATATTTTATCTGAGTATTTTGGCATGCTAGGCTATTTTTTTCCCTATTCAGTTAAATAGAAAATGTAGGGGAAAACAGCAGTGGGAGAAGCTTCAGATTGCCTTGGAAGCAATAAAATAAAATTATCTGTGTTTGCTATTTAAAAAAACCAGACACAACATGACAGAGGGCACTTGAATAGGAAGCAGCAGCCATAGACTTGTATAGGCGTGCTGCTGCACCCAAAGTACTTAACCCTGTTGGTAGGTGGTGCTAATTAGGTTGGACATGGTGCTAATTAGGTTAGGTACAACACTGTGGTCATGCAAATACACAGTGCCTGTGACTTCTGGCTCTGACCTGGCTGGAGGATTCTGCAGATAGAGCTGCATCGAGCCATATGTGCGCATCCTGAGAGAGAAATGGTTTGCCCGTGGCCTCTTGTTCGTTACCCTGTAGGGTTTAGCTGCAGTAACAGATGCATTTGCCACATACAGGTGTCAGATGTGGCTTTGTTCCAGGGATTACATCCCTCTTGGTAAAAATAAAAGATGCCCTTTTAGGCGTGCATTTCAGGCTGTGAGTTGTTGCTGTGGAATAACGGACATCCAACATAGCTGCTTCTTAAAACCGTTCTGTTTTAACTTCTTAATTAACACAGTAGGTACTGACAGGAGCAGGAAAGACAGGGATGGTAATTTTTTCAGCCACCACAACTTTATAGAAATTGTGAGTCTACTGCAAGGTCACGGAGGCAGACAGCAGTGTGGCAAAGAGCAAAGCGCAGTCTCCTCCGGTACATTTATCAGGAGACCTACCTTCTCCCTTCAGGGAGAGAAAGCAATGTTTCAGGTTAGAGATACGACCACAGCATAAATTCTGTCTCTCTGTAACTGGGTGGCAAGAGTATTCCCAAAGCGCTGACTGCAGAATTGCTGTCTTCTCAAGTAACTGATTAATATATCCATAAACATAACGTTCTTTCAGAATAATTTGAAGATTCAAGTTGATGTTTGTATGAAGCCTGGTGCTTATTAGCAAGAAAAAGGTAAACTGAAGAAGCAAACTGAAAGCATTGTTCAAGAGGCAGTGTTCAGAATGACCTATGGGATTGAGGGTAATAGAGCATCTTTCTCCTCTTGTATTTTTTCTAAGGGATCTCAGGCAGTCATTTTGGCAACTTTTCTCTGTTATTTCATTTCCATTTGACAGAGAGATGAGATAGAGATTTTATTAGAATGTAGTGAACCATCAATAATTAGCCCATGGCAAGTCAGCGAGGAGCTATGCAGCATAATGTACTTGGGCATAATGGATTAAGATTTGACACCTGTGAAATTATGAAAATTATGAAAATTAATAGCTTCTTGATATTGGAATGGTTGTTCCTGGTGTTTTGTAAATTGTTTAATGTCACAGGGAGGGATCTGGTTCCCTGAAGATTTGAGCAATCATTCTAAACTTTATAATGTCATCAACCTTGTTGGTTTTTTTTTCATCCGAGGTATGACAGTGATAGTGAGCAAATGATGGCAGGAGCATAGATTTTAAAAACGGATATTGCTAAGCAAAAGGCACGCACAGAGTAGGTAGTCACAAAAACAAAGTTGAGTATTTTTTCTTGTTTTTTTAAATCCTTTTTGATGCTATCTTCAGTTAGGTTTTTTTCCACTGTGTCTGCCAGGAAAATTTATGCATGCACAGCTAGATATCTCTGACTTTTAAAGTCGTGGCACTTAGCAAAATGCTTTTAAAGAGAGATACACAAAAGTCAACATTATCCCTGAAAATTATGTAAATATTTATATATTTATAGGCAGTATATGTTTGATTTCTGGTTGGTTTTGTTTGTTGTGGTTTTTGTTTTTGCTTTTTTTAATTTAAAAAATCCATCTGCTGCCAGCAGATGATAAATATTTAGATCAAATTTATGCCTGGGGTACGAGGGCACTGTTTCTTCCAGGAGGGACATTATAAATCGGATACTGTAGGCCCAGCCTCCGTTCCCCCACTCAAACAGCGTGGCAGGCCCTCTGTTGGGGTGCGTTCGTAGACTTGTGTGAAAAGGCTTCCTGCCTGGTCGGCTGTAAGCAACCTTGGTGGTAATTTTGCCTGATCTCCTTCAGGAATTTTCCTAGAGGCTGGACTGAAGTATGTCTCCCGAGAAAATATCTCATTTTCCCTTAAAGACTCCAAGCAAGACTCCACCTCCCTCTGCAAGTTGTTCCAGTGTCTAGTTAACCCCACTGCTAGGAAACAGCATCTTATTTCAGTCTCCTATTTGTCTAACGCCAGTTTCCAGTCACTAGATCTCATTATGTTTCTGCCTACAAGACTGAAAAGCTCCCCCTACAATCAAGTAGCTTTTCCATGTGTGTATATCTGTGCACAGTGATCAGTTATCACTCTTCTCTGATAGATCTAATAGATTTCTTAAACTTTACACCCTAGAGATTGTTTTTCAACCTCTGGATCATTTTTGCTGCCCTCTTTCTGATTTTTTTTTTTTCTAGGGTTTACATATCCTTCTTGAATCACTGTTTTTCCTGATGCTGTGTGTAGAGCAAGGTCACATCCTAATAGTTTCTTCCTTTTTTATACAGCTGATAAACAGTTATTATACATTACAGCTGGATAAATTGTATGTATCGGTAGATGGGTAGATACAGTACCTAGAACTGTGGAGATGTGGCACTTGCACTCTGAATGTGTGTTCACATTACTCTATCTGCTGTGAATTAAAGGAACAATGCCAGATCTTCCGTCATGTTATGTCCCTTTTTTGCTACTTAGATGATTCATAAATCCTACTAATACATATAAATTGTAATCCCACATTTTCAAAATAAAGAGGGAAAGGCTACGTTGTAAAGAGTGAATTTTATCCTTCCTGTAGGAGAGGTGCTACATGAGGAGGAGAAGCAGGGGAACTAATCTATTGCTGTGCCCAGAGTAGAAGAAATAAAGGAGGAATAAGGGCAAAGCAGCACTGAGAGAGCGCAGTGGCAGTCTTCTGAGAAAGCTCTGAGTGACTGCTTTCCTGGGCACCGGGAGAGTGGAAATGGCACCCAGTTGGGTGTTTTCCCCAAGAAATTTAACAGAGCTGGCTGGCTTAAGTCTGGACACGTGAAAAACTGCTAAGAGAAACCTTGGCATTAATAGCTTGTGCAGGTTAAAAAATACACTCATTAGTACAGTTCATTTAGCACATGTACAAAACCTGCTGTGAGTACTGGTGTATGACTTTTAATTCCTGTAGTAGGGAATTATAAAATCACAGAAATGTTGTTTGGGGGAGATGTCTGGAAGTCCTCCAGTCCAGCTCTGTGCTCGAAGCAGGCTGTCACCAACACTCACTTAGGAATGGACCTCCTGGGATCATCTGAAAATGTTGTCCACAGCTCCTCCAACTCCTTATCTGCCACACCTCTCCTCTTTTTCTTGGTCTGCCATCATGCAGACAAATGAACTCTAAGATAACTCAATCAGGGAGCACCCCTGGCTGAAAAAAATGATGCTTTTTTTTTCTCCAGACTTCTCAAGTTCAATTAGATCCTTGATGCTGTCCATCACAAGGCTGCATGACTACGGATTGCTGGCACATGAATGGTACAGGAGCAGATACAAGCATTTAAAGGGTTTCGTTTATATATTCAAACAGCTCTAGTGGTTTGCCAGTGCAAAAAAGTGAGGTCGTTCTACTTCTCCCCCTCCTCCTTGGCCGTGCATTTCCACTTTTCTGGTGGCCATGGCGACCTGAACTAGAGGAAAATAAACCTCACCATAAAAAATGAGCAGTTATTAAATGGTTTATTGAGTAGCAGTGCCAATTGGGGCTGACTCTTGTGGAACTGCTCCTTTCAGTGGCAGCTAGCCATTTGGTTGGCTTTGCTGCAATGAGAAATTTCATCTCTGGGGTGCAGTTCCATAGCAGTTTATCCTTATCTAAGTCAGAGTGACCGCGGTCCCTCCTGGTATTTGTGCAGCTGAGCAGTAGGTTGGTCCAGGGAGCTTTGCAGCCAAGAACTCAGCTTGCCAAAAAAAAATAAAACAAACCAAAAACAAAAAAGAGAGCTGCTCATTCTCGACTGGTTTCAGGGCGTTGATGTGGCTGAAAATGAATCACTGTTTTATATAGTGAGTTTTCAGCCAAACTCGCGACCTGATCTTATGCTGTATGATGCTGGTTCATGTGGTGAGGAAGGGAAGAGAGAAAGGCTGGGTCGCGAGTCTGTCCTCAGATGCTGACAACATCCATGATTTCACTTGTTCTTTTCCTGGATCACATCATTGATGTGACTTTTTGCCTTCACAATAGGTCTTAAGATTATTGTAAGATGTTGAAAGAGGCCTGTTGTGTAGGGAGGCAAGCGGAGTCGATATTTTGTGGATCATTCTGGACTCGGTGATTATTGAGTGACAGGTTGTGTTTGTAGGGACTGACTCAGTGACCCAGATGGGCTTTTCCAGTACTGTTCTAGCAGTATCCTTCCTAAGAGCACCCTACTGTTAAAACTATTGAGAACTAATTTTTGTTTATCCTGTATTTTACTTTTGCCATGTTCTAATTTGTCGCAATCGCTACGATCCCGTCCTTCGCTACTGTCTTTCTTTAGCAGCAGAGTGAGAGAGAGCTTCTGCTCTTAGCTGTGCTACAGATTTTCCCCAAATGCAGCCACTAGAGATTAAAAGCAGATAAAACAGCCCAACAGCCCAGGCATTTGATTTTTTTTCCAACAATGCTACATTTTGAGCTCCTGTCTGCAGTAATTAATTAGCATCATTGCTGAGCTGACTCCCGGCGGGACCGCATGATCGTTAGTGCCAAAGCCAGGAAAGGAGCAGGAGCTCCCAAACCCCTGAGTTAGGCTACTGCAGCAACTGTTGGTGTCTATAGAGCATTTCAAGAACATTTCAAGTGACACTGGTGGCAAAGATTCACTTTCTCATCTGTATGAGGTTAGGCGGCTGGCTGGGATCAGGCAAATCTACTTCCTGGGCAAGATTTTGTCAAAGGCTGTCTAAAACCCGGAGGGTTGCTCTCAGCTAGTTCATCTCCGTTTTGCTGATACGCAGAGAGGGAATTACAGAAGACTTGCGAGATGTCAGGGTACAAATCAATGATGATGTACGTACAGTACTGGGGCTGCTGTGCCAAAAGCTTGCCCAGAACCAAAAATCTGTCAGCTACAAATCAAACTTAAGTCCAGTAGAGACACAGCTGAATCCAAACAGGCCAAAATGAAAGTGCTGGCACGAAATTAAACAACTTCCTTCAGGTGCAGAAAAACAGCAGACACTGAGAGCATTTACAAGTCGCTTTTATGAAATATTTTTGGTAGGCTTGGGATGGAGTGTAATATAGTTTAATCTCTTCTCTCATCCCCCATGCCTGTTTCAGGAGAGAACAAGAAATTTAATCCAAACAAAGGATTAAGAAATTTCAATAACTGGACTATTGCCATTATCCAGACAATGGGCCAGCTCTTTAAATACTTGTTCTTGATTGAATTGAAGTCAATGACTACATCAGAGGGAGCAGAATTGGAATGCAGAAAAGAGGAAATGAAAAGTCTGGAAGAGCTACACAATTATTTTGCCTACTGCTCCCTTCCAGCATTGCATCCCGTAAACAAAGCAGCTCTGAGAAAGGATCTCTCCTCACTGGAGAATAAGGTTAGGGGCAACTTTTGAGAGATGGACAGAGGAAAGAGAAATGAGATTTAATATAGATAAATGTAAGGTAATACACCTGGGAAGAAATAATAATCATTACATATACAAAATCAGGAGCTGCTGTTTAGAAAACAGTAATAGAGAAGAAGGCCTGGGAGCGATGGTTTATAATTAATTACTGCAGACAGGAACTCAAAATCTAACACTGGAACAAAAATCAAATCATTCTTATTCTGGGCCAGCACCAGAGGTTTGTTTCTACAGTGAGTACCTGGAGATCATTTAGGCAAACAAGAGGGAGTTGGCAACAACACAAGCAAAATATTGAACTTATGGCTACCATATTACTCATTTTATTTATGAACTAGAGCCTTGACTGCTGCTACCATAAGCACAAGCTTGTGGTTTTCTATTTGATGTATACAGTAAAACAATAAGATAAATTATCTCCAAGATGCAAACTCCTGATGAGTTTGTTGAAGGGTACTTTCTCTTTTCTTGTCCTCCTACCTAAATGCAGACCAGTGGTTTGGAAGTGATCAGATTTAATCTAGCCAAGATTCAGGGAACAAAACCCCTTTCTTAAAGAAAAGCAGTACAGCTGAAAACACTGGAGAGAGAATTAAGACAATGTAACTATTCCTTAATTCAATAAGAGAGAATCTGTTGGTAAAAAATGAACACCAAATGTAGAGCTATGCTTTTATTTAGGTAAGAAGTGTTGCTCAGGAAATGCATTTAGCAGATAATGAACAAAGATACCAAATCTAGCTGAGTTCCACCACGGACCAGATGAAACATTACTATGCTGAGAAGACAGTGTCACATGAAAGCCTGCCAGACAACCCAGACGGAGTGTCATGAAGAACTGTCTGATTGCAAGACCTGATGGCTGCGTATTTAGAAGTTCAGAGACTTGTAGATCAGAACAAAACATAAATTGATTCTTGTCCTAGAAATGGAAAGGGGGGAAAACCCTAATGAGACATAGGATGCAGAATATTAAAGATTTACAGGACCCTTTCATCTTGTTAATGCTGTGAGCTAATAGCACGGGGTAATCCTCTTTTTGATTCCTTACAGGTCATGCTCCTTGCTGTAAGGCAACCTCGGGGTGGTATCATTTCTTCCCAGGCTGGAGACAGCTTGGGTTCAAACCACCAGGCACAGAACGAGGCATTGATGATACCAGGAAAACTGTTTTTCCTCCTGGGAAAAGGGTGACGGATCGTTTCTTAGAGCCCTACACCTCAAAAAGCATTTGTTTTGGGAAGTGCAAAACTGAGTAACTGTTTTCAAAAGCAGCAAAAAAATATGGCAAGACGATATGAAAGCCTTCAAATTTGAAATTTCACCTTCCATCTGAGAAGGCAGATAAAGCTACATAATTAGTCAGGGAAAGGTCACTCTCCTTCTCCCCACAGCCTCCAGAGGATAAACTCCAGATAAGCTTTTCAGAGACTGCAGAGCTTCAACTGCAGAGGGTTTAGTCTGTCAAAAGAGGTTTGGAGCACATGATAATTAGCAGCTCACAGCCGATTTTCGCTAGCTGTCAGAGTATTCTTTGCTGTCACTGCATGAAAGTACTCCTGTAGGTCTCCCAAGTCTCCCTAAATGTGTGCTTTAGTCTGATTTGTCCACATGGAACTTTTTAATATAGAATTTGGTCAGTGTACAACACTTAAAGGCTTACAGCAAATCTCTTTGCTGGCAGAACAACACCTGGACAGAATTAGAAAATAAAGGGTTTTTTCTTGGACAAAGCATGAACTGCTTTACTGTTTATGCTATACCCAGACAATCCCCTTACAGTCCAGAGGAATTCAGTTTGCTGGGAGAATCCATGGGAAGCCTGCTAATCCAAATCCACATCTTCTTTGTATCCCCAAATCTGTACTCAAGAGTTCTGGCAGGAGACAGTCCTTTTCTTAAGGCTCATCCTTTATCTCTGCTTCCTCACAGTTTTTAAGTCCCAGTGAGAAAACTGTAGAGACACTGGGAGAAAGGCAGTAACTGTATTGCAATTGCTTTAAACTTAGTTGATGTTCACCTCTGTTTTAAGAAAGCAAACCCCAAGAACTGTCCAGTTTCCCTGAAGTTCAGCACATGCTTAAGTGTTTCAGGACTGACGCGGTTTCTGACTTAATAGTCTTCATTGCTGCAGCTTTCCAGACTGCAGCCTCAGATTAGCATGAATTTCTTACAAAATACTTCTAATCTTTAATTACAGGACACTTAATGGTAGGATGCACTTGTGCTGGCTCTTGTCTCATGCAAACCAGCTGTTCAAGTTGTTTATCTGTGGGCTCTTGTCTGTTTTCAACGGCTGATTTCTGTCCTGTTACTGCTTTTTTATCTTTTTCAGGTATGTCTTGCTTACCTTCTCAGCTCCCCTGGCCTCTTGCCTCCCTCCCCCCCAGAACAGCCTGCAGGGAGCTGTGGGCATAACACATATGCACGTAACAACACTTTCATTGTCTTCCAGTCCAATTGCAAAGGTCATTTTCCTGGCTCATTGTCCCAGTCCTGTTACTCCTCTTTTTTTGCACAATGCCATTGGCTTCCTTTTCCCTTTCAACCCATGTCTCATCTACAACACCAAGCAGTCCCTCACTGCCGTTACGTAAAAGATGCCAGTCTTTTAAAGCAGTCTTGCACTCTCACGTTCATGCTTTCACCCATGCTGCTGATTATGCATAGCGCAAAATCTGTGTAAATACCCCTAAGCCCATCTTCCTTGGCTTTTTTAAGCATCTCGTCTCTGCCCCAAGGTTTATCAGATTCTGAGCATAGCTATATAACTGTGTTGCTATATATACTTTTGCATATGAACCAGTATCACATCTTTTTCGTGCACATCTTCTCTCTCTAAGCCTAGTAATAAATAATAAGCCCTTTAGAGTCAAAACTGCCTCTGTTTTATGTCTATACTGTGCAAGATTCAGTGAGGATGGGTTTAAGTGTAATTTTAAGAGCAGTATTAATAATAACGACAGAGTAAACCAAATTATTTCTCTTGTTTCTAAGTCTGTAATGAACTTCCAGGAAGTAGCTCCAACATAGCATATTTAATTTGCTACACTAAAGTTGCTTGAATCTGTTGATTCTAGAAACAAATTTGCCATAGGGACTAAGAGGGAAAGAGGGGGACCGGGACTGTGCCTGTTGTGGCAGATGACTGTTACTGGCTTTGTGGTGTTACCAGACTGCACCCTGAGCTCCAGCATCACAATCACCCACAATGCTGAGTGGACAAACATCTGGCCACATCTGTTTAGAATTTTGGTTCTAGAATGGGGCCACATGTGGTTCTGCATAATTCTGTTTTACAGAGAACTAATATAAAATAGCGTTTTTCCCTATTTCTATTTCTTTTTGAAATTCTGTGATCTTACCATCTTATGTGTAGGCAAAGAAAAGTGAATATTCTGTTGTAAGTTATACCTTCGGAAAAGGGATTGGAAGTGTTGAGACTGGAGCAGAATTTAGGCTAATAACTAGGGTATGTAATTTAGATTCTTAGAGACTTAAGACATCACTGAGAGGTGGACAGAAAGCTCGAGAATCGGGATGTCTACATGTTTTCAATATTTAGTAGCTGGAATATCGCATTTTCATTCATGACCATAAAGTGTCTGTTTTATTCAGGAAAAAAGGGGTCTTGTCAAACAGCTTTGACATTTTCTTTGGCAAGATCACAAGTACATTTGATAAAGATGACTCTATTGACATAATACACTAGAGTTTATACAGGGCATTTGTTTTATTCTGTAGGGAAGCCTGCATAAAAGAGATGTATGGGAAGCAAACTAATTAAACCTGTTTTTCTATATGGTTATTTGCTATGTCACAGCTCCCTGCAACAAGCCTGCCTCCTTTTCGTGTTTGCCATGATTTTATTGCCTCATAATGCCTCTAGTTTAAAGAGGTCCAGTCTTAGCCACCATGGAATAAAGCTCATGAACTGCTAATTTAAAATGAGCCCAGTGCAGGGCGTGACTAAATCCAGTTCACAGTGAATATATGTATACCTTTAAAAATATCCAGCTATTATTTGCATACTCTTGGACTAATTGCAAGAGAGCCTGAGGATTGAATAGTGAAAGGGTGAAAACTACTCTCAATTTTCAGCACAATTCTCAGTAGATTTCTTAGTAATTTCACCACGCAGGCAATGAAATGCAATTTTTTTTTTTTTCCCTAGCACTCAGGAACAAAAAGCATCGATAATAAAGTGTCTCTTTAATTGTCTAGTGATTTGGCTAATTAAGGTGACAGGGCCCTGAAGTTTCAGAATATTTATGCTTTTAAAAGGTGGATTATACACCCAATAAACACCGCTAGGTATTTGACTCTTTAGTATTCAGGAAGACTTGATTCCCAAGCTGCAAACCCTATTAATCATCTGGATGTTAAGTATTGATTCTAGCAGGTACATGGTAAAAAGGCCTTTGACTTAAGTCGTTCAAATAACATACACACTGTATGAATAAACCATACACAGACAAAAACCTCTCGGACTACAGGTAAGGAAGGCTCCCTCCTTTACGTGAAAAAGTCTCAAAGGCTACACATTCACGTCTTTTTAGCCATTAATATGCAGAGAGCTAGGGCACTGAATATTTGTCTGGTGCGTGTAGGAAAGAAGGCACTAGAGAAATTATTTGCTATAAAATCAGTTGTTGTCAGCACTCAAAACATTTTGTTTCTTCAATAGTATATTCTGATTGAGACAATGCTGTAAGAAGACGGGCGTTCTCCATCCAACTTTATTAAACTAAAATTTGTGTAATTTGCGATGAGACAAAATTAAATAATACTTTTTACTGGCTTGTAACCATCTGATATCTCCTGAAGTAACAAAGTGCATCCTGTGTTGTGCTTAAGAAAGTTTCTTGGGATTATGAGTATGGCTGTAACAAGTGACCAGTGTTATCAGCAGAGATTTTGAGTGAAGGCTTTACTGTGACAGACTTGTCTGACTTGGATAACAAACTCTTTTAGAATTTCAGCCCATAAATCCCGAAGAGAAAGATACTATTCTCTTAGGTCACTGACAAACTAAAAGAGAATCTTTGTTTGCAGAGCTCCAGAGAGTTAACACGGTACTAGTTAATGATTTCACCATGGTAATTACTTTCTAGGGTCTGTCAATCAGGCATTTTTAATGTATTCAGCATGGACTACATTAATTTTGTGCAATACTACTATTTTACCTGCTCTCATGCTCTTTGTCTACCAATCTGTCCATAACAAGTTTTGAATCTATGGGCCAATTCCTGCCAAGTTTGAGAAGAATATTGCTTTTTAAATCTCGAAACTGCTTGAAATCCTGCAAGTTTTGTGACTGTTGCCAGGTGGGTAGAGAGAAACTCACAGGAGGGTTCCCGTGGTGAAAAGGTTTTGGAAGGAGCCCAGCTGTTCCCATTTCCCTAAGGAATGCTAGATCACCACCTGGTATATGCCTCATTCAGAAACTGCACATCATGTGCTATCTCCTGTCAGGCTCGCAGGTGGGGGACGAGGTGGACTAAAGAGCACGTGCAGACGATAATGTATATTTTTAAAGGTACGCGTATCCACTGTGAACTCGATTTCACCCTGCCCTGCACTAAATTAGCAGTTCCTGAGCTTTACACCGTGGTTGTATCACTGATTCGTAGCTGCGTTATTCAAGCAGGTATCCGATAATACCTCTTTTATAAAACAGAGAGAAGGCAGGTCAAACCACATCATTTTGGGGCGTAAGCAGAAAGGGACAGACAGATCCTTGACAAACTGCTTTGGTTCCCGTGCCTGTTATTTTGGTATTCTGAATACCACAAGACATTAGAGATTATGCAAAGATTGGACTTTTTAAAAACGTTTCACCGAGTACGCTTGCCAATGTTTGTAAAGGACTCTGGCACCCAGTTGGAGTGCTGACATTGGTTTCAATTAGTGTGTGATGAGTCCCTTTGTCGTTGAAAGCATCATGTTTAATGGTATAATTAGACAGAGCAACTGGCTAATAAAATGTAAAGTGAAATAAAATCGGTTTTAATATGTTTGTAGGAGCTGGGTCATGACTTTTTTCAGCACAACAGTTGGAGTCACAGCTTGGAGAAACTTGAGAACATCTGTTATTTCTGGTGAAAAATACAAGTACATTGAGTAACTCACACCTTTGAAATTCCTTTGTGGGGGTGGAAGACAACTCCTCTCCAACACAAAGCCGATTTACTCAGGATTTGGCGAACATTTGACTGGTTCATCCTTTAGGTCTCTCATAATTCAGACACAAATGTTCTTTGGAAGGAAGCTTTGAAAAGGTTTTTTCCTGTGTGACTAATGAGTGAGGTTAGTTGATTCCAGAAGGAAAGGCTAAAATGTCTTACAAATTTGCAATACATAGTAGTTAATTTTGCATATAAGCTTATTTAGTTTGTAAAATACATGAAGTTGCTGTCTTTAAAAAAGCCAGAAGAAATCTAGTTACAATTGAACTGTGATCCAAGACTAAATTTCTTTTGTACCTCTCAAATGTAACCATCTTACTGTATTTTTGGTAACAGGTTTTGGGAAATCTGTTTTCTTCTATATCAAGTCCTAAGGGTAAGGAAAAAAATCAGCAGGAGCTGAAAACGTTTCTTATCATCAACACACCTATCGTGCACATACACGTTACACCCCTGGGGCATATACATCACAACACATCATGGAAAATCTTTTTTATGCTCAAAATTACAAGTGGGAAGGGGGGAACTCCATGAAAGAAACAGTTCTTTGCCTTATTCCCATTTTTGTCTCTAAACGAGGTGTCTGTTCAGACGACGTCTCCCGTGACATACCGGTTTTCCTGCAAGGAGCGTATAATGTAACAGGTTTGGCAGATGGGAAGCTGCAATCCTCCTTGGGAAAGTTAATCCATTCAATAGAATGCGGGGGTTGAACAATAACTCCCCAGCAAACCCAACAACAATTCACGCAGGAAAAGTTTAGTTATAGATTAACCCCAAATGAGGGGGGGTTGATTGGTTAGGCAAACTTAACATCAATTCAGTTCAACTCGGAATAACGTATTTTGTTCTGCTTTTCCTAAAAAAATGGAAACATTTCAGGAAAATTGTGATTTGGACGTTTTGTTTTCCAGGGAAAAAAAATACAAACATTTTGTAGAGCTTCCCTGACTTCATCTAAATCAAACAAAAATGTGTGTAATTTAGATTAGGTTTAGTACAAATGAGAAAATGACAGATAACTGGGTTTCCTTCTTTTTTTATGGTTTTTTTTTTTTTCCCCTTTCTAGCTCTTGTTTCTTTCCTGCAGCCTAGTGAATTTTCCTGATGATTTTAATTTCTTCTGCACATGCAACATCAGTACTTACCCTGGTTTTCCCTCTCATGCAACAACTTCACATCTTCATCATGCTTTTTCCTGACTCTCTTCCCATACCTCCCTGTGATGTCTTGTCAGTCTCCCTCATTTCTATACATCTTCTCTGCATTCATCTTTCTCTTGCTCTTCACCAAGTTCACCAAAAGCACCATCTCCTGTGCTTTTCTGAAGTTATTTTAAACCGCAATTCCTGTCTGCCACTTATTTCTCATTCTCTCCCTCAGAGTCACACACTGAGTTGGGTTTTCTCTCACATTATTGGAAAGTGGTTTCCTTCCCTCTTCACTCAGCAGAACCTTGATTTTATTTTTCTTGATCAAGACTTCTTTGGGTTTTCCTGCAGTTATTTTTCTTCCAATTCCAACTTTGCCCCTAGGAGGAAGAATAAGATAGTAGATTTTGCCCTTTAGATGGCATTCCTCTCTAAATGAGGAAGGTTATTTCTGTTCTTGATGGTGTTTAGTCATTAACAAAGAGAGTTTGCTTTGCAAATATTTGTCAATAGTTTAGTTAAATAGTAACAAAAAGCAAACTGTTTGATTGCAAATCCAAAATTCCTTTTCTTGTAGTGGTTCAAGTGGTTTAGGCCATACATAAAAGGGAATTGCAGGTTATAGAGTAAAATATTTAAAAGAGGGCTTTTTAGCATTAATGTGTATATGCTGCAAGAACAATTACAAAAAAATATTCCCATTAAAAAGTACATGTAACAACTAGAAAATAAAAGTTACAAGTTACCTTATTAGTACTTTAAAATATATTAAAACTAACTGAAAGAATACACACACTAAACTTTAGACAATACAAAGCTTATTTTTCCTCAGAGAAAAAGAAATCATGGCCAGAGTACAAGAGTAGAGATAATTAGAGATTTGTTGCTTCTCTACCTCCCAAGGTAAGGCTTAATCCTACAGTAATCTCTTTATTGAGAGCCAAATGTTAGTCAAGGAGCCTGCTGCACAGATTTCAAATCAGCATTTAGCCCCTGTTTTCAGTATCTGGGAAGGTGCTATCCTGTGAGTTTATAGTCTGCGTTGTTTTAAAGAGGTATCTTGATATGTTTTTGATTTTATCCTGCGCTGTAATGTATTGGCCTGGCTTCGTGATACGTTTGGTAGCTTATATTGTGATACAGAGCAAGACTTCTCAGCCATGACCAGCAAAGCTCCAGAGCCCTTCTGTCTTTTAGCACAGAAGAGGGGTTTGTACTGGGCATACAATGAATGGCACACTCTGTGAACGTGCATAAACCGATTATCCCAGAACAGTTTTGCCTTTGAGCATTTCAGCATCCTGTTGCCCTGTTGTCAGGTGTACTTTAAGGATAAATGCCCAACGAACTTGGGGTTCATTCAAGTGGGGTAGATGTTAAACAAATTGGCCTTGTGTCTTTTTTATTTCCAAACTGTGGGTTGTAGCTTTGTTGTAAACTGGTTGGCTCTTTTAATTCCCAGATTAGACGGGAAAGAGGAAAGTAGCAAAGACAGAAAAACACCTGATGAGGTTAATTTTATTTAAAAAAAGGCCTAGAGTTTAGATCCAACAATGGATTTAAGTGGTGTTTATGTATGTGGGGTTAAAATTTACACTCCGCTGCAATTTTGCATTGAAGGATCTGTAATTCAGAGGCACCTGCTTCTCCTGCTTATCTCTGGACTGGACACCAGTCCAGAAAGAGAAGTGGGTGGTGTAAAGCTGGGTGTCTCTGGCAGCGATGGGTGTTCCCTGGGTGCAGGTATCCAGGTGACCCTATGTCCCGGTGGCCCATTCCTACACTCCGGCCTGAAGGGTCAGGTGGAGAAACGGTAGAGAAAACATTTTGCTGCTTGGTGGGTTGACGTGCCATGGATATATTTTGTTTGTGTTCAAAATGAAGTTGAGACAGAAAAGGTTTGTTTATTATCTTAGGCTGGTTAAAAAGCCGAGAGTGGCCTATACCCTCCCCTTGTTTATCCAAGGGCTTAATGATTAGAGCATTCATGCGGACAGTTAGGTACACAAAGTCCATCCCATTCACTGCTTGCAGGAATTCAAAAGGCAATGCCCTGATTGCCAGGCTATAAAGTGTCCTAGTATTCTTCTTACTGAATTCCCTTTCATGAAGTTTTGCATGGAATAATGAAATATGCTTTGGATCAGGAGGAGTGAGCGTGTCACATGCTGGTGAGGGCACTCCCAAAGCAAAGGGAAGGTTGGAGGTTCTGGTTCTTAGGAATAATTAGCGTAGGGTAGTTGCCAAAAGAGGGACTGAAATCCCCGTGTGCAGATCTAACCACCAGGCTGCAGAGGTTACTCCCTTTCCATGCAAAAATTCAAAATCAGGCCATTCAATTGGGTACTGTCACACTGGGTCAAGGAGCAGCTCTTCACTGCTGTTCCCGAACCTGATGAGGCGCGGTGGTGAGAGTACTTTGTGGACAGTTTTGCTGCACTAAAGGCAAAAATCTCCATGTTTCATGGGGGAGGGAAGTGGTTTTGTTTGTTTGTAGAAGGTGCTTGCTTGGTAACTCCAAGTTACCAAACCTGGTAAGAGTTTCCATGAACATACCCATTCACTGAAAACTTCCCCAGCGTAAATGGCATTCCAAAAGCAGGTATGCATGTGCGAGCGTGCCCGAGCAACCGGGACACTCGCTTGAAATCTGAGGGACAGAGGTCAAAATCAGTTTGAACGGAGTCTCTTTGATCTCAGGTCAACAGCTGAAACTGTTTTCTGGAACAAGCAGCTCTATCTCATTTTACTCCTGTAGGTTTTTGAAGCGTATGGGTCCACCTCAAAGCAAACCGAAATATTTTTTCTGAAACTGCTGCAAATCTTTGTAATGGTGAAAAGCAGCCTGTCACCTGCTTTGTTCTGAGTAAAAAGTAAATCAAAAGCTTCTGAATGTCTTTTGTACACAACAAGGGTTGAAGTCTGTCCTCTTTTCACCATAGGGATGGGAACCATAGAATCGTTTTGGTTGGAAGAGACTTTTAAGATCATGAAGTCCAATGGTTAGCCTAACACTGCCAAGTTATTACACAGACTAGAATTTGTTG
The DNA here is from genome assembly GCA_013399435.1 of Arenaria interpres. Lineage (NCBI taxonomy): Eukaryota > Metazoa > Chordata > Aves > Charadriiformes > Scolopacidae > Arenaria > Arenaria interpres. Next base: position 5,344 of record VXAK01021712.1, on the reverse strand, counting down.
TGGGATTGACCCAGTGCAGAGGTAGAACCCTGAATTAGCAGGAAGGAGGCCTAATAGAGCTTGAGTACCTAATTAGCCCTCAGCTGTGCCCAGGGGTGTGAAGAACCTGTGGCTGCAGGAGGGGAGGTAGGCAGGAGAGACCTACTGGAGGAGAAAAACTCACTGTGGTGATGGCACTTGGCTACAAGAAAATCGCAAGATCCATGTGAACTGAAAGAGGAGCTGGAGGAACCCAGGTAGGAACAGAAACTTATGTTTATGGTCTGTGCTGAGGGAGGGAAGGCTGAGGTGGTATGGTGGCTCTGCAGGGAGCTGTGAGAGCCACTTGTTTAGTGAGGGATGGAGAAGCTGAGAAGGCTGAGCTCCCTGGAGAGGAGAAATGCTTCGGTAAGGCCTTGCTAAGCACCCTCTGGCTCCTGTTGAAAGCCTGACTGGAGCTCCAGTTTGAACAGCCCAGCAGGATTGTTGTGGAAAATTGTTGTTTGCAGATGGAGATTAGATTGTACCAAAGGAGATGTTGAGTGTTTCCTTGGAAAGAGGCTGGTACCTTTGATGGCTTGGCACACAAATTAACCTTTTCCTTCCCCGAAGAAAGACAAACGTGCCTGTGGCAGGGCAGTGGGTGCTAGATGGCTTTGGTATTCATGTTTTGGTGCTTTTCCCAGTTGTTTCCTGGTGTTCATGAGTAACGTCCTGTCTGTCCCTTTGATGTGAGCGCCTGGCAATGCCCAGGTGTATTGAATGAGTGCTTATGGATTCCTTTCTCATGGCTGAGATAGGCGAAGTTTGAAACTTTGCTTTCCAGAAGGGGTGTATGCAATCTATTGATGGACTGGTCATTACTACTGGGAGGTTTGGCCTGTAATGTTATGTTGCCCCATAAGCCTACCTGAACCTGGAACTTGTGACTTAAAAGGGCTAGTGGTATATACCCCACAGGCGATGAAGGCAAGGGACCTTTTTAACCCCCTGCATAGTTCCAACTAGCTTCTACCCCCAAGAAGAGACACAAATGATGCAATATTTTATCTCTTAAGCTATTTGGTTTTATCTATAATGGTGTTGAGAGGAAATCTATAGGTTACCTGAGGCCTTTTTGTAGCTGTAGAGTTTACTGCTAGTGACACAGAACATGTCTAATGTCATATTGGTGTGGTGTAAGAGTTGAATCTTGTTGTGAAACTCTCGTCCAGGACAGATCTAAACTCAGGAAATCTGCCTAGGTAATCTTGGGGGCTGCTGTTTTGAACTTGCACGTTATCCAGCAGAGCTCTGCTAGATTGTTCTGTTTCTATTTAGAAGTTACTCTGCTTAAAGGAGAAGCACTTAATTGATTTAGAGACGACCTATCCCGATCTCATCTTGAGCAATTGTCTCTTGCAAAACCAAAATGGTCTCCCTGTAGCTATGATACATATTTTGTCTTCCCATATGAAGATTCTCAGCTGCTTTTCCCCTAGTAACTTATAAATTGGAGTTTTTCTGTCTTGATTTCACTCTCGACGCTTTTAAGTGGCATGTGTTAGAAACTGTATTTGATTCCTACCACAAAACAGGGCTGAACAAAGAAGTAGTGTTATTTATCTTCTAAGCATTCAAAGCTTTCGCCTTCATGGCAGTGTATAATACTATAATTTTAGCTTCTGCTAATTGGCAAAACCGAGGTATTCTAATAAGAAATACTACTGAAACCGGTTCATTACATCTATTCCTGTTAAACATTAACTTTCAATTTAAATTACATGCTGGAAACAATTGCATTAGAAACACTTCTATGATTAAGAAGTTATTAAAAAAAGTCACTAAAATCCTCCTTATGCATACTTATGTCATCTTACATTTTATCTGCGTGTCTTAAGGCTCTAATGGCACTAGAAATAATATCTCACAATGCATCTCTCCATAATTCCCACTGGTATGCTGAAAGGTAGTATTAAGAAGATCATTAAGAGCATAGTCTCTTTATGTTCCCATAAGCTTTCCATTCATTTGCATTTAGTGGTTCTAAACTACAGCAAAGTTAATATTTACAGCAAGATAATACATTACTGATAGAAATGTGAAGCGCAGTTATTCCTCTTGGTTATTAATACTGCTGTCTGGGCACAGGCATGTTTTCATAGGATTTATTTGCTCGTTAGATATGTGCTAATGACAAGTGCACCCAGAATCTTGCTGGATATGCTCAAATTCATAGGAGTGTGCTGTCCTAAAAACTTGATTATATACCAAGCAGTGAGGCCCCTCTGGGTTTCCAAACATCTGTGTAGGGTGGTGCTGGGAGCAGTAGCAAGCAGGTTTTACTCCAGATGAACATAATATATGGACTGTAGAGCAGTAATTTTTGGCTGAGCCCATTGCGTACGTACAGCTGGGTTTGGGAGGCATGAGTTTGGCAGTGGGTCGTGAGGTTATAACCCAGGCGCGGTGAAAAAGTGATTTGTGTTTGCCAGAGCAATTGAATTAGGCTTTCTGCAAATTCAGGCATGCGTTGCTGTGTTTGATGCTTGAAAACTGGAAGCATAGATTTGGGTGTCACTGCGGGACTCCAGAAGCTGGTACTCCAGCCATGAATCTACTCTGACTATCATAGAATCATTAAGATTGCAAGAGACCTTTAAGATCATCGAGTCCAACCTTTAACCTCACACTGCCAACTTACCACTAAACCATGTCCCTCAGCACCACATCTACCTGTCTTTTAAATACCTCCAGGGGCGGTGACTCCACCACTTCCCTGGGCAGCCTGTTCCAATGCTTGACAACCCTTGCAGTGAAGAAATTTTTCCTCATATCCAATCTGAACCTCCCCTGGTGCAACTTGAAGCCACTTCGTCTTGTCCTACTGCCTGTGACTTGGGAGAAGAGACTGAACCCCCCTGGCTACACCCTCCTTTCAGGGAGTTGTAGAGAGCGAGAAGGTCTCCCCTCAGCCTCCCTTTCTCCCGGCTGAACACCCCCAGCTCCCTCAGCCGCTCCTCACAAGACTTGTGCTCCAGACCCCTCACTACACTACCAGTTTGCTGCTTGTGTNCTACACTACCAGTTTGCTGCTTGTGTTTGCTGGGAGGGAAAGGGTCAGTGCTATATTCTTTCCAGATGTGCTGAAATAAATATTTTGTTGGAATAGAACATATTTGAACGTATTTGCTACAGTCTGAAGAGATGTGTTAGCTTCCATCAGATGGAGAGGTAGTAAATTTTATTGATTGGACTTGTTCCTCACTGCCAGCAGCCTTCTGTGCCTTACAGATCTGTTTTTACTGAGGCCATTTCTAAGGTTTCAAAACTGGAAACGGTTTTAGACAACTGTTTGTTTAAAAGCTGTCATAGAGCTGAGGAGAATGAATGTTTCCTTTAACTTGCCCCAGGCTGCCCATCTGATGATGGGCTCTGCTCCTGAGTAAGGACGGGGACCCCGCTTTAGAGCAGAGAAAGAAAGTTGAGGGGAGTGTCGTTACTTAGCACAAAGTCTAGTTTTATTATGCGCTGGTTGGAGCCTGAGCGAACTTTTGCAATGATATTAAACGTGGCTTTTTCATCAGGCCTGCAGGGAAACTTTTGCAGAAGGTTTTAATCTTTTCTTTTCTTTTTTGTTTTTGTTTTTTTTTTTTTGACTGCAAGTCCTCCAGGACCAGGCACTAACATTTTGTCACTGTGCATCTTGCAGCACTGCGCCATTTGTGCCCCGGATCACGGAGTAGTTGCATAATGAAAAGAAAAATAAATGGTGAATGACTCGCAATCGCTTTTGCCTTGTGCTGACTGCACTGAAGTATTTGTTTAAATGAAAGCTTTTAGCATAAATAGCTATGCATACAGAAACCAATTAAAGTTTTGAGAGGTCTACCTAAAATTTCTATTTGCTTCCGCAACAGCTGTAAGAACGAAACAAACAGAATAATCTGACAGGAACCATATGCCCTTTCTTACATTGGAGCAATAACAATCAACTCGTGGTACATTATTGCACTAGTGTTAGAATGTTTGTAAGCTGGGTAATAAGGATGTTTAGCAGTTCGTCTCTCAGAGGATGGAGAACTCAAGCTGCATTTAATTGAAAACTTAATCTTTGAAAACACTGTTAGCTCAGGTTGTTACAGAAGAGAGGTTGTATGGTAGGGAGAGGTAAGTACAATGGTAATTAATGGTCTGTTGTAACACTCGCTAAGGTATGTAACCAATTGGTTTGGGTTATAAATACACATAAACTGTGTCTGGAAATAACCCCCTAAATGTCTCTCGTTTAAGCGGAGAGGAAACTTCTTCATGCAGAAACTGTCCAGAACGGTTGTTGATCACTTTACTAACATTTGACATTGATTTTGCAGAAATACACTGTTACGTTTTGCTTGTTTAAAAATTGTGTTCTTGTTAAAGGATATTAGTATACATAGGAACAGAAGACAATGTGTATGTGAATGTCTTTTTATGCAATTTGCTTAAAATAACAAGCCTCACTTCAAAAGAGGTAAATGTGGCAAGTCAGGGCTCATTTATGGTACAGTAAATGATTCTAGCCTTCTTGAAAGTGAATACCTAGAGACCATAAGAGCATAAGCATAAAACCCCTATTCTGCAGGTAAAATAAGCTTGAAGTTGCTACCACAACCCTTTAAAACACAAGGTTTTGTTGTTGGCTTTTTTTTTCTTTTTGTAATCTGTGGAATAGGGGTTTTGAGCTCCCAACATAATATTGATGACTGCCAGGTCTGAATTTTAAGGATTTAAATGATGGCAAGCATAGCAAATTCTAATTTCCATTGCCTTATATGTAAGCCTGTGCCTCAGGCTGAAGACTTGTTACACAGCCTGAGAAGTTTTACATTTGAGTGCTTACGGGATGTCTGTGAGGGAACAGAATTCTACTACAGCTTTCCAAAACTGAGAAATAGAATAGAGGCTTAAGGGGAGATGGTTTAGTTCTGCTTCACTTGCATTTAGTTCTTCTTAGGCTTATGTTTCCCATTTCTTCTGGCTTCCCAGTTATGCCTGACATCATAGTGTAAGGTAGGTTTGTATAATTCCCAGAGCTTGTTCCTAAGTAATCTTTTAGAGACATGGATTTTGTTTTAATTGATTTTTCTTTTTTTTTTTCCACAATCCTGTGAGGGTAATAAAATGAAGGCAGATATTCTTCACCTGAAGACATATCAACCTAGTGGCATTTGCCTTCAGATTAGGAATATAAATCAGCAGGAGATTGATTAATGCAAGATCTTGTTTCCTTGTGAATGTTACCACTGTCACATCCTGCTAAATTCTGGCTTGTGTTGACAGTGACCTTGGGTGCCTCCGTGGTACCTGGGTCAGGAAAAAAGATGGCTATTATTATTATTATTAT
>VXAK01021706.1:0-11162 GCA_013399435.1 Arenaria interpres | reverse complement strand
AGGGGTAATGGTTTTAAACTCAATGGGGGTAGATTTACACTAGATATAAAAAAGCATTTTTTTGCAATGAGGGTGATGAGACACTGGAACAGGTTGCCCAAGGAGATAGTAAATGCCTCATCCCTGGAAACATTCAAGGCCATGTTGGACAGGTCTTTGAGAAACCTGATCTAGTTGAAGATGTTTGTGCGCATTGCAAGGGCATTGGACTAGATGACCTTTAAAGGTACCTTGCAACCCAAACTGTTTTATGATTCTATGAATTTTCTTTCAGGTTACTTAAAAGTCAGTTTTGGTTTTGTTTTTTTTTTTTTCTTTTTCTCTCTAGCAGTAGCTAATGTCAGAGAAAGTACTTGTGCAAAGAGTTTATGAAAGGTGGGTGTACCTCACCTGACATGGTAATTCAGAACACTTTTGCATCATTACAGATTTGTTATTGTAAAGATGAGCAAACAAGCAGAAGCCACTGAGACTTTTGGTTATGTACGTAAGATAAATGTAAACAGAAATACAAAATGGAGTGTGTTTTGTCTGTATGCATCTGAACATTAGCCACTCCTTATTCGCACAGGATAACTGACAGTAGGTGGGAGACCTGATTAACTTGATTTATGGCTTTTCTTTTTACTCAACTGTACCAGCTTAGAAGAAGTACATAAGAGTACAAATAGTACAAAACATAATAGACTGAGTTGTGAAGTTGAGCTGGAAGTCCTATGAGGCAGTCATGCAGAGACCTTTCAGCTGTGCAGATAAAAATAAGCTAGACAGAAGGACATAAGTGTTCTTACTGCAGCTCCAATTTAAGGAGAGTCACTAGGTAAGTGCTTGGTCTGAATTTTTTGAGAAGGAAGAGGGTGCCAAGCTAAGCTTACCATTGCAAGTTAATTACCATGGTTGTAAAAAGGGAGAAAAACTCTCTCTGTTGTCACAGGAGACATCTCAAGCCAAATTTTGATTATACTCATAGAAGGCCAGATACATACAATAAAATAAATACAAATCTATTGACAGAGATCCAACAATTTCATATTTGAGCAATGAAGTCCTCGTATTCACACCAATGTCTGAGACAACAAAGTGACTTCTCCAGTAATATTTCAAGATGATTTTTCCTCATCAGAAATTTACATTTCTTCCCATTAGGTTTGATTCAAATCTCTCTGAAATCAACAGAAGTTTCTCTTCTGACAAGAGAGGATAGGCTTTGTGTGGTCTTTTTACTGTGGCAGTGCCAGAAGTCACACATGCTATTCTCACTCAGGTGCAAGAGCTCAGAGGTGCACGTAAGCGTCGTACCTAAAAATGACATCAGAGGATTCTGTTACAGGCACTGTGGTAAACGTGCTTTTTAATATTCCTGTGTCTTCTTTCCTCAAGTTCCCTAAGACTCGGTAGATCTATCTTCTCACTCCAGAGTTTCCCCTGTTACACTGAAGTTACGCCATTCCTGTTTTCATCCTTCCCATAAAGGGTCTTCTTATGTAGAGGAGTGAATTATCCATGGTAAAAGTTAAATAGGTTGAAATTCAGAGTTAGTGAATTTTAGAGATCAAAAATAAACCATTATTGGTGGAACAAAACATAATCAACATTAAAAAGGAATCTGGACTTGAAATAGCTGAGGCTCAGTTTGTGTCAAGTCTGTACCAACGCTGAGGGACTCTTTTAAACACTGTTAAGTAAAACAGAATTATAGTTGAAGAATGGCTTGAGGCAAAGAATTAATGAAAAAACTACCCTGTTGTGAAACCTAGCAAATTAGGAGCTATAAAATGGGTATTATATTTAGAAGTGTTAAAGCTGGTTTGAGTTTTTACATTTCAGGAGGGGAAGTAAGATGTACTCAATAGAGTACATCTGTTACCAGTTAACTTAAAATAGTCAACACATTGCTGACCTTGAAAAATGTCCAAGGAGAAAAAAAAACCAAAAGAAATTAATATAATGGGAAGGTAAGTGAAAGTTCTGACCTCAAAATAATTAAATGAAAGTTATTCTGTTGGCTGATATTTTTCAGTGTCCTGGAGTCTATTGCTCCCTAGATGGTTTCAGAAAAGGTAACGTCGTTATTGCTCAGAGAGATAACACATTCTGAAGAGAATGACTGTTAAATAAGCACTTTCAAAAACAGTCAAAACTGACAACAATTAATGTTTGAACTGTGTTTTTTATTTACTTAGTCATTTAAGTATAATTACCGTATGTTGAGCACTTTGGTAAAGGAGAGATGTCCATTTCATGTTTCTTCCTTCAGGCAGAAGAAAGGGAGAGGGAGTCTGGCCCTGCTCCCCAGGTTTGGTGCTCAGGCAGAACAAGGTCAGTGAGTGGTCAGTAGCCTGAAACATTCAGGAAATGTCAGAAGCTATTAGAGGGAGTGGGAAAAAAACACACTGAAAAAGGAGAAATTGGCTGTGCGCATCTGCAGCCATCAGCTCTAGAAAAAAAATCCCAACACAGTTTCATTCAATTACAATGTTCAAAAATAAACTTGAATGCAAGACTGCTGACCTTATGGATATATGTTGGAATTAGCAAAAGGCTGCATTAGGAAAAAAAATCCTGTCAGTAGCATTCAGCTGCCTAGGATATAATGAACAGAATGCACATCTAAAATTTTATGAAAAAAAAATGAAGGTGATCAATGTGTACTCCAACAGCAGCAATCTTCATACACATACAGTGCAGATGAGCACTGATTAATAGATATTGATGTACCAACATGAGTTGGCATACTTCCATGTAAGTCAATGGTGATGATCAGGGAAGTCACTTATATCAATGAGAGTCTGTCCTACTATCCAGCAATGTGTACACTACACCAAGTTATGCATGACTGAATGAATATGGCCAGATGTGCCTACATAGATGAGACACATACCTACAGGGTTCATTCATGAGCATTCATTATAATCGCTTTTTTTTGCACTTTGATGTAAAATGAAAGCAGAAAGCATTTAAAATTGGTGAAACATATGAACTGCATTTATACTGCTTACTTTGAGCACTTGGAGTATCACTACATTCAAGTCAAAAAAAGCTAAGCTGAACAAGTTTTTTCTTAAGTTCTTGGAAGGCAACTAGGACAGAGTAAGCTACGTTTTCTTTTTATACAGTTTAGTCTGAAGTAAGACCCTAGCATGTGCTACAACATTAAAGAGTTTTTGGCAGGTTTGCATCCCTTTTGAAAAAATGCTGACAGCTAGATATCATAGAGTTGTTGCTTTCATATGCAAATCTGAGCTTTTGCGCCCTGTTCCTATCAAGAATTCAGAAAATAAATTGCAGACTTTTTTTAATTAAAATGTTTTAACAATAAAACCTGAAAAAAGCAATCCTGAAGTCTCTTTGATGTAACAGAAGATAAAATACAGTGACAATTTTGCTAATGTATGTGAAAGGTGACATTTTTTTTTTCCATTTCCAATAATTGAGCTTAATGTCAAATCACAGATCAGTTCATTATCAGTCAGGGCTAGAGGCAACATCATCCACTTGAGTGTATTTTGAACTGAGGTGTAAATCTGAGATTGGGTTGAATGGTCATGTTTTTCAGATAGTCTCGAGTAGTAAATCAGACACTTCACTTAGAAACAGATTTATTTGAACCGTGTAACAAGCAGACATTGATAAATAAACTTTTCTTTGTCAGGAGGAATAATTGCTGGCAACCTGAGTTTTAACACGAGACAGGAGCTTGATCACTGAGCTAATTTATTTAATCAAGAAAAGTTCCTGAGACAGAACTACTGAATTTTGAACATACAAGCTTCAGAAAAGGTTACAGAGGGATGCATATAACTTAAGGTATCTGAAGTGAAATGTGCAACAGACCTAAGCAGAATCTTGGCATACAAGAGTAACATACGAATTTTATGTGTTAGCTTGATGTACCCAGAATCCAATTAGATTTTCATCCACAAATGCCATTTTTCACCAGGCAAAAGGTTGATAGATCTCTAAATTCTGAGAAAGGGGAAGCAGCCTGACAAGAAATAATTGTCTTACAGCCTTGTACAAAGAGTATATATGAGTAGGACTGGTATTGTAAATGTTCAGTTATAGTTCCTTCCAGCAAAACATAAGTTGTAAAGTTAGCTCAAAGGATTTTACTGCCTGTGACAAAGTGAGACTATATAACCTTCCCAGGCTTCAGTTACTCAGAGTTTTGATACCTCTACTATTTTCAAAACTGCTTCCTAGGTTATGACAAGAATTCACAATAAAACTGGATACTTTTACCACATGAACAATAATGACAAATGTCTTCTCCTGCTCTCTGTGAATTTATAAAAACAAATTTGTGACACAACACAGGACATGGAAGGAACAGGTCTAAGTTAAATGCCATTCATTCCAACATGTGAGCTCTTTTTTTTTTTTTGTGATAGTCAGTCAAAACAAGAAAAGAAAGAGTTGAAATGATGAGAGGAACAAACACACAATATGTACCAAGAGTCTTAGAATGTGACCCTTGTAAAACAAGTAAAATGTCTGTTGCCTCTTAGTTGTACACTCCATGGTGAGTAAAAGAGGCAAAAGAGGAAGACAGAAAGAATAAGAGGATTATTTTTTTTGCAGCTATGAACTGTGCACAGAACTTGTCCACAGCCTTCGCCAGGGTCCTGTCTGAAAAATTAACTGTCAGTTGCCTTCACTCATATCTGCTGTGTTTCCCAAATCTGGTGGTGGCAGCTGCTCTCCACAGCAGATTCAACCGAGGGCAGGAGTAGTGGCATTCACCCCACCATCTCTGCTGTATTGATACAAACTCTACTAGAGAGCAACATTAACCTACCGGGCCAGAATAAGTCACTGGAAGTTACCTGCCTTTCCGTCAGTGCATAAGCTTAAATTCTGCACTCTGTCTTACCTCTCACCAAATTTTTTTTCCGATCTGTTCTAAGACAAAGACATTGAGAGAGTAATAGCCTTATAAACTTCTATTTTTTTTTCTATCTGTTCAGTTGCTCAAGTTTGTATAAAGTGCTTTTTTTCAGAGAGATTCACAATGATAGCAGTATCCAGAATTCTTGGTGGAGGGAGATGTGTAATGAATTCCTGTCCCATGATGAAAAATTACATCAAGATTTAGGAAAGAGGGGAGCATAGGGTGAGATGATCAAAGCTGTTGCTTACAAGACCATGTCTCGGCGCATCAGTAGGATTATAACAAATACCTGATTCAAAACAAAGAGTATGGTGAAAACTCTTGTCACACAATCACCTAGAGAGCTAGACATTAGAGAAATAAAAGTTAAGCAATTAAAAACCTGTTTGTTGCCTTAGGCATGTTTCAATACATTGTTCATCAGCTCCTTTGCTTTGTCTGTTCCACTTAATGGTTCATTTGGCTGAATTTGGACCAAAAAAGAAAGAAACAAATATGCTATGCAAAAGAGAAAATTATATATTTTCTCAGGGTGTGCTCACTGCAGGTCAGAAGCCCTAAGGTGACAGCTACCAATGTACTGTCTTATTTAGTATACAGAGATGTATAGATTCAGGAAAACCTTTTACATTTAGGATTCTGGTCACGTTTGCTTTAGAATATGGCTTTGAAAATTTCAAAGGCAAGTGAAGATTAAAACAGATCTTATTAGTAGTTACATTTTAGGTCTGGACCTTTTCTCACACAAATTTTAATAAAGATACTCTTTATTGTTAGTAACATGAAAAAGCAATAAATCTTTATGTATTTATCTTCTGCCCACTTTACAGAAGAGCTACTCTATGGAATCAATGAGATGTTCCTCTGGCACAGTATCTTGCCTCTGATAATGGCCAGTAGTAGATGCTTAAGAAAGAAACAAGCTCATGTCTAGCTAATATCTGCCCTGATACACCCCACCTTCAGTTCATCAGCTGTTTGGAGAGTGGCCTCTGGATCAACAAGTTCACATGACCTTGATGGAGTTATTCTCCATGAAGTTATCCAGCCTTGTTCATCTCTCATTACAAATGTGTTTTGCTTTCAACATTTCCAACAGTCAAGAAGAGGAAATGAGTTTACACTCTTCTTATAAAGCTTATGATGGTTTTGGACTTCTTAAAGCTACCAGTCAGTAATGCAGTCCAGACCAGTCACCAGACACCACCAAAATCAGTTGAAAATGAGATTACAGATGGTTTCCCAAACTTTCCAATGTTGAATAAAATTCAATTATCTACTTTTGTTTACAAATATCTACTCTGCCTTTTCTATGTCTCTGACCACCTCATTGGTTGCGTAAGGGCCAACATACTGCAGCCGGATCTGGATCACACAGGATTTCAATAGTTCTATTATAAATAGTTCTATTATAAATCTCAAGTCAAAATCCATTCTCATGAGACATAGGATTTTACTTTTCAAGTCGCAGAGAACTCATCGAAAAATGAAATTCTAGCTGTTTTCCACAAGAATCAACAAAAATTATATTTTTCTTTTTTATTATACTGCATTACATACCCTAACTGTTCTTTTCTCTGCTTAATGAATGCCATAGCACTTAGTTCTATTGTTCTGAGAGAAAAAGATATTTATTGCTTAATTTGAAAATACAAAGGTTAGTTAGTGGAATAGACGATTCTGTAAGGTTTATTGTCTTTTCGTTTTGATGTAATTGATGCAGTTCCCATGCAGCCTAATGAAACAAATATATAATTTGGATGCTCAAAAATTGTTATGGTTTTATTCAGACATCTGCATACCTACGTCAGTATAATAAACCAGTAAAACAGAATTGCTGTCCTACAACACCAATATAGCATGTTTCTGCAATATCATTAACTCTGTTGCAGAGTTCCTTTTATCTGATAGATGATTTACAAATGCCTGAGGAAACAAGTTCTCTTTCCAAACACTTGCAAAGGGAAGATTAGAATGGGTATGAAAGAGGATGTTGTAGGGAAAATTTATGGAAAAAAGGTCAGCCTCAGAAAGGATTAATTTGATTGGGAATGCTACCAGGAATAGCTACTACTTATCTTAGTTAAGACACATCTAATTTCACTCCCTAGCTAATACCTATGAATACAGTGGAATCAAATCATACCTGCCTTAATCATACACTCTGCTCTTTCTCAGGCAGATTGCTCCTTCTGGGGGATATCCACAATGTGATAACCCCCTTAAAAGAGAACCAAATGAGATGCTTCTTCTTTCACTATTTTTGAGAATTTTATGGGGTGTGTCTTTGATGAGTAGGTGACATTCAGGATGAAGAACTTACCTTATAGCTAGTTGTTGCATGCTGCAAAGTCCTGTTTAAATCTTGAAGCCCTGGTAATGCTGAGCTTATTATTTTCAGATGGTGGACCTTCCAAAATTATGCCCTGAGTATGTTTGGTCTTTCAGCTGAAGTGAAATGATTTTGTTCCCTCAAAGCTATGAAAATATTATACTGAAATATGTAGAAGGCACACATAGGTGTAAATTTTACAATATAGGATGTATCATTAAGCTAGACATAGATCATCTCTAAATATGGGTCAGAAGGACTTTTTGTGTCCGGAAGATTAGGCATCATATGCATTCAAGTAAGAAGCTATAGTTTTATAGCAGCTGAACACAAACTGTGCTGAGGCCTTTGCCATTTGGTCGTCCTCTTTGTTTCCCAGCACTACACCTCTGTCCCCCACCCACACACCTTATGGTGAGCTAATGCAATTCACCAGGTGCAAGAACTGATCCTACAGGAAGATTTTCTCTTTTTCCACATGGTCAGCTTAGAACTTATACCAGTAAGAAGAAGGGGTAGGTACTGCAACTGAGAGCATTTGAATTGCCTAAACTTGTCAAGGAAGTAAGGCAGACATGTTCTTAGAATGCACTGAGGATCTAACTCTAGGAAGTTGAACTCAAAAGGAAGAAGAAGAGTGCAATATAAAAGCACAAGGACTGAGCATTTATATATGATGTACTTTATCTGACTTCTGGGTTCTGTTAACTCATTTTTCACAATCACTATTGTCTTAGTTATTTTCAGTCTTCAAACTACAATTTAAGCTAAGTGAAAAGACATAAATGATTGTTTCTAGTAACATTTATTTTAATATAACTGATTTTGTGTAGAGTTGGGGCTCTTAGGATCGGGATAGAAGGGGAGAATTTGGAAAACATTAAAAATGTGAATAAGAATTGAGAAGAGCTTGAGAATGTAAGTTTTAAAGAGATCTGCAAATTTCCCAGTGAAAAAGGAAAAGAGGAGGGAAGTGAGAAAGGATGAGGGGGCAGGGTGGGAAAGAAAGAAGGCTGTGTAAGAAGAACTGAAAAAGAAACATCAGAGAGTTATGGAAGGCACAATTATTAATAAAATAGGTGAAATCAGTCATTGTTTAGTTGTAATTGAAATCACCTGGAATTTAAACAATTAATGCCATGATATCAGTTATTCTCTTTTGAAATACATTTTCAGTTGTGTGCTTTTGATAAGAATGTCTGAATGTAAGCCTAAATATTATTTACTAAAAATGTATTTTGATTTTTTGTAACTAGTCTTTGCAATTACCACTCTTTGAAAAAAACTGATAATAGAAATCAAAAGTTGTGCTCTCCATGAATATACTTCAGAAATGCTCTTCTTACAGTTACGTGTTTACTCAACAATGTGCTTTTGTAAAATAGTAAATTATTCTTATGTACTACACAAAGTCTTCAAGACTTTCATATTCCTAACAGGCATCATCATATTGATTCAAATTGTTTTTCGGGACTTAGAGCGGAAATTGTTCATGTAACACAAGTACTCATTATACTATTTGGAGGCTGACTTAATGCCTAAATAATATACTCCCTACCTATTCAAGTATAACTTTTCTAGAAAACAATTAGCTATTTCAGATAACCAGTCCGTCACCCAAAGATAAGACAAACATGTATTTAAAGTCCTTACCAAAATTAGACTAGTGGATTTGTAAATTACCCATCTTGGGGCAAATTCATGACTGGTTTCAATTTTCACTACAGTTCTAGATGGAATGATAGCTCAGTATTGTCCTAGCGTCTCCACAGGCATTCCCTTACAGGTTGTAAGAGAGTGAGAGAGGTGTAATAGATGCTTGTCTTTGATACCTTTTTCAGTGTTGCTTGCAGGAGGGCTCCTCAGTTAGTCAGATGAGAACACAGCTTTCTCTGATCTCCTCTCAGGTTATATGGCTTTGGGGAAGTGACTTGCTATTGCTGACGAGGCCCCTGGAATTAACTTCTCAGGTCATCCAGTGACTGCTTTCCTTTCACTGAAACCCATCCTGGACTGGTCTGTACACTAACAATGTTTTGTACATTATTTATTTTTCAGGCACAGAAGTTTAGTTCTCCATAATTTCAGAAGAACAATTTTTGCTATTTCAACAGATTTAGATGAGTATCGAGTCATTTTAGAACATTTCCTATCTCTGTAATTCTGGTTTGGGGGTAACTTAAAACTGGGTAACTGGGATCTGAAACTGCATTTTTTGGGAAATTCTGGAATTAATAAAAATTAATTTAGTCAGAAAATGATTTGTGAATAATTCTGTGCATATGAGTGCTCCCTTTCAAAATAACATAATTATTTGCAGGCAGAGAGGAAGTTTGTGGAGCCTCAGAATGTGGTTTCAGTGGTTTTGAACACTGGTTGTGGGATCAGACAGGCTTCTGTGGGGCAGCTGTGTCTCAAAACACCAGGACCAAAAAGGTACTGAGGAGGGAGTCAGTGATCTAAGGCTTGCTAGCAGCAATGCTGAAGTCCTAGGAACCCAAAGCACAAAGCTACAAGTTATATAGGCAGTTTTCTTTCAGTAACTTTGGCTCCTGTAGGAATTACCTACTGAAAGATTTGAATTTAATATAAATGGCATTCTCATTCAGTAAAGAAGTTTCCAGCCATCCAATGCACAATTAGAATACAGTTAGGATTCATCCACCTTAACCAAATGTCATCATAAAATCCACAAAATGCAATTACTACAACCGCAAATAATGAGACAGGCATCAAAAAACCAGCATGGTATGCAGTAAATAGTAAATATAGGTCTGTTATTTTAGAAAATCAGAAACAATAGAATTAAAATGGTTTTCTGATTATTGTTGTTGTTGGGCTTTTTCCTTCCATTCTTTGCTGCAGAAATAGAGAAATATGCCAAAAAGATGTAGGAACTTCCATGTCCCAGGATTTTTCTTGATATTTTTAATGGCAACCCATTAGACTGAAAGGAAATTTTTCAAAGTGGTGCACAGGGATTGTGCTATGCAACTTCCATTAAAATTATTGGGAACCTGGAGGTTAAGCCTCCCCCCAACTTTGAAAATGTACCCTAATCTATCAGCTGTTTCCATTTATCTGTGCTTGAGTTAGCTGGATGATTCATCATATTTCATTTCTTAAAGACTATGATTACACTTTTGGGTACCAATACAAGTGTGTTTAAATGATACAAGTTAATTGTAAAATCCCAAAGCAAGCTCTTTTTCATTTATCATGTAGTAAGCTAATACATACACAATACGTACATTTTTCATTAATTACATGAACTAATTATCTTATTACAAAATGAATGACAGAGAAATTGTAGTCATAGAAGGGATCATTGTTCATTTATTATGCATGAATTACTACTAAATAAAATAGTCATCATGAGCTAATGTGAAACCTTGGCAAATTAATAAAACTAATCACTATTGATTATTATGTCATGTTATTAGTAGTTCTGAAAAGTTAGTGCAAATACAGGTGGAAAAATCTGTAGAATTAATTGAAAGAAGCTGTGTAAGCAATGCTGAAATTGAAGAATGAATACGATGATCTCAAAATGATAAGTTATAGAGCTGGGCAAATTGATAGACTGCAATATATCACTTAATATTTATTGAGAGTGTGTCACCTGGTGTAAACATAAGTGGTCTTCGAATATGAAGCCTACAAGCCCTTATTTTTTCAGTTACAGATGTTTATTTGAC
Organism: Arenaria interpres; assembly: GCA_013399435.1. NCBI lineage: Eukaryota > Metazoa > Chordata > Aves > Charadriiformes > Scolopacidae > Arenaria > Arenaria interpres. The sequence continues at coordinate 241 of VXAK01021706.1, read as the reverse complement.
TTGTATTACCAGTATGCGACTGACACTGATGGGGTATTTGAGAACATTGTAAGAAATGATCTTTTCATATGTGTTTGTATCCTGTAAACATATTACTCTTATAAACACAACCCTAAAAGGTGTTTTGTGAAAGGTTTGCGTGACTCGAGAAGTGCAAAAGTATAATACGTGAGCAGGATTAGATTGTATGAATTTCCTTATTTATCCCTTTTTCCGGCTTCGACTTGCAAGATTCCTTAAT
>VXAK01021701.1:1937-31038 GCA_013399435.1 Arenaria interpres | reverse complement strand
CCGGCAGCACCAGCCGGGGGAAGGCAGCGGCTAAGACCTCGGGAGTAGCGCTGGGACAGAGCGAACCGGCCTCCCTCGGTGGGAAACCGGCGGCGACGCGCCGCTCGCCTGCGCCTTGGCGGGCGGCAGGGCCTATATCCTCTCGCGGAAGGTTACCGCTCCCTGGGACGGCGGGACGCGACCAACGCGGAGCTGAGGGATCTGAGGGAGCGCTTTGTCAAACAGCGCCTGATTGGCTAAGGGGACTCCGCAATGGTGGGCCCGTAAGAGTCAGGCCTTCTGATTGGTTGCGCTCTACCTGCAATGCGTCAAGTAAAGATGCTGGAGTGCGGCTACTGGAGGGCTGCTGTGGAGACGGCCGCTGCCGCCGGGCATGGCGGCGGGGCATGGCGGCAGTGGCCGGGCGTGGCGGCGGCGGGGCATGGCGGCAGTTGGCCGCCCTGTCCCTGGCTCTGGCCTCGCCCGCCGAGGCTGGCGATGTCCGCAGGGCTCTCGGCAGCCCTAGCGCCAGATTTCCCGCCTCTTCGTGCTGCTGCTGCTGCTGCGGCGGCGGCTTGTGCAGCAATAGCAGCCGCTTGGCTGGGGAGCCAGCGCTGGCAGGAAGAAGCTTTTCCTCAGTCACTTATCTCTTTAGAGCCGCGTTTCTGTGTCAAAGAGCAGCAGAAAGACAAAGCCTCGTTCCTCATTCCTTCTCCGTAGCACAGGGTGCCAGCGGCACCGAATGTGGTGGTATGGGTTTGCTTATTCTGCCCTTCTGCTACGGGTGTGAGGAGCATTCCTTGGGCTGCTGCTCCAAGTGACAGTTTGAGTGGCAGTCGGAGGAGGATGCGCGCGATAAAAGTAGTGATTGAGTGATCTCTTAAATATCTCGCCGAAACGCTGCAGAAGCTTTCAACGCGAAGGAGATGCTCCTGGGAAGCGAGCCCCCGAGCTGCAGAGCGGCGCAGAGGCGGCCCGGGTTGGCCTGCTTCCATCTGGGACGTGTGGGCATCCTTGGGTGTCTGGGGGCCCTTGGGCCCGGCCAACACCCGCTGCGGCCCCGTGGCATAAGGAGCCGCAGACAACGCCGTTAACCACCCCTGTGGGGCTTTCCTACGTCTCTAATGGAAATAAGCATAGATAAACCAGCAGCGAACAAATAACAAAGCCTCCTCTGCGCCGGTGAGAGGCTTACGGGACCACTTGAAAAACGATGGGAGTTTCGAACCAGCAAAAACCTCCTGGCACATCTGCGAAGCTGGGTACAATAACCGTCTGAACGTAGAAGTAGGTTACAGACACTCATAATACCCCAATTCTTCAGTATTTCTGCCACTGGAGTGTTTTCGTTGCTCTTTTTTCAAAATCCCGTTCTTGAAGAGTGAGTCAGCAAGAAACCTGTGAATGTGTCAGGGAGCAGTATTTGCAATAAGGTTTCACTGCTCAGCAATTATTAAAGAGCATGTTTACATATGAAAAAAATTGCAAATTTGCATATGAACATAACGGCCCAATTTCTTGACTCTAGTGAAAGTTTCCTTTCTAACTACAGTTTCCAGGATAACATTCCTGATGTGCTGTTGGAAAGATCTTGAGTTAAATTCCATGGTAATTTTGTTCCTTTATTCTGTTCGCTCACTAGGAAGTAGAACACTTTTTATTTTAAAATTATTGTGATTTCCTTTTCACAGCCTTACCGGGTGCAAACTGCTTTCCTGCTAGCATGAACACTTCTTACTCTCTTTTTTTCCAAAGAATTCTTTCAGAATATTAAAAACAATCTAGCCACTTTTCCTCGTAGTCCTAGCCAAGTGGAACAAGTGCAATGAAACCTTTATGGGAAAATTATATGCCTGTGTAATTATAATTATAACGTTTATGAGTGAGGGTTTGCTGAAGTGAAACATAAAAGCCAGATTGCAAGCTCATTGCGTTTCTTACTTGGTCATTTAAAGTACAATAGCATTCTTGAAGAACTCATGTTTGAAAATCTTAGGTCTAAAGCAGCTTTGAGGTCTTAACAAATGGAAAGGAAATGGGTATAAAGCACTGGCCAAGGCATCACACAGTATTCTCCAGAACAACCTTAAACATTGTACATTAGTCATAAAGCAAATTTGTTGTATTAATTTACTCTAATGACTGTACAAATTATAGAGCTACATTAATTTCAGAGAACCTGAAAAAAGCTTTTACAAGTGACATCATCATTCAATGGGAAATAAATACACCAATTTCAGGGTTAACAAGTAAATCATTGTTACCCTAAATACTCTCTTATAAAGCAGGCTGTTTAAAAGATAAACTCGAGCTTTAATTTGTTCAGGACAGCCAATTCTAAGAATTATCTTACTTTGAGCACAAGTTGCTAGAATGAATCAATGGGAATAAATACCAATTACACGTTTATTAAAAAGAGTTACATTGATAAAATTCAGGTAGTTCCAAATCCTTTAGCTCTGAATGATAATGCTACAATTTATTTTTTTCACTGCTACTCTATGTAGGCCATGTCCAAAGCTATCAGTGAGTATGAGAAAGGTAATAGGGAGTAGTAAGCAGAGTTCCTTGCTGTTCTAAATATATCACATTCAAAATATTCTGACTAAAAAACATGCACCATCCATTTAAAGCAACCATTTTAAAAGCAATGTATTTACAGCAATGTCATTACACTAACATCTGTTAAATATATGCAGGTCTGCCATCTTATGGAGCCTGAATGGTACTACCAAATAACAGAACGTGAAACTACGTGTTCGTATTAGAAGAATGGATTGAAGTTTTCCTTTTCAGGTAACGTGCTCTTTCTTCCAAAATTTGCACCGTTTTGACTCATTGTTTCTATTGGATATGTATATTTATTGCATTTATGTGTGCATGCAAGTGTACACCTGTAAACACACAGTCAAATAAAAGCATTACAGTTGCAAGTTCAAGCAAGGAAAAACTGGGAAGCGCTGAAGTTGAAGTTGGTTGTTTACATTATATGACAGCCTGGAACAACATCATCATGTGCTATTTTTTTTTCTGTCGTGGCCACTGTCTGATTCAGGATTCCGGGTTAGATGGTGCTATTAAATGAATAGCTGTTCAGAATTTTGATTTAACCTCTTTGTTTGGCGTGTGAGCATGCTGTGGTTGCTGCAAGCTAGTCAGGCCCTATTGTAAATACAAAATTGTTAATTTCTATATGTGCTATTCTGTAGGCGTTATTATTAGAGTATTATTCTGAACAATTTTGAATTAAGTTTGTACAGGCCAAAGCAGACAATCAGCACGGAAATTTTCAGCCCAAGTGATTAAACTTTGGCAAAGCTATGAAACTTGCTAAAATGATGCTCTTTTGTTTGTTTGTTTGTTTTTCTTTTCTATTTTAATAAAAGCTGATGTCAGATAAACTTGGTAAGTGACTTTCAGGTCAGCCAAAAACAAATGCACAAGAACACAAGAGGGTTATAATTAGTACATCGAGTATTATTATAGACTGTTTTTTCTTTAACAAGTGCAAATTTATTTTTACTTGAAAAGGATTCCTCAGGAAAACCTTATTACTTTGCTTGTGAAAAGTTTGAGGTGAGTTAGGAAAGTGGTTGATCTAAGTGGTTGTGATACTGTCAGATATAGTAGTGGAGCACTTAAGAAAAGCAAATCATCCAGAATTCAATGAAGTTTTGCAGAGTTTTACCAGTTGCTGGAAAATCTGTTAGCGCTTGGAATCTAAACACTTAGGAGGATGTCTGATTTCACTCAGTTGCCCCTGGACTAAAAAATACATTATATTGTCTCCATTTTAGTGTCATTCACAAATATTCATATCTGCCTTGATACTCTTGCTGGAAAAAGACACTGAGCACAAACTGCCATTTAGATTACTGTTAACTGAACTGGATGATGTGAAATACTACTTACTACTGTAATAAAAGTCTTAGCATAAATGGGTTTGTGTAAGGACAAATGGAGTCTTCACCTTTTTAGTTATTTCCCACTTATAAGAAGAGTTTTCTCCCCCATTTGATCTTGCTTCATTGTAATATCACATCTTCATATGGGTCAGAATCCAATACTTTCTGGCGACATTCTTTTAGATACTCCACATGAGGGTTTAATGTTTAATATCAAATTTACTTATCTGGTATATCTGGTTTTATGTGGGATGTTGGTAACCTTGGCATTTTGTTTGAGAAAGTCATCTTGTGGATCAAAGGTCCCTCCACGATCAAAGGTCACTCCACATGTTACTGGTATCTTAAATGGTGCAAAATAAGACACCTTTTGTTCAGTCAACAAGAAGTTAACCTGCTTGGTTATTTGGTCAAAAATATATGTCATGTTACAGCAGCCAATGTTGCCAGGTTTAAAACATTATCATTGAAGTGGATAGTATTGAAGGTGGGCACACACACAACCCAAACCATTGCCATATACTGGTATCTCATTGCTGTAGACAGCAATGTAGATACTGTAGACAGCATCTGTAGATGGCAGGTACCAGAGGAATGCTTTATACCGCCTAATTCTGGAGCTCTAGGCATGGTAGGGCAGGTCCATCCTCAGCTTGATAGCCAGCAGGTACTGCTTTTACTAATTTCATAAATGTCATGTGTATTACAATGCAAACAATCTCCTGCTACTGTACGTATCCATATCTTTTTATAAAAGACTTTAGGAATGACAGCAAGTTGGCATAAGGGTATGATTTTTGTATGAGTGGCACTCATCTGGCCAGTTCTTGGCAACTGGAACATTAACTCCTCTGCAGCTGCATTATCAGTAGTTTTCAGCCATCCTCCTCTGAATTTGTCTTTTACCAAAGTCAGGGAACATTGGTTCTAAGGTTTGTCTTTGACTACTTCCAATGGCGACCAAAATCTGATTAACTTGATACATGCTAGTTAATTGAAACAGAATACAAGATAAAGCAGAGCTGGCTTCTTGTTTGGTGGTGGTTTTGGTGGTTAGTAACAGGGATCACAGCAATACATTAGTTTGTTGCCAAAGGTGCCAAGTACCTTGCAGGTCTCGAGTGGAAGTTTGTAAAGCTGTTGGTAGCCAGCTTGCAGTCATTCTGGTTACACCAGTTCTCATTTCTTCCAATGCTCATAATTTATTTGGTAGAGTTTCATTATCAATTATCCACCCAGAAAAAATGGTATGGTATTTCTTTTAGTTCTCTGTCCTTTTGGTATATAATTTTGTAACCACAAGTCACAAATTTTGTTCCCTGCACTACTGCTTGCATTGGTTAAGTCCAAATGTATGTTCATTGTCATTAATTTCGGAGCCATAATCGTGGGCTCTTATCCATCATGCAATTGTAATAAGTAAAGGAGTGCCTTTGTTAAGAGGTTGTTTTGGTTACTTCATAAGATACACAATCAGCAACAAGTGGGATCTTAATTTTGTCCACTCACATCAACTCCCTATTGATTATTAGCAGTGTTTATGGAGAAAATTGCTGTATAGTATTGCATTGTTCTCATTGTTTACAATTCCAGCTTAATTCTTATGAGCCATTAAGGTAGGATTAGTTGCCTTACAGCTCTGTAGTATGCACTTCATTTTATTGTTAAAATCATTTGCAATTTCCCATCCAATATTACATATAGTTAAAGCCAGGTTACCTTTAGATCTCAGGATTACTGTAACATTATTCTAGTTAACTCACTCGCTGTAGTGTCTACAGAATCCCATATTCCTTTTCCTTTGGGAAACTTTATTTTTAAAAAGTGACCCATTGTCAGATTGTATTATTCTGGCCAAGGGAAAAGTAGCAAACCACGTTTAAACCAGCAATGATTGCTGGACCAGTAGCAGCTGGGGTGGAAACCACTGTTTCTTGTCCTAAGAGGAGAAGAGGGCAGGGGGGAGTACTCGATAGGTGTGCCAATTCGCTTTACTTGACTGCTTTGTATCTCTGCTAATACAGATTCTAGAGCAGTTTTCTGTCCTCCTATCCATCATGTACCTAAAAATGCAGCATCTTGACTTGGTCCTTGCCGTTTCAAGTTGAGATCACTAACATTTAATTGTTGTAAATGCTGGATGATAGCATTTGTACTTTGGTGAACCTTTTCCTCACCATGTCCCCCAATTAGATCATCTGCATATTGCAGAACTGTTGTTTCAGGTGGGAGGATGACAGATTCTAGCTCTTCAGCTGACGCGGCTTGGGCAATAGCGGGGACAGGTTTAAAACCTTGGGGTAGGTGATAAAACTACATTGTCTTCTACCCCAAGTAAATGCAAACTGTCCTTTGTCTTGCTGTCGGGATCATAAAGACCTTACCTTTTGTAGCTAAGGAAGAGCATGTTTGTATCTACTATGCTGGGAACAGGGGCTGTTCAAGGGCCAGTTGCTTTGTTTAAAGCCCTAGAGCCAATAGTCATGTGCCCCATCCTCTCTGGTTTCTTAAAAGGCCAATACTGGGCTGTTACATGGCGGGTGAGTTTTTTCTGCAGTACCCCGTTGCTCTAATTGTTTGACTAATTCTGTCACGGGTTTTATGGCAGGAGTTTATGGCTCTGGGCCTTCTTCCATTGTGGGGGTGTGTTGATCGGTCACAATGTGATTAACTCAACGGGTGTAAATTTTAACTTACTGGTTATCTATCCTAGCGTAGATTCCATGGCAGCAAAACAGACTGATACAGAGCAGGGGCTCCCAGGCTGGAGCCCCACTGGAGAGGGGCAAGTCTTTGGTGTGACTGGTAGCATCAAACTTCTGTCCTCAGCTTGGTCTGCGTGGTCTGCTACCTGCTTCCACACCTGCCCTCTTAGGCCACTTCTGTACTTGTGTCCATGCATCACATACTGAAGCCCCACACTTTAATTTGCCTCCCACATATCCCCAAAAAGAAGCCAGCTCTGTTCCCTCATCCACCTCCACTCTGTCCGTGTCACATTTCCCACCTTGTCTTGCTCTGAGTCTTGCAAAAGGTGGCTCTGGCTGGGCTTCTGCAGCAGGGGCAATGATGGTGGAGGCACAAGAGCTGCTGGCTTGGACTGGAGCAAGTCTCTGCCCATCAGCTGGTTGGTCTTAGCTGCTGGTCATCTCTACACCTCTACTCCAGGTGTAGAGGAGCTTACTCTGGGGTTACACACGCTGTTCTGGAGTAAGTGCTCTATGCCAGAGACACAAGGAGACTTCGCAGTGCGAATGTAAAGTGGCTGCGTGGAACTACTTTTGCAGTGGTGATTGCTCCACAGCTCAGGAGAGGATGTATCTGTCACTTGTGTCATTTCTTGCAATTTAAAGAGCGTTAAAGAAGCAAAAATAATGTTGCTAATTAACAGCATTATTGATCTTGTCAGAATGTGAGAGCACTTCAGTGCTTAACTCCTCATTGTGTTCCCCTGCTTAAATTGATCAGAAGGTGGTCCCAAACAGGAGTGAAAGCAGAATGTGAATCGAGTTTTTGTGCAAAGCTGCATTTAAAAAAAAAAAAAAACAACAAAAAAACCCCTCAGACTGCAGAGATTAAAAATGTAGTTGAGTTGGTATGTTGAGAAAAAAATCTATATTGTGATGTCATTATTTACACTCTTCATCCTTAAAATGGTTGTTACTGATAAAGCAAAATGGCAAAAAAGTAACTGAAATTGGCATCCACCCTGCTTTCTTCAGCTCCCAAACAGCAGGGATGTCACAGAAAACTCAGAGGTCGATCCACAGAAAATACTATTCTGGATCACACTTGAGATTCACTGGGTAAGTATCTTTCTGCACCCATGGCAAGATCAGGTCCTTGAGCAAAGTACTCGCTGCTGGTAACAGGAGATAGTCTGTTCCCATAAAAGATTGTATTCTAAACTGTAACAGAAGAGATTTTCTTGAATTTGAAGCATGACATGTAATAAGGCTTCCAGAATTACTGTGAACAACCGCAGCTCTGGGTAGTTTGTTATTCATGTACATTTTTAGAATTTATTCGGTTCTTGACCTCAGCGGGTTTCTGTAGCAATATGTTTCAGCATGTAATTACTCATTGATTTGGCAAACAGTAATCAAGTATATTACTTCTTCTACAAAAATGATACAAGATTTTACGTACCATTACAAAAGAGGCAACATTTCAGCTTTCATGTTTTGTCTGAGAAATCAACACACAGTAAACTGTCTTCAGCTGACTATATCTCTTAGCTTAAGAAATCATATCGGGATTCTGATGTTAATTTGCAATGTCAACATGTCTTAAGCTGGGTGCCTAGTATTTTAGTCAAACATAATGTTTTCTGGGTTTTCTAATAATTCAAAACAGCTTTTTCTAGTTATTTCCTAATTCTGTGTTGTTTTTTTTTTTTTTTACCTAAACACATATATAAATGAGTATCATTTAGTCCAGAATTTGTTTTACTCCTGTTTAACAATAAAAGCTTGCACAGATGGCTGCAAAACAGAACCTTCCAACACAGCCAGATTTGTACATTTGTCCTGATTTCTTTGCTTAAGGGAACTCAGTTCAAAATGCTGTACTGCCAAATCCGTCCCTGCAGTAATTCTCTTGGCTTCAGTGGGTGGCCACATGGGATTGCCTGTGATATCTGGCTAAGCTAAGAGATTCCGTGCAATTCCAAAGGGATCTGTTTGACAATAGGAAAAAATGAGGTCTGAAGAGCATGCTGCTGCCTTGGGCGTTGGACGGTTCAACCATTTTGTTCAAAGTAGTAGCCATGAGAGCCCCTTTCCATTCAGAAACCACAAGAAACAATTAAAATTTACTTTGATTTAGATAACAGGCAGTAGAAAATGTTGTATTCGATCAACACTGAGTCACATGCAGGTACAGTGACAATAGGAGGGTCAAGCAGTCCAGCTGGTTTTCTGAGGATTTAGAAATAATTTCATAGCTGAGGAAGTGATCTGGAAGCTGCTGTAATTCTGTCCGTGCGGCCTCAGAAATGCTGGAAGGAAGATTTTTAGAATACAGCTGCCTACAGAGAGTCGGGGAACTACAAGTAAATAAATTGCTCCTGCTCATCTGAATTTCTTTGTGCTCCACAAATCAGGATGTTATGCCCATTCTTCCTAAATAAAAGGGATCGTATCGGATTTCATCCATTTCTTTTCCTAATGGAAACAACCTTAAAGATGTGGAAAGCTGGCTGACTTTGGGCCAAAAAGCATTGGCATTACTAGAGAATATAATATCACAGAAGATTGCAACACAGGAACAGGGCAACCGCCTGTTTGGCGCCGTTGGTATTGCTGATATGGGGCAGACAAAGCACACAAAAATGAAAGTCCCAAAGCTAACTTATTTAATTAAATTATGTACCATATCTGAACATTTGTAAATAATAAAAATAATTAGTTTTTAATTTCTGATGGTCTGCTAAAGGTAAAGAGCTAGCTGTTACATTAGAATAAAAATACTTGGGTTCATGTGGAAGTTGGCTTGCTTTTCCATGGCAAATTATATTCTTTTAAAATAATCCAAAATGGTAAACACATTTATGGTGCAATAGAAATAATACAGAATAATCAGCTGCAAAGCTACTATCTAGGGCCGAAATGCACTTCCACACTGAGAGGGGATTGTTTTATCGTAGTCTGTAGGAAACTACTGTGCCTGGGAGGTTGGTGCTATCACTAAAACAGACACCCAAGGAACAGTTGCCTTATAACTTCAGCCAGATCCTCTGTGTCATCCAGCTCAGTCGGGCTGGAGCGGAGCCAGAGAAGGAATGCTTCTCAACATCCTGCTCCGAATTGTCATGTTTCCTGTTTTCTTTTGCAAGGAATACTTTCTAGTGTAAATGCCTCGCTGTCGGTGTCACCTGTGACACTTTGGCCTTTTCACTCTGCTCCCATTCTGTCCTCCAGAAAGCGGGCAGGCTCCTCGCTGCTGATGTTTCGCTGCCGTCTCCTTGGTTCCCTGCGGGAGAGTTTGCTGGGTCAGGTATCCCAACTGGATCCGCGCGTCTGTATCGTGTTCACCTGACCTAAAAGGCCTCCCACAGTCCCGGCGATCGTTTCAGCTGTCTCTGCCTGAAGTCGGCTGCCTTTGGCCGGGGGCCCAGCCGGGTTTGAGCTGTTTCGGAGGGGAAGCGGTGAGGTGTGACCGCAGCAGGCTGACTGTCACCCCTGCTTCTGAGAACACGGCGAGGAGAAGTCTCGGCTGTTTCTTTGGTTTGACAGAATTTCTCATCTCTGGCTCTGCGTGAAGGTGCACGTATTGTCTCCAGGCCAGGCACGGTCTCGCAGAAGACATTTGTACAGCGGTCGGCCTCAGCTCAGGAAGCACACATAATCTGCGACATAGATAATCTAATCATAGATAATTGAGAATAGGCTCAACGGGTGTTACAAGCCTGCTCTCGCTTGTATTCTTGCATACTGTGTTATTTTGCTGCTGCCCAAGCCGCAGCAGTATCAGCTTGAGGTATTCCCACTTCCCTTTTTTGTCCCCTCCTCCACCTGTGGCATGCCACCCATTCAGTTGTGCCAGCAAAATTTTTCAAGCTCAGCAATTATTTTTTTAATCCAATCAGTTCCCTGATTTAGTGCTGACAACCTTTTAATGAGCCTTATTTAAGAAGCCCTACAAGCAGTTGTGATGCCATAGCTAAGGGGCAGACGGGATATTAGAAAGCCTTAAGCTACTATTACCATTTTTTATCAGTAGCCACAGGGCAGCTATACTCCTGTAATTCCACAAATTTCAACAGCTGTACCATTGTAAATTAGGAGTGATCTCAAATAAAACAAAGCTTCCAAAATCGCTAAACATGTTTGCTCTGAGAAGGTGAAACACTTAAACATGAAAAATGGTGGCAGGTAGCTGGAGATTTGAGGGAAGGCTTTTTTTCCCCTGCAAATAAAATAATTTAGGAATGGCATTAATAAATAGAATTATTTAATTTTAGCACATGAAAATAGTATTCTTTGTTTTAGTACTGAACCACCACTTAGACAGTGTTGCAAAATTACAAACCACACACATTACTCTGAGAAAAACTAGATGGCTTCACCACGCTGTGTACCCCTCTGCGCTTCATAGCTTGGTGGGATGAAAAACAATAGAACCTTGGGTTTCTCAGACATCCTTGTTAGTGACTTCAATGAGGAAAAGGCCCCCACAGGGCCAGAAATTTTGGAGAAATAAATCCCAGCTTGTTTTTGCTGCTGCCTCCTCCTGCTCGACCCCACTTGTAGGGCAGGAAAATGGTACAGTGTGGGCAGAGACAGACAGGCTTCAGAAGTCACTTTTAGGAGCGGCATATGATAGGTCTAACCATGGTTTTCCTTCGGAGGGTGCGAATCTTTGTGTGCAGAAATCGTCATTCAGAAGGAACAAAGGGAATAAATATGGAGCAGGCACTTAACCAAGGAGCAAAAAATTTCCCTTGACAAGCAAAGGAACTGATGGCTGTTGAGCTGTTTCCTCGACAGAGAAGAAAGATGTCAGAATCTATCGCTGGAGAAATCTCCTGCCCAATCTGGCTCTCTAAACAAAGCAACCCCAAGGAGAGAAATCCCTTAACAACAGATATCACCTGAAAATACTGTATTTCTCCTGTCTTGAGATGGACAAATTTTATTACCAGGAAACTCTCTGTTTGGCTACAGCTATTAATTTACAAATGGCATTCAGCAGCTCTCATTTGCTAACTCAAGCCTTTCTTACTGCTTTCCTCCCTCCCTTTCCTCTTTAGTCTTTCCTTGCAGCCCTCCCCAATTTACGTGTGGTCCTGACGACTCCCCCCTGAACATACTGTGCTGATTATCTGAATGTGCTAATCTCCAGGCTTGTCTGCAACTGCTAGTCCTATTAATTTACCTTTCTCTAATAGTTATTTACTGGATAGCAATAAAAACTAATTACTTCTACCGGTCAAAGAAATAACCCTGATCTTAGCATTTTAAATCAGGATGCTTTCTAGACTAGGTCTAGAAAGTCTTAAAGTCTTCAGGGTTCATATTTCAGTAGTGGTGCTCTAGTACAGGGCCTCTCATAATGACTATGGCTGTTCAAGCACTTCTGTAATGTCAACATTTGAGGTTTTTTCCTTTCTAGTATATTGTTACTGATTTGTTTGCTAACAAATTTGGGATCCCAGCTCACAAACCCAGAGTACAGTGTTCTATAAATGAACTTGGACAAGCTTAGCAGAGCCTGCTTTATGCAGCTCTTCCTAAATGAAGGCTGCCTTGACAGTGTTTAGAGATTCCACAGTTCATACGAGGCTACTGGATGCTTCTGCCAAAGGCCGTAACATAGTTTGGGGGGGGGGAGTGCAGCTCCCCCTTTCAGTGTGTAGGTGCCAGAAGCTTTCGATTTAAGCATATGGTGTGCTTTCTTCATTAAAGCAGCAATATGCTTAGCTCAAAAGAAGTATACTTCGTTCTAAAACTCACTGGCACCCTTTTGGTAGCAAAGGTGGTAGAGTACCATTTCAGTTTTATTTGGATTTTAGGACTTTGAACAGTCCTAAATATCAGGAATCAATGGTTATTATTCCTGGGAAATATAGCTGCAGTGTTTTATCACTTCCAGTACAAGCTTGTCTACCATGGTTGACTATACATTAAAGATTAATTAAGTTGTTCTGGACATACCAATGAACACTAATAATAATTTCTTAGTCATTAATAATTATTAATAAATTAATAAATATGGTCAGGTACATATTTCTGTGTTAACTGCATTTCTATTTACTTCTATATGGATTTTTCTGGTGGTTTGGTTTTGGTTTTTTTATATATGATTTCTAGTTTGTGTAATCACAGGCAGACTGATAGGAGAAGAGAATCTTTCACATTCCATGTATTTAGCACATTCCCTCATCCATCTGGACTACACCTAACACTTCTTTTGCAAACTATTGAGGTCTAGCCTGGATCCATGTGGTGGTGGTTGTTCATTTGCCTTAGTAATGCCTTGGTTCCATCCCAGCAATAGGTCCACGCTTGAGTTTCTGAGGATGGATTTCATGTGCTGCCAAAAGTGAAGTCATAAAAATAGGTGAGAAATCCTCTGACCAAAAAGGAACTGACTTATAGGCAGATGGGTAGAGAGTATTTCAGGCAATGGCTGCAGTTGTGAAAATGGGCTCAGGGTTCAGGAAAGCCCAACAGCTTTGAACAAAACTGATGATCTTGGAGAAAGTGATGAAGAATCTGAGAGGAATTAAAAAAGAAAGTAACATTTATTAAGGGGGGAAAGAGTATTTGGGGTGGACAGTGAGATAAATGAGCGTTGTGCAATGCTGAGTGAGTAGAAAAAGAAAAGGAACAATATTTGACTGTCCATTTGTGAGCAAATGGTCGTGTGTGGTGATGATCATCTTCAGTTTGGGTACCAAAAAGGAAATACGTATATATGGGAGACAGATTTAGGCTGTGAGCTATTTGACAAAGGCTTATAATTTAGTTTTGTGCATGTGGTTGTAAGCGAGGGAATTCTAGAGGGAAGGAGAATTCATACAGCATACACTCCCATGTATGTGTATAAAATAAGCTATGAAATACAAAATTGTATTGACATATATATATATTTTCACTCATACCCCGATGAAGGTACATGAACGTTCAAATTATTCTGGCTTAGGCTGTTTTATTGCACTAAGAACTAGATTTGAATTACCATCACCCTTACTTTTCCTCCTAATACATTTAATACATATACAGCTGTTTTTTTTCCCAGCCTTCTGAGCCAAAAGAACTGCTTTTATGCAATTTAATGGGTGTAGGAGAACACTGAGGGACAGGTAAGGTGAAAAAGAAGTGTATGGAAAAAGCACGGTCGTACCTGTGAGGAAGAGCCATAAAAATAAAATTAATGTCCATTCTTCTCTACATGAAAATTAGATTTCCTAAAGCTATTATAGTGCTTACCGAGTGTACTTGCCTGTGCATTCTCCTCTTCTCAAGGTTGTGCAGCATATTGCTATTGCTCCTCTTCAGGTCAAAAGTAAAACCACTTCAGTAGAATAACTGCAGTTTGTATAAAAGGACTTTCACCGCTAATAAGGTAGAGGATTTCATTTTAATAAATATATAGTTGATTAGCCCCAGTTAATATATTATTGTGAGTTAGTGATGCCATCCATAATTTAGGTATGTTAGGCTGGTGTTTTTACGTAATAACCCTCAGTGCGCTGAAAGAAGAGGGTAAATAGTTCAGGACAGCAGGATTCCAGTTCATTATGTTGTAATTTTTGTTTGGTTGTGGTTTTTCTTTTTTAATTGTGTATGTATCAGCTAGTTTCAATGGCTGTCATATTGGTTGTCTAGAGACAGCCATCAGCATTCTGTCAGAGAGGTGACATTGCCTACAACTCAAGCATTATACAAGTTGTCTGGTAATAAAGCTTTTCAATAGCAATAATGGGTACCTATGTGATGTTATTTACAAATTGGAATTTTCTGGAGAACTCTGGGGGAAAGTTTGTCGCCTTGACAGCAGCTGAATTAACGGGATTTTGCAGCATAAAGGGAGAGGGAGACTGGAGGCAGGAAAATGTCCTGCAAGTATCCCAACTCAGTTGTTGGTGAAACATGGGGATGAGGGAGGTTTCTGAGGTTGAAGAGAGATTAAAAAGTGCAGATGTACAGTGGAAAACATGAGTTGCTAATACCAATACTGCCCAGATATTTGTGCAAGTGACAACCAAAGCATTTTTATTTTTTTACTGGGCACAAATTGATGCTATTTTAGGCTAATTTTAGGTAGGCTGTAATGATGGGGAGAGAGCTGGTTGCGTTCAAAATAAGAACAAAGCAGTCCCCTCTCCATCCCCACCTCGTTGAAAAATCCAAATTAAATGGAAGGATAAACAAAGCTGTTTCAACAGTTAAAGTTTTGGAGGGCTTTTTTAATACCATAAGAACAAATGTTGGTAGATTAGACACAGTAATGGAGGTATTTGAATAGACTGAATAAATCAGAGGCTTAAACATGACAGAGATCTGGAATTTATCTAACTCAGAGATGCAAAAACTGTCTGGAATTTACATTCCAAGTATGGAAGCAGGATGAGTAACCTCAGCAGTCAGAGTAAAAGCGAGGAAAAGGTCTGTACGGAATGGTGAAGAGAAAGGAATGAATGAAGAACGCTATGACTTGGAGACTTGGAGGTGCAGGAATCAAGGAAGATTTGCGAAACCTAATCCAAAGCTAGATCTTGTAAAAGAGTAAAACGAAAAGCAAAAGACTATTTAGTGACATAGGTAGCACAAAAAGCAGGGGGAGCCCCAAAACGCTGAGGTTATATATAATCTAGCTACATTCCCCAGTCTAGTGAGTAATTTTTGGAGCTTTCAGAACAAGACGAAGATGTAGAAAGGAAAGATAAAGTGGGGTTTGCTGTGAGAAGAGAATATACCCAAAGCCAAAAGAACTATGGCACGGAAGCTACACTGGGAGAGCTCAGCTTGCTCAAATGGGGAAGAATTACTGACTAGTGAAAGAACTCGGGCGTGAAGTTTTATGGCTTGTGGTAGAGATTTTCATCCATCTGTTGTATTGTGGTGGTGCTATATACGTTTAATGTATTTGCAACTATTCTGTTAGTTCACAATAACACACATAGCTTTAAAACAAATTTTTGAAAATAATGAACACTATGGATATAAATGGAAGATGGGATAAAATGCAGTCCAAGTTTACTAAAGTTAGATCATGAGCGTACTTTAATGGCAGCAGAATTTTTACGGCTGGAAACCTGGTAAATCCAATTGATTTTTATCTTGGTAAAGCGCTTGACAATGTAGTACTTGTGAGATTATTAGTTGAAATGGGAAATAGCACAAGAAACCGAAGTTAGATAAAGAACTGGCTAAAAGAGAGATGACAATAGGTGTGTGCTGGAAAGGGCACTATGAGACCGGAGAGGGATTTCAAGTGGGGCTCTTTATACCAGCAGTTGGCCCAATCTTATTTAATAAAGGCAATGGCACAAAAAATAGGAGCGTGATAATTAAACTTGCTGATGGCAAAAAACTGAGAGGCCTTGCTCACAATGAGCCATATCAAGAATTTCATTCCTAGAAAACATGTGACCTAGCAGCCAGGAGTAAAAGAAGTAAAGTTCAATTTAATACAAAATACAAGGCCATGTCCTTAGGGATTAATAACAAGATTTCCTGGTATAATAGGGGGATTCATCCAGGGGAAGCGATAGATTGGAAATGTCCAAATGTAATAATTGATCATGGTCATTATGAGCCACTAGTATGATTCAGCCAACTAAATGATAAATGCAGGGCTGTAGAGAACGAGAAGTAGGCCATTCTGTGAGTACCACTGTACCTGGAATATCGCGTACAGCTCTGCTTCAGAATATGAACTGAGAAAAGGGCAAAAAAATCAGTGGACTCAGCAACCAATCTTAGAAAATTTAAAAAATTGCTTAATGGAAGAAAGGCTGAGCGGCGTATGATCACTGTCCATGCACAGATTACACCAGGTTAGCACCCTGCTGAAGCGAAGAGCTATTTTAAGCCATAGGAAAATGCTGGCCCAGAACCAGGTGGATATAAACAGAGCATGAATGAAATTAAGAAGGAAGTCAGGACGTTTCTAGGCATCAGAAAATTGAGGTTCTGCAACTGTCTTGCCAGAGGAGTTGTGGCTAGAAAAGCCGAACAAATTTGAAAATGGAATATATAAGCAAACTTATCTGGTAAAGTTTTCTGCAGAGAACTCTGAACTCAGTCTCAAATCATCCCTTCCAGACGTATGTTCACAAAAGGTTAGAGACTAGGGGTAAAGGGCTAGATAAACTTTATTTTGGGGAAAAGTCTAACGAGAAATTAGCATGGATTTTACATAAGAAATCCTGAAACCCAGGGGAAGGCAGAAGACTTGCTAACTGCTTCCAAAGGAATGCATAATAGAACATGGGAAATCCCATCTGTTAGGCAGCGTAGCCTATGCATTTTTAAAATACTGATTATTTGAGCATGCTGTGTTTCGTAGGCTGCATTTTGAAAGCAAAGGAAGGTATTTTCAAAATACATCCTTCCTCTTCTCAGTGTAGCTTTGTAGTTCAGAGCAAAATTATCAGTAAACATACCAGGAACAATACCAAGACCCTAATTTTTTTGTAATCTATATAGAAATACAAATCTATATTCACATATGTATACATGAACATACAGCAGAAGTTAAAATACTTTCAAAGTCTGAAGTTCGTGTCTAAAAACCTAATAGGCCTATCCAGAGTCTGGCTTTGAAACAAAAGTCTTCCATATTAATTTGGTTGCTGTTTGTGTTTCATGTTATGAAATGGTATATACACATTTCATACTTGCATACTGAGTCAGTCTGAGCACGGCTTTAGTTCGGAGTTCAAGGCCAGCGCTGCCACTCAGCTTGAATAATCAAGTACAAAAATCTCCTTTAGGTTTTTAATGAATGATAACGTATATGTGAACTGAACCAGTTATCATTATTACATATGTCCATCGCAAACATACCTGCAATAGCTGATCTACCCAGTAAGCACTTGATACAATGCTTATCATAAGTTAAGATTTTACAGATAGAACGTGGATCAGTAAATAAATCACCAGATTTGTTAAAGCATCAGAAAGATGGCCTGACAGCCTTTGTAAAAATATTAGCAATAGTGCGTCTGTAAGATGTTTATTTTCTACTTAATTTTAGCTATTGAAGGAACGATGTTCTGGGTGATTTTATATCCCTGTTTATTAATAATTTAAACTGCTAAGATTATATTCAAGTGTTATTTAATACATTGTATGGAGAAAAAGGCAGTAGAATTGTCTATTTTCAATGAGCAATACCTAATTTTCAAAATCCATATATGAAAGACTCAAGAAAGTATATACATATTGACCTGCAAAATGAATACTTTGGAGGAAAAATATGATACATCAAAATTAATAGCAGTATTATACAATCTCCTCACCTAGGATACTAACTGTACCTGTAATAAAATATATAATTAAAAATTGAACAGAAATTTAGTCATTGGAATTTGTTGCTAAATATGAGTCAGCTCATTTCCCTTTAAAATACAACAGAAGTGTTCTTGAAAGACATGGAAAATTATTATACGTTTGTATCAAACTATGTCCAGTTTTATCTATCAGTTTAGAGGATTAGAAGAACAATTTCTAGACATTAAGAAGATTTTTTTCTTAGAAGATGTCTTCTTAAGCTGCCTCTCAAACGACAGCAAAGTGTGAGATGATGGAGAGCTCTGCATGGTTTCCTCTGTGAAATGTCCCAGTCCCATGCTCAAGGCATGTATCTGGTTGCCTGGGACGGATGGCAGGCAGGAAGGAGAGCCAGTGACGTGGCAGTGGTGGCCACCAGGCCACATCCAGCCACGTTCCTGCAGGAGATCATCTCTTCTGTGCTGTTCCCCTGGCCAGGCTGGCCATGGGACGTGTGCCACACTGGCCAGAGCTTAGACCAACCGAGTAGCTCTCAATAAAAAATCAGCCCTTGGTAAAATTACTCAGTGGAGCCCAACACATCCGAGTGGCGTTGGCATAGACAAAAGGAATTCTCAGTGAAAGAAACCTGAGAAGGGGCTGGGAAAACATAGAGGAAGGTTGGAAACTTGGCACGCCATCAGATGAGGAACCTGTGTCATCGGAAACCCCGTTGTGTGCCATAGGCCTCACTGCAGGGGGACAGATATAGCACCATCCCTGTACATCGGCCCATTTCCTCTCACAGCTGGAACACACTAAATGGGTCATGTTAAAACCTCTTATTTTCTCCTTAGAGTAAGCGTTCTTATGACAATACACGTGTGTCACCCCACGGTGCTGGCAGCACTCGGCATGTCATGGAGGCTTGAACAGGCTGATGGAGCACAGAGCTGGAGGGCTGTAATCCATCCTGGGGAGGTCGTTCCTAGGAGCCAAAGGTGACACACGGAATCACAGAATGGTATGGGGTTGGAAGGAACCTCTGGAGATCATCTAGTCCAACCCCCCTGTCAAAGCAGGTCCACCTAGAGCAGGTTGCACAGGAGCGTGTCCAGGCGGGTTTGAATGTCTCCAGAGATGGAGACTCCACCACCTCTCTGGGCAGCCTGTTCCAGGGCTCTGCCACCCTCAAACTGAAGAATTTCCTCCTCATGTTTAGATGGAACTTCTTATGTTCAAGTGTGTGTCCATTTCCTCTTGTCCCGTCACTGGACACCACTGAAAGGTTCTTGCATTCAAGAAGAGTCTTACTGTCCACTTCTCCTGAACAGAATCATGTTAGATTTAAGTTTAAGCAGTCTGGCCCCGTCCTCTTGGCACCCTTTAAGTATTTATAGGCATTGATCAGATCCCTAATCCTATGCTGTACCCTTCTCAGCAGTTCCCTGTCCTTCTTGAGAGGGCACACAGGAATACATCCAACTGTCCCTCTGGCTTTGTGGTCAGAATTCATTTCGTGTCCTCCCTAATGCGACCTCTGCTCTTACAGCCTTACAAAGCTTTACTTATTTTAGCGATGCTTATTTCTTTCAATGAGTGCAATGTCGCCCTTGCTCAAAACGGTTGCCTTTATTTCTGACATTTTTATTCAAGGATCCTACTGTGAATGCGTTAAATTACACTGTTTATAGTGCTCTACTATAAGGCTTGTTCTGTAAGTTTTTGTGTACGAGAACAAGTCCTCCTTTGCAAAGAGGACAGTCTCTTGATCTCTTATAGCGAGATGAACCTAGTCCGAGCAGGGGCTTCTCCAGAAAGGAGAATATTGAAATGAAGTGTCTTAACCGTGTATAAAATTTTGCAGAGAAAGTGAAAAGGGATGTTTATTTTTCCTCGCGAGAGACACTGGGCTTGAGACAAAAAGGAAATACTGTTTCAAGCAATACATAATTAAAAAGTGGAACATTATTTTTGCCCAAGAAGGTGCAAAGTGTAAAAGCATAAAGAGCTGTTTTCCCAGTTCCTTTATGGGGGGCAGGCTCACAGATACTATTAAACACCATGAGGGACTCCCGGGTCAGGAAGCTTATGAAGGACTGAGTGACTGCAGCAGGTTATTTCTGCTCTAAGCCCTCACTGGAGGTGTTTGAGACAAGCTCTCTGGCTAGATGGGCCTTCAAACATACAGCAGATACTATCAGCAAGGAAGCATGGCTTCTTACAACATTCTCCTTTACACAGCTAGAGCTTTTCTGTCTTGAGAAGTTGCTTCTCAGGTGTTCCCTCCCAGAAAAGCCCATAAGGAAAGACAGGGTGGCGGGGAAGGAAAGGCTGGCTCTGGAAACCCCATCCCCTCCTCTTCCCCCAGCAGTTCCCTCCTCCAGTCCCCTTGACGAAGGCAGTGGAAGGCACAAGATAGAATCATAGGATTGTCTAGGTTGGAAAGGACCTTTAAGATCATCTAGTCCAACCACAAACCACGGGTAGACGGAGGGCTAGAGAAGGCTGGACGTCCGCAGCAACCCCAGCATTAAACCTTTCTTCCCTCAACGGCAAGCGCGCCCCGCCGCCATTTTGGGAAGTCGGGCGGAGGAACTACACCTCCCAGTATGCTCGGCGCCGCGGCGCCATCTTGCCCCGCCGCTCCGCGGGGCACTTCGGGCAGATAGTAGTGGCGGTAAGCTGAGACATGGCCCTGTTCCCGGCTTTTGCCGGTGCCGCCGAGCCCGGGGAGCCCCCAACCGGCAGCAGCGAGGGCTCCAGGAAAGGTAAAGTCCTGGGAGAACTCTCTTTCCCCCCAACAGTCCACCGCGGCCCGGCCCTCGGGAAGCCCTTCCGCTTGCACCGTGCCGGCCCTTCCGCGCACCCTGTCGGGCCTGCTGCGGCTGCCAGCCCGGCCTCCGTGGGAGTTACGGTGCGGGCGGCGGTCTGCGTCCAGCGCCTCTGGAGGCTTGGGAGAACGGCAAAGGGGCCGTTCTGCCCGGCCAGCCCTGCTACCGTGCAGGCTGTGTAACCGCCATGTCAGGGGGCGGTGCGCCCCTCAGCCCGGGCTCCTCCCTCACGGGCAGAGTAGGGGCAGAGGCCTCCTCTGCGCAAGGCATGTCGCTGCCGGGTTGAATAAAGTTACTTTCCCTGAGGTAGCTTTGGGAAGAATGCGAAATAGGGATACCGCCGCAAAAATGGTGCTGGCTTCTCGCACCAGATGTGTTCAGGTTTGCTTCTAGCTGTCTGCTGGTAGGTGCTGGAGGCATGGCTGTAGAAATATTCATCTCTGAAAAATACGCCTCTTAACTTTGTGTGTGTGGTGAAGAAGGTTTGATTTATGCAGGAAATGAGTTTGTGGGGTTTTTTCCTGCTACCCCTGGATAATCTACGAAGTGTTTTCTTATTTCCTTGCTTATTAAGCCACATTTTAGTTGTAAGGGATATTTTTTTTTAGAAGGTCATGAGTGAGATTCTGATTCAGTTTATAATTTGTACCTGTCATGGTTGCTGTCTAGTAGTTACACTCTTACTACATGAGTAAAGAACCCTGTCTGGTGTATTGCCAAACTGACATATGCACAACATTCGTTAATTCTACTGGGAGATGTTCTGAACTATGCTTTTTGCTTGCTAGCTTCTACCACCCTTGAGTCTGCCCATCCTCTAGACACCACAGCAGGGGGGAAACTCCAAGATAATTGTCTACCGAGGTTACATTTCTTGTATATTTGGTCCAGTCAGCATGGTGAGGTTTTGAAGTTTTTAGCAATATAGGCTGGGGTTACCTTCTTGTTGCAGCTGGTTCTGTATTACTGTGATGATAGTGCAGCTCTTGTACTCAGTTTGCCAGTACAGATATGTTCTAGCCACATTGAGGAGCCTTTTTGTTAATGGCACTTCGTGCAGGCAATAGAGGACATAAGATGGCAAATTATAGCGTCTACGAAGAGAGGGGCTGCTCTGCCAGGCAGAGGTACAATAAAATTATCTAGTAGTAAGACCTTGCATATATTTTAAAACTCTGAGAATGTAGCCTTTAGGTTTGTTATGCATAGTCTGTGTCACTGCAGACCACCTGTCTGGAAGATCAAATTATACAGAAAAAGATGTTAAGACTGACTTTTGGAACTAAAGTTCAGTTATTAGCATTGTTTATGAGTTACGTTTTGGTCTACTGGAAGGGTTTTTTTGTATGAGAATTATTGGCAAAACTTTAAGGAACATAATTTATTTGTTTTATGTTTTAGCCAATATTGTGCTTTGTTTTTAATGATTTCAGTATAGTTATAAAATTTAAGTATTAACTTAGAACCACGTTTGTGGTGGCATATATCAAATTTCACACGTTCAGCTTGTGAGAACTTGAGAACTTGACAGGCAACTTTGGTATCTCTCTGATAGATGACTCTCCTCAGAGCTGATATGAAGCCAAAGTCCATCATAATACAGAGATCACGGAATATGTTGTATTTAACATGATATGTAAAAATGTGTCTTGCAGTAGCTTAGGACTGCTTCATAATTTTATTGTGAAAGTTGAGCTAAATATGTAAATATGCTGACCATGTTTCATTCCTCTGACCACCACTGTCTCTTACAAACCTTCCTAAACCCTTTATAAATACAAGTGTTGCCTGAAACAGAAGTATTGCTGTGTGCTCTTCCTACCCTGCTGGCTTGTGGAGTTGCAGCAACCTCTAGAGTGCAAAGTAATTTTGTATAGGGTTTCTTACAATTATCTTGTAAGGCTTAATTAGTTTTTGGTAGAAGATAAATTACAAATTTATCAGTAGCCATACTGAACAGAGCAGTAGTAATAACTAACCCTGCTGACAGTAGTAAGCGTTATGCATAGCGTTATTTACCGTTTGAACTGTGCTGTGTGTAAGGTGATGCAGTGATTTTTGCTGAAAACAGATTTTCATGATTCTGAGAGGTGACAAAAGATTTTGCATAACTCTTAAAAATTGTCTGTGTAGACATGCACTGTAATTTTTAATTTTTTTTTCTTGGGAAGATTTATAAAGAACGCCATTGGATTGCTTCTACTGTTGTGCTCATGAGTGTGGATGGTAGAGTAGAACAATAACAAGTACGTGCATATTATCACAAAAGAAGTTCTTTTATATATTTTATTCTTTATGTTCTTTAAGAATGTACATCTGGTCTGTGAAAGTGATAAACCTTTTAAACATCTGACAAGAGAAAATAACAAAGAAATGAAAAGGTAGAGTTCTGAAGTATGGAATACGTTTTGATGTTTGAAATGCTTGTATCGAGCTAACTGATTCACTGGAGATTATTTACAGGGAGGTTTGGACTTCCATGTTGTGTAATGGAAAAAATTGTTCAGTTCTTTCCAGTGTATTAGGTCAGTTTGATTAAATTGTTCAGAAAATACTGTAGTTGGAGAACTCTGAATATTTCCCTGGGGTATCCACAGAGGCATATTGACTGTGCTACAGGGGTTGGTTCTTGCAGTGTGATTCTTCAATGTTTTAAAAAGGCAATTTGATCTCATTTGCTCAGGTAGAACCAAGCTACAGGCACAGTCAGGGGATTAATGTTTATGACTCCATTTCTCAAGGTGAGTTTTCCTTGGAGGCCATAAAGCAATAATTTAAAATATAAAAAATAAACCTTGTTCTGCTTGTGCTCACTGTTGTAATCATATTGCACCAAGTTAGTGACTTCACATCTGTAAAGGAATAGCAGGTGCTTTCAGGTAAAGTTAAGTCAAAATGACATCTTGGAAGTTCATTTCTAATAGTTAATGGTCATAATAGACATTATTTTGCTAGATTTAAGACACATTTCCTATGGAAATGGATTTCATGTGTGCTTGCTGTGCATCTATCTGCCAGTCTACTTAGTATTTTTTTCTTCTCAGGAGTTGTAACCCTTTCAGGTAAATTTGTTTTGGTGGGAGAGAGAAATGGCAAAAATAGAGGAGGTCTCTGAAAATCCACGTTTGCTTAGAAACAATAAACCTAGATAAAGTGCCACTGGTGGGAGAGGGGCTGTAACGTGAATTGAGCAGCTACCCAGGGTGGATGGGCTTGGCAATGAGCACATGTACATTCGCCAACTAATAAACATCTTCAGAGATCACAATCTGACACAGCATAGGCTGCCTCTTGCCCAGCCATGAGTTAAGGGATGTGGCAAAGTTCTGTAGAAGGGTCTGGAGAATCCAGATAATTCCCAAAGCTGTGGCAGTAGTGGGGAGTATGAAGGATGGAGGACACAACTCCGAAATATAGGATTCATCCCTTTGTGAGCTGCAGGATTAATTTGCTGGGAGTACAAAAGGATGAAACTTTTGCCAACTCTTTATTTAAGACTGTGATTCTGGTCTTAGAACAGCCTTTTAAACACAAAACCATAAAGATAACTGTTTTCCACTCTTCTGCCAGTTCAAGTGTGTCGTGTGCCTCAGGGAAGTTTATATGGTTGGTCAGCCCTATGTTTTATTGTGTTTTCTAAAACAGCTGGAGTTTTACTGCTTGCTTGCTTTATTTTCTTCTCTGTTCATTTAGTTGGTGCGATCAATAATGCTATTTTAAAAAGAAATGTGTCGGTTGCTTTATATTTTTCAATTTTTAAGACCGAAGCTCTTAGTGCTGCTAAGGATCTGTATCTCCATTTGGAAGGTATTTGGCACTGTAGTGCCATAAGGCTCAAGGTTATAAAACCTCACATACTTGTTGTGTGCAAACATTTTTTTTCCTAGTTTGGGCTGGTCTGTATTTGAAGTGTTCACACTGACTGAATAATAATATTAAAAAATGCATTCTCTGCATTAATCTTTGGAGGACCTGTTATTATACCCTTGAAATCAACAAAAAGCCTGTTTCAATGCATAGAGCATTTTAAAAGACCTTAAATCAAGATCTTGAAAGTTTAACATCTTAGACTTTTTTCCTGGTGGTCTGAATATTTTAAGTCTTGAATTCTGAATTTTGTCTTCAACAATTCTGTATGACTGAAGCCAAATTAATTAACTTCATTCTGCCTTCAAACTTATGTTTTAAAAAAACATAACCCAGTTAGATTTTAAGTGTTATTAGTATTAATATATTTCAAATTATTTTTGAAGCATAATTCTTCATTCAAATCAATGCAGAACTATCTTAAAATAAATTTATTTCCACCAAAAAGAGTACTAGTGCATGATTTATTACACATTACAAACGGAAACAATAATTTACTTTTTAAAAAAAGAACAGCTTAAAGGCTATCTTTGTGCCTGGAGTATGTTATTTAAGATCAGATCTGGCCAAAGATAAATTAGGTATGTTTTGTGTATCTTTGAAACAGATATAACAATTTTAAGGAGATTTGCCTGGCTAATAAGTTACAGTTTTGTGTTGTTACGTGATACACCTTTACACCAGAGACTCTGCCAACCAGTACACTTTTCTGTTTTGTCAGGTGCATCTGGATAATGCAGCGCAAATCAAAACAAAGATGAACTTTTTTTTTTTTTTTTTTCGGGAATTAAATGTCTCTTTTATTTCTGTAAATAAATAAAAGGCTTTATGTACATATTAGTTGCATTTACTGAAATCTGGAGCGCTCTGGGTCATTGTACTTCCCCTGAATTTGTCTATGTTTAAGGAAGACCAGTGGAAAAACATTGTAGGGTTGCAGTTTGATCCTGCATTCCTTTATACCCTATTTTCGTTGCCAAAATGAGCAGAAATAATTGAATAGAAGGAAGATCGTAATTTTTAAAATCAATGTCACATTTAATAAATATACCTCAAAAATCTCAGGTATAAAGTGGCACTCAATATACTGCATGACATATATTGAATTAATAACTCAAATTTGATGATGCTGTTATCAGGTGCATGAATTTATTTAACTCCTGTGTGTTTTAAATATGTAATGGTTACAGAATTATCCACAAGAAATGTTGTGGTATTTCACGGAAAATACTAAAAACAACTCTTCTAAGAAGTAATTCTGATTTTAGGTTTGTTCTGAACATACCTCTTACAGGATCGAAATAAAAAATTAACTTCTTGTTGCACAGCACTCTATTCCCCAGCAGGGGGAATAATTACTTTAATAGGTGAGTGAAATGTTGCTTGGATATTATCCAGCATAAATCTTACTCCTTTAAGCTCACCAGAGGTTTTGGAAGAATGCTTTGGGGTAGGTTTACAGTTTTAGAGTCAGAGACACATACTTAAAATGAAGGTGTTTGTGCCAGGGTGGATTAATTTAAATTAAATAGTAGATTTTTCATAGAATCATACAATTGCCTGGGTTGGAAGGGACCTTTCTGATCATCGAGTCCAACCATTGACCTAACACAGACAAAAAACATCACTAAACCATATCGTGAAGCACCACATTTACACGTTTTTTAATTACCTCCAGGGATGGTGATTCAACCACTTCCCTGGGCAGCCCATTCCAAGGCTTGATAACCCTCTCAGGGAAGAAATTTTTCCTAATATCGAATCTAAACCTCCCCTGGTGCAACTTGAGGCTTTTTCCTCTTGTCTATCGCCTATGACTTGGGAGAAGAGACCGACCCCCACCTCTCTGCAAGCTCCTATCATGTTTGAAATAGGCAGGTAATGATTTCAAGGCTTCAATTTTTATTTTAATTTTACCTGAATATATCTTAAGTATTTTCCGGGAAGGAAAAAAATCAAAATCTTACGTTGATTTGCAGCAAAGTAGGGCAGTATGTTTGCCTTAGGTTTGGTGATTCTGATTGCCAGGCAGAAGGTTACAATGATACACATACATATTATACAGCCGAATTTTAATTTTTTTCAGTCTACATCCTGTGTTTTGGTGAGCTGGGCAGGGGTGCCTGGCCCCGTTCTGCAGTGTGTTGGCTGGGGCGGTCGTGGGAAGTGTGATTTGGCCCTGACGTTGCTGTGAATTGTTGGGTTCTCCTCTGGAGGATCAGGATGAAACAGGGGCTTTGGGTCTTTGGTGGCAGCATGGCAGAGACCCAAAAGTCTCTCGGGAAATGCAAACTGGAGCTTTGCTTGATTGAATGTACTTCTCGATGAGTTTAACTTGGGTTAACAAACTCTTTTCCAGCCTGCTCCATTTTGTGGACACTAATTCAGGCGGATGAGAAGGAAGAAAGAATTTTGGTACAAAGAGCTATTTCTGAAAGAAATACTTTAGAAAGAGGAGAGATGTATGGCTTGGCAAAGAATGAGTTCATGCTATTTAGGGATTAGAGGTCAGTGTAGCCACAAGCACAAAGGCAAGAGCGTGACGGGAAGAACACCGAGGCAAAAGTGGTTCTAAAGAGCATGGAGAACAGGCAGGGAGACCAAATTTCTTCCTTTTGTTGTTATCTCCTGTGGTCTGGTACCAGAGAGGCTGATGTTAAATTCCATGCTTGTGTGAAATAATGTTTGTTGTTTCATACGTTAGAAAATGTCACATATTTAGAAGAATTCTAGAAATGAAATCTCTATGAAAATCATTACAGACATTTTAATACTGGTAAAATTACAGCAAAAAATTCCCCCTCCACATCCTGTCAGTGTCTGATCATAACCGATGACTGAAATGGCTGAGGTCTAGGTGCAAAATGCTTAATGCTGACTAATATATCAAAATTAGCATCAATTAGCCTTTTTCCATACTATTTAAAAGTCTAATGGTATTTTGGTAGTTAGATAACTGAGAATCCAGTGACATGTTTTGACCTTGGATAAAACACTTGAATATTCTTACCAGTAATGTGTGCCCCTATCAATAAAATTGTCTTAAAAATATTTTTCATGCAGTGAGTAAAGTACATTTTTGTAAGTTTGCATAAGTTGTATTGCATTCATTAACTACACATTCATTTAATTATGCCTTTCTGTATTTTTTTTATTTTACTCTTTAAATATGTAAATATATTATATATTGCAAATAATAATTATCATTAACGTATAAAATATATGAAGATACATTAGAATATCTTATAGAATTATGCATATAAAACAGTTACACAATGTAAAAATTCTAACTATATATGGTAAAAATTCATATTGGACAGATTTGGTCTTTTTAAAGTATATAGCAGTGTACGAAAATTATTATCTGCTTTCAGTATGAACTTTTAAGTATTATTGTATAGTGGGTTTTTTGAAGCTTAAACTGATGGCAGGGGAAGACCCCTGGTCCTAAATATTTCACCTTGTTACAAACTAGTGTTCTGCTAAATGGAAATTTCATGGACTGCTTTCCGATATGCTGAATTACTGCACGCAACTTAACGACATTTGCTGCAAATTTAGCTGTCTGCAGACTAGATTAACCCCCAGCTTTAAAAAACAAAACAAATTTATATTGATCTCACACTTTTCTTTACCCACAGAATTGGACTGGCTCAGTAATCCAAGTTTTTCTACAGAAGATGCACTGTTACTGCATCAGCGCACTACAGAAGTTGCAAATCTCATCCCTGAAAGATCACCACTAATAAGGTAGAATATAGTTCGCTATCTTTTAAAATAACCTCTTTCTTTTGTCCTGCTTCTCTCTTCTTATGCGAGACCAAAATCAGGAGCTTTTAGGGCTGCTTTTAATTCCCCTGTTCAGTATTTAAAAAGGCCTGAACTGAGTCATATATAAAAGTATGAATAATGCTTCTGTGTCCTTTAACTTAAAATAATGAGAAATTATACTTACGCAATTACATTCCCATTTTCTTTTTCTTACAGCTGCATTTAAATCATTGTTATTTCGGGATGGAAAAGGAACTGAGCGATCATGATTCTTCATTAGTTTTTGAATGTCCTAAGTGACCCTTGAAATAATGTAAAGATTAAGCATCATCTTTGTGATTTCTCTGTGAAAACCAGTTCAATCAGCCATTTCACAGTCGAGTTTTTTACTCCTTCAAAAACTCGTTGAAGATGTGAATTAATGAAATATTACATGTATCGGGTTGTGCGGCTGCGTAGAACATGCTGATCACTGAAGTCAGTGATTATCTTCTTTTACAAAAATGTGCTTTAGGCAGCCATGTTTGCTAAAGTACTAGTTTGAATAGCTTCACTAGAATAGTTGCTATACTTGGTGTACCTACAGTTTAACTAACACTTCATAATTAATGGCATCAAGTTGCAGTTGCCAAGTTCAAAAACTTAGTTACTTTTAATTTGATACAAGGTCCTGTATTTACAATGACTGGTGGTGGTTATGATAGAGAATGTCTTTATAAAACACTCACAGCTGAATATATCTTTTTGTGCACTTACTCTTACATTTACGTGTATCGTGTGATTGAAATGCAATCACTGT
>VXAK01021692.1:247-14626 GCA_013399435.1 Arenaria interpres | reverse complement strand
TTGGCAAGCAAGTTGTAATCTTTAGCTGGTAACTAATTTGGTCATAAAATACTGACCCAGATTTTTCTGGATAATTAACAAGTCGGGCAAATCAGCAGAAGCAGGTGTAGTATATTTTCAGTACCAGTGGAGAAAAGCAGTTAGCTGATGTTTTAATTCTCATTTCCAGTAATGAACTATATAACATTCTGGCTGGCTAACGCAATTAGCATTGTCTCCTCCTCCCCTTACTTCCTCACTTTCAAAAAAAAAAAAGGAAACTCAAACCAGGAATTTATACAAGGCCAAGAATTACTGACCCTTTTTGCACTCTTATTACAATCATGTTATTAACCTCCTAGATTGAGCCTTTTGTAGAACAGTAATAAAAAATTTATATAAATATGTATCATTTTACAAGCTGAGACAGAAAACAATGTTTCTGTTCTTCAAGCAATTAATTATTGTGATTAATGTATTCCCCCTTCTCTAAGCACAATTCTGCCAGGCAGAGCCAGCCCATTGACATATTGTAGAATTATAATGCATATCTAATTAAAGGTGACCTGAAAAGGCAGGATGTTTAGCCTTCCCTGTCAGGACCAAGAAACTGTTAATCAGAAAGTGCTTGCTTTCCACACCAACCACCCCTCCCTTTTTTTATTTTTGTGCTAATTTCAAATCTTCTCCCTGCATCAGTGAGCAGATGAGATCTTCAGCCAGCTTTCATCTTTCAGAAAAATGAATAGTGCAGAAAGAACATTATCAAATGAGCTGTTGAAGAAGTCAGTGAATATGTCATTGAGTGTGACTGCTTCCAGAATGAATTTAGATTTATCTCTGTTATCTCCCCTCTCCCGGCTCAGTCTCCACACTCTGTTTGCACTCAGTCCACATGTCAAGCAGGGTGGGTCATAATGAATCATGAGGGACAGTTACTTGTAGTATAGTGACAGGTCCAATTGTGATACAACTTGTTCTGGAATTAAGTTTGTTAACATTATAAATTGTCTCATTTGACCAGAGGTTTAAACACCTAGAAGCTTTTATGCATGCAATTTCTTAAAGTATTTCATTTCCATTAGGCAGCTGCTTTACAGTATTCCACAAATGAAATTGTTTCATCACATCAATAGCTGCACAAAACAACTGTGACAACAAGACGACTGGTTTTGCCCCCATCTTACAAACAAGTATCATTCAAATCAATAAACTTTGGCAACTGGGTAACACCAAGACAAGATATTATTTAAATTCCATTTTTAAGCACATCCCCAAAAGCTTATGCTGATGCAAAATTCTGATACAAGCCAAGGAATTTTAATACTGTACAGTTCAGTTTCTGTAGAAATAACCCACTGAGTTAGCAACATCTTAAGTAGAAAAGCAATAGATATTTTCATTTTTCTTTTCAAAGCCAGTAGTTATAGTTTTTTCTATATGCGATGCAAAATTGTTGTCATAATGAAGACTATTTTTTGCATGACAGAAAATGGTATGATTGAATTGCAATATTTTACCCATAGGGGGTAAAAGAAAGACTAATATTTTTCTTTTCATATATTGTCAGTATTGCCATGCAACAGAATGTGATATCAAAAAACCTGCAAAGTCAGCACACCTTCTGAAATATTTGTTGTATGCTGTAAACCCTTTGAGTATTTGACTAGTTACTTCATACTTGTGATCATACTTGACTAGGTTAGTCCTACACAACAAATTTGTCTTAGATGCTTTTCAGTTAAACAAAATTAATAAATAGTATCACTGAAGTTTAGAAATATATTTTACGGTTAATTTGTCAAAATCACCAGACTTGGTGATCAGGTTGGTGCATCTGATTTTTATTTCTTTTTTACTCATAAGCCTCTTTCATGTTCAGAAGTCAGGGGAGTTTCTGAAAAAGTTGTTTTCTTGTTGATTTTTCCATGGGTTTGCTGTTTGGCAGGGGAGATCGGCACTGTTAAATGTACATTTTTCCTCAGATGTCTCTGAGGGCCTGAGTGTACATATACACATATACGTACATGTGCTCTTGTCTTTTTTTTTTTTTTATACACACACAGAGTCCAGATGTCCCCTGGAAAAGCCTGATCAGTTGTGACATGGCCATTTATGCTTATATATACACCTTGGACTGCGGGTGTTTGGATAGTAGTCGGTCATAGAAATAAGCAGAAGTCCTGAAGAAGTATTTGAGTGTGAAATACTCACACCTTGGCATTTGCTTCCCTCATCAGCCTTTGAAATAACTATAGGAGACTAGTTGTTTGCTATGAAAAAGCCTATGAAAAATTATGTACTAGTCCCACTGGATGCCAGAATGGGAATTTTTTGGTTCAGTTGGTTGTCTGTGTCATGCATAACCTGTAAAGCCATTTGTCACTGTATTTCATGCTCCAAAGTTAAGTACTAAAAATATGGTGATCCAGTAGGGATTGCTATTGGTCCTGTCAGTTGTCTTCAACTGACATCAATCAGAGCTGCAGAACTGTCTATGGATAGTGTTGTGGTAGAAATAAGGACTTGCAAAGCAGAATTTGGGTACTCACACTAGCCGGAGATGGGAATGTTATCATGCAACCTACTGATCAACCCCAGTTTATCCTGCAAGTCTGACTGACAGCAAGCATATGTTGCCTGAAAAGAATTATTGAAAAACAATTGACAGGTTTTTTTAGTTTTGAAAATGTCTTTCTGTTGCTATGTCTGGGTCCCAATGCTTACATATTGGTATTATTGATTAAAGGATTACAGGTATATAAAAAGGTAATGAAATCAAATGCCAAACTGTGAATTGAAGAAGGGTAGCAAACAAAACGCATCTTAAAGCCAGGGCAAGTTTTGGTCCTAAAATCTGTCATTGCAATGAGAAAGCTACAAAGAACCACAAGTTAAAATGCTGTCATTGTGCTCACTAACAGTATGTTGTATTTACAGTTCTTTATATTATTAGCAGTTCCAAATGACATTGCTGTAATTTTTTTATTCAGGGCTGTAATTGCAAAAATTATTTATAGCCTCTAAACCAGTAAAATACTAGAAGTTTGCTTAGGAATTGCTGTTTTGCAGAAGAGAAACTGAGGCCTGGTTCAACTAAGCAATAGTCTAAAAGACACATAGGAATTCCATGTCAGAACTGAGAGCTAAAATTCTTCCTCAACCTCACCCATTGTTTTTATTAAAAAGTAATCCTTCCCTTCTATCTGACTCTATCCCATGCTTCTAAAACTGTTAATAACTAAGGAACATAACAAAATCGGTAAGCTAAATGTACTGGATACTGTTTGTCGTAGTATCCCCAACCACTGGACACTTGTGCATTCTTCTGAAGCATTTATAGCTATGTAAGAAGCTACTGACATGCGTGAATTTCTGAACAGATTATCTTCAAGCGTTAGAAATTCTAATCTGGGTTATTTCTAAACTCAGAAAAGATAATTTCCAAGTTAGAGCATACAACGAAAAATGTATGTTTTCTTTACTCTTCAAAACGATCAGAAGGTAGTTCAAACATTAAGCCATCCACAAGGAACACATCTTATCATCTTGGTCACAGTGTTAAACGTCAGTTTCTTCTTTCATACAAGTACTTTGTTTTAGGCTACACATATGTATGTGCATATATACATACATGCATATATATGTACATACATTGTTAACTGTCTTTTAAACTTTCCCCTGCAAAATACTTCTAACTGATGAACAAGAACGATCTCCTACCATGTATTGCTGCCTGATTTTTTGCTGGCTCTTCATTTGCCTGAGCCAGGTTACTATTTCCCTTGAGGTTTTGAGGATCTCTTTATTTATTTCTGTCTTTCAATAATCTTTTGCCCCCAAATAAATTCAAATATTCTTTTGGGGGGCTAAGTTTTCTGATGTAAAAAGCAGCGTATAACCCTTCAGTCCTCACTGAGCTTCTGTGCAAGTAAGATTCCTGTTAATTTCAGTGGGATTTTCGCTTGATTAAGGACTAAAGGTTTCAGGATTCCATTCCCCCAGACTCAGAAAACATCAAGTAACATGTTTATTGCAATTATGCTAGAAATAAAGCCTGCAGGTAATAAACTATCACAAGCACTGATAAATCACAGAACTAGAGTAAAGCATTTG
Source organism: Arenaria interpres (assembly GCA_013399435.1). Lineage (NCBI taxonomy): Eukaryota > Metazoa > Chordata > Aves > Charadriiformes > Scolopacidae > Arenaria > Arenaria interpres. Next base: position 10,531 of record VXAK01021692.1, on the reverse strand, counting down.
AATAGATCAGGAGACACTTAAATAAGAATTAGATGTTGTTTGTATGAGCCCTGGAGTCACCAGCAGTATTTTCCTTTCGTCAGATAGTGCTACAATTGATTGTTTTGAAGGTCTTCTAGCTTTATAGTACAAATGAGAGATTTTACGCAAACAATTTTGCCTAAATTTAAGAGACACAGGACATGAAAATTTGACACTGATGAATGGTAACATTTTTGTTGCTTGTAAAATATCTTACATCCATAATTATTTATATGACACAAAATAGATAATAAAGACATTTCCAAGGTAAGTTATACCCCTGTTAAAGCATAAACCTAAGTTTTGTTAATTAATCCAGAATTCTATTACAGAACACAGTTAGTTCCAAATACTAGCGGTTAAATCGCAGAAGAGATTTAAAAAAATATTTGTAATATTCTTTCTTGTGTGCTGGGGAAATCTTCAAAATACTGACACAAAACCAAGGAAATGCTGAAATTTTGCCTTGTGTTTTAAATTTCTGCTATGGGGGTGAAGGAAATGGCTCAGCCCGCCTTTGCAGGCCTCCCAGTGTTGCTCAACTGAAAAAGGAGGACATGTTAGGGCTTGTTGGACGCAAGCCCTGGGAGGCACAAGATAACAGTCTTGCTTAGAAGAAACAGAAGAGTGTCCGCCTTGCATTGAACAATAGGTCATCTTGACACCGTTTTACTGACTTGAGATAAACTTGGAAACTGTTAACAGGCAATTAGTGCGTGCTAAACTTGGAAACTGTTAACCGGCAATTAGTAAGTGCTTAAGGAGTCAATCAGTCATCAAGGGACGTGCTATCCCTTGATCTGAGTGTATTGTTTCTGATAGGTATAAAAGTAGAAGAGAAAGCCATAATAAATCGACAACTTGCTTGCATCAAGCAGTGTCCCGTCTCTCAATCGCAGCATGGGGGAAATAAATATCAAGAAAATGTTTGGTTTACTCTTCCAACACGTACATTTTCCAGACACAAACCCTTTTCTCTGAATTCTTATGCCTCTATTAGTTCTAAGTAGAAATTTGTTACCCAAATGATGGACCTATTCAGGACAAGGAGTGATTTCATGGAACATGAAACATGTACAACTTGGCCTATGTAATGCTGATTGAATCTGGGTTGGAGTCTCATTTCTTCATATAATGTGTACTACTTTCATCTATCATCAGACACCTTAAATCAGCATGGAATTAATGCAATAAAGTACCTTAGGCAAAGACTAAGCTTTCCCAATGCTTTAAGCTTAGGAATCATCCATTTGAATACTGCATGCCAGTTGATACTTCAGCTTGTATATAAGACAATGACTGATCATAGCCTGAAGTAGCACTCAGCTTCGGTAAGGGCTGCAGAATCAGGTCCTCTGTTATTGGCAACAAAAACTGGAAAAAGAGGAGTGGGTTTTGATTTCAGTTATGTGCATAGAAATCTCAGTAATTCTATTTAATTTAGAGAAGTCACTCCAGATTTACACCAGTGCTACTGAAAATCAAAATCTGGCCCATTGTCTTAGCAAAATACACCAAGTCAATATCAGTTCATTACAGAGAGGGAGAGAGAAAGGGAATGAGAGAGAAAACAAGGATTTCGTTAGCAATGCATTCTGTAGTATAAAAGATAAAAAGGAATATCCAATTAACACACCACTATAATTGCTTGCAGACATTCTTTTTTATTTAAAGATGAAATAGCTAAGAGTTCTCATCAAAACTAGGGTCACAGCCTACATATTAAATGAAAGAAATTGATTGGGCTTTATTACACCCTGACTACTGCAAATGTGCCTCAATCACTGATTGCTATAAATTTATTCTTATAAACTACTAATTGCCCAAGTCATAATGGTAACAATGGTATAATGAAATTATCTTGATCAAGCTGATGCACAAATTTTGCTTGACAACATGAGCAGTGTGAGAAAAAAGGAAAGAAGACATGCATACAAATACATAATGTTTCATTAAAATTAAAACCAATGTTAAAACAACTGTTCTCTGAAGTATACAAAGTTCTGTATTAGAAGGACTTCCTTTAGAAAAATCATTTAAGAAGACAGGCATTTACATTTATAATAAAATGGTCTTGCATTTTTTATTTGTCTTGAAAATTAATGACTTACTTAATCACATTTGATCAAAGGAGATAAGTTGATGTAGTCATGTGTTTCTGATTGCATTAAGCCTGATCCGGAGTGGCATGATGGATATTTAATAGTCTTGCTGTCCCTCTATATCTTGTCACCATTTCTTGATATGCATGGATACTGTAGAGTACACCACAGCACAAAACTGTATTTTCAATAGAACAGACTAAGTTTAGAAAAAAGGAAATTCTGTTGGAACTTACATGGCGGAGCTTTTAGAAGTAGGTTATTCATCACGAAAATGTTTTTCTTTAAAAGACAAAAACCTTACTTAGCTCTCTACATAGCTTGAATTATTTTCTCCTTTTAAAAACACGTTTTGCTTCTATGCTGCCTATACTAAAAGATACTGCTATAATAGATTTCAAGGACGACGTAGAGAGAAAGTATATAGAAACAAAGATAGCCATCCAGAAAACGTAGGAAATTTCTAGAAGCTGGAATGCAGAGCATTGCGTAAAATGCAAAAATTGGTGCTATTTATATTCAGCTAATAGCTGTTTCTACAAGTGTCAGCTGAGCCATTCAGAGGGAATGTTGGTATGTATGAGAAATTATTTCTGAGTAGTTCAAATGTAGTCTTAACTGTTTCAGAATTATCTCACAAAAATTATTTAGATTCACGCTTAATTCTTTTTCATTAGAGCATTTCATCAGGATGAAAATTGCCCTTTTTTCATGAGCATGTCTTGCTTTATTCTCTCAAAACATAGGTCCAAACTTTTATACAAAGGTACAATATTTTCATTCTTGAAAATAAATTGCTTCTAAAATTGGTATAGTGGACCCAGTCCTTTAGGAAAGTTAAAACATTAGAGAAAACCAAGCTGGAAGGTTTCCAGGAGGCCCTTTGGCTTAGCCAGCCGTCCCCACGCGCCTTGGGCAGTGCATTGGTTAGACAGGCTGCTCCACACAGAGTTACAATAGTTACAAGCTTGTAACTATCGCAGTCTCCCTTTGTCCTGCTTTCAGAAAGCTTTTTGCTAATGGCTAACCTAAATACCTTTTGCTGCAATTTATACTTGGTGACACTTATCCCACATATAAGAACCATGGAAACCGGTTTACTTCTTTGCAGTGTCTTTTACATATGGGGAGCCTCTCCCCTCTTTACACATTCCGCTCTTCCATGATACTGGTTTTTAAGCCCTCAAAGGGTGGGAGCTGTTTTAAATATATATCTATCGGGGCAACCTGCAGAAGTTTAAGACAGAAAAATCAAAACCACGAGCCTCGTAAGATTAAGTTATCTCGTGGGGAGCACACCTGCAGCCCCTGGCATGGCAGGGGTGGGGGGGGACGCCGGGCACAGCCCCTTTCCCACCCCTGCCGGGGGCCGGCCCTCTTGGAGGCGTGCTGAGGGAACGGCCCGCACCTGCGTCCCCGCGCGGCCCCTCGGCAGCTGCCGGCCGCCACCTGCCGCAGCCCTGCCGGGAAGCTTCGCGAAGCCTCGCGAAGGCTCAGAGCGGCCCGGCGCGCGGGGGCGGCGGGAAGGTCAGGAGCTGCCCGGCGGTCACCTGTGCCCCTAACGGTCCGTCAGCGGGGGAGCGGCGCCCTCTCCTCGCCTCTCCTCGCGTCAGCCGCCAGCCCTGAGGTGGGTGCGGAGATCGCAGACAGGTAAAAGATGAGATGTTAAACAAATTTAATGTTTGGGAGTGAAGGAAGAAATATCTTGCTTATTATTTTTCTTTTTGTGCGTCTGTTTCCCCCGCATCCCAGTTTAGGGCTGCTCTCCCTTTCGGTAAGGCTTCCACTGGCTTTCTTCAGCTGATTTCCAACACCTGTTGGTGGTGGGTCCGTGGAAAGCCGTAACTCAGTTCTTGCACTAACCTAGAATTTACCAATTTTAAATGGCTTTTGCATATGAACATTCAAGCGCTGGGAGTTTCTTGACCAGAAGTAGCTATGTTTTGGAAATGTTTGTCCATCTCCGTCCACCTTGTATTAACTCAGTTTTCCCCAAAGCCTTCACCAGCTGTTATTACTTTTCCTGTAAGATAGATGCATTAACTTGTTACCCCAAAGGGCTTGCTTGGAAGCAGGTTTTTAGGATTGATTGGATTTTTCTTTCTTGCAAATTGATTTTGTTTGTTTTTCTCTATGATTAAAGTAATTACATATAACATTTTAGGGCAAAAGATTACTCAAATCATTGATGCAGTAAGTTTGTTGTTAAGTCTGGGACTATTTCTGTTATAACAAAGTATGCAGTAGTAACTGATAAAATCTTACTGAGTCATATTCCCGTGTTCAGTGGAGTATTGGGATTCTGCTGTGGTGTTAATGCAGTTGTGGATAGGGTTGTTTTTTGTTGTGTTTTTTTTTTTTTAAGAAAAAACTAACCTCTTGCTTTAGCATACAAAGCCTCTAATTTTCTTGGCTGCTTAGTAAAGAGCTCAAGGGTTATAGAACAGGGAAACTTAAAATTAATTTCTGTCACTAAATACAATTTCATATATATTGGTGAGAGAGCCCCTAGATAACTGTCTCTAGGTTATACATACCATGTGTGTATGCAATGCCAACATACATTTTTTTAATGTTCATGTAAGACCAGATTTTGTGTTTTCTAACATAAGCATCCTGAAGTTACATGAACAGTGGATGCCAAATAATATAAGTATTGTGAATATTGATGATTACTCTGGTTTTCTTTTATTATTATTTTGCTTTAGATTGCTTTATTATTATTTAGTCTGAGCGGATGAAATTTCTTTAGCTTTTTCTTAAACACTGTTAGATGGGACTTTCTGAAAAAATACGTTTTCACACCTGGAAGCCAACTTTTTACTTGCTTTTTTCTGTTCTGTTGGCTTTTTCCTTGTCACTATGTTGCTGATTTTAATTGCTGGTTTTGGGTTGACTTGTCCTATAACCAGCTAGCATTTTGAAAGGTATGTGTGTATGTTTGTAGATTCAGACTATACATGAGAGAGAAGCTGGCCTGCATAGGACATAGCTGGCCTAAAAATGACAAATCTCAGAGCTGATGTCAGAGAACAAGAAACAATGTAACAATTCTTACAAGAGAGTGGTGGGGGTGTTTTTGAAGTGTTAAAATCGATATTTTAATCTGTTGTCTATTGAGATGGATGAGGAAGTTCCTTAATATTAGGAATACAGTCAGTGAATGATACCTGGAATGCTATGCTGCATGATATTACCATTATTTCTGGAATTTGTAGGACAAGTGTACAGAATTCGGGTTTTCAAAATGGCCTTTTCATATAATGCTGTAACACTTGTTTGCTGTCTTGCTCATCCATTCCTTTATCCATCCATCTCTGTATCTATCATGAAATGACAATCCTAACTTACTTTAAACTCTCCAAAGGTATATTCTTAAATTTTAATGTTGGAAAAGCTTCATGATGACTAGTACTTTGGCTTAATGTCGTATAGCTTCTGACAGCTGCCGCTGTAAGAAAAGCAAAGGATGACTGCATTACTGTCAGTTTCTGTCAGATTCTAGTTGCCAAACTCTTGCAGGGATGATGACAGTGAACCAAACAAGAGTGACAAAAGGAGTCAAAGCTGTGATTTTGAATAAGGAAGAGTGGACACTTGAATTGCATTTTGTTGTTGTTGGTCATTCTGTTCTACATGTGGATTTTTGTGTGGTATGGTGCTTGCTCCCTCTTCTTTAATTATTTGCTCTTCAGGACTTGTACCTTCTTTTGGCGCACTCAAAAATAAATTAAAAAAAAAATTGTTGACAAGCACAGAGTATGTCAGAGTATGAACAGAAGAATAGCTGTAAGTGTGGAATGTACTTGAAGGGGAAAGCATTCTCAGAAGTGTGACCCCCAAATACCCTGAAAGCTGTCTGGATAGCAGCTTGCAGTTGTAGATGCAATGGAAATGTGACCTTATTTTCAAGCCAAATAGAAGTGGGGGTTGTATAGTAAGTTAATAAATTATCTCCTCATGAAACACCACATAATTTTCTTTTTCAAGCTAATTTCTGTATCTTCATTTATTCAAAGTCTGTTTCCTGGATGAGATTCTGAATAAAAGAGCTGGTATATTTCTGTGTGTTAGAACAATAGCTGCAAGTACCATTTAAACATGAGACCGTTGTCTGTCTTGTCTGATTTGTTTCTGAGATTTCTGACTCTTTGATGACTAAGTAGCAGAGCAAGGAATAGAAACAACTTGTTTTTACATATTATTACTTTTCTGTTGTGAAGTATAATATTGTGACATTGCCTCAGTTTGCAGCTAACTGCAAATTTGTCTAAGTGAGCACCAGTGGTTGCCAAGACTAAGGGTGAAGCTGAGATAGTTGCCTGGATCCTGGTAACAGAAGTCCAAAGGATGCAGTGAGCTTTTCTTGTCTGATTGTATTTCCCGGCTTTCCCCAGTGTCTTCTACTTCCTGTCCTTTCCATCTACTCTGGACCCTAGAGCTGTAGTGAATGCAGGATAATGATGTGTATATATATTGTTGACTGGGGACCTAAACAGCTTTTGCTGTGCTTACTTGCTATGTGAGGTTTCTGCAATGGTTGATGAGTTTCTGCAATTGACAGAAATGCAATTAAGCTACAAAAAAAGCCCTATGCATAGTGTTAACCATTTTATGGGTACATAAGCCAGGACGGAGTAAGTGGGAATGAATAAATCAGCAGGCAAGTACTGTGACTGGTAATAGAAAATGTACTCTTTTGATTGTTATGGCCCACATTATCCATGCTAAGATAATGCTACTAGTTCAATACTCTATCAAATGCTATTGAGAGTTGGTACCTATGGGTTATTTTTTAAATTTTTACGAGAATATTACTAGTCTAAATCCACTATATGTCTTGTATTTTATGTCATTGTTCTTCAAAGTTGGGATTCACTATTTCCTACATGTTTTCTGGTATTGTCAGCTGAGACGTGTGCTGTAGCAGTCACAGGAGAGAATACTGTGACAGACTGCAAAACAGTGCTGTTTAGTTTTCAAGCTCCATTAGAAATGAGCTGTTTTAAAAATTATATCAACTGTGGTTTTTAAAATTCTGCGAAGTGTTTTACAAAGGGCCTTGTACTGGGAGATAATAAAAGATTTGTTTAGTTTGCTTAGTAAGTTTGCTCAGTTTTGAACTAGCGAGAATTTTGTAATGCTGAAAGTGGAGCCTCTAGGTGAACCACAAGTCCAATCCAGCTTGATGATGTCTGTGTTCTTAGTTCTAGAGCAGCATTCAAATATCTTTACAAATAGGGATTTACTGAGAATATTTTTTCTTATTTATTCTAGGAAAATCAAAACTATTGTTTTTCCCAGTATGTACTTTTTTGGAGCAATGTAGTTTCAAGGGGGTTGTTTCGTATTCCTAGGAAGGATACATTTAGTACTGGCTGAGTTCCATGGAAACCTTGCCCATTTTTAATTTTTTTTTTTTTTTTTTTTTTTGACCAGATTTGGTTTATTAGAGGTCAAAATTTGCAATCATACACACTGACCACATACAACACAAAGATTATCCTTCTACAGTCTTCCTTAACCATCTTAACCATGATATTTACCCTTAGGCTTCTCTCTAGCAACAAAAGCCTAAGTGTGATGAGCAGTTAGTTTGTTTTATCTTACTCTCTTTGATTGTTATTGTCGCAGAATAGCTGGTCAGAAGAGCTATGCTTTAATCTCATCTAGATTTTTTTTTTATATGATCTCAGTGTCTTATAAATGAATTGTGTACTTGTATGTTAGAGCTATGATGAAGCTTTGTGTTGCAATTTTAAAAATCAGACCACTAAATGTAGGGTACTATATGAGTATAAAGCATGCAATGGTTATTATTTAAAAGGCATATACTCTCATTTTTAAACTTTCTTCAAGCTTATAATAGGTGCTTCTAGTCCTAAAACGAGCATGATAGAAGGTCACATAGTAATTAACTCTTGGACACAACCCATTGGAATTAGAAGGGTATTCTTCTGTTGTTCTGTGATGCAGAACAAATGCTTCATTAATCAGAAACATATGAACCTGAGATTGAAAACTAATAAAATCAAACATTGCTCGACATTGCTGGGGACACCACTTAATACGCATGTTTCTTCATGCAATTTTCAGCATAAGTATCTGGATTTTTTTCATGAATGTGCAGAGTTTAGAAGACTTTTTTAATAACTCAAGACTTGTGCGAAGATAGAAATAGGTGAAAGCTATCTTCAAAAACATGAGAAGAAGGGACGAGGATTTTCCTATAAAACATCCAGACTTTTCGTTTCTCACACAAATTGTGGCCGTTATAGTCTCTTCAATACTGTGGGGAAAAAATAAAGAGAGTTATAAAAGGCTATGAGCTACATAGATGTTGGTTACATTTTTCTACTCTAGTGAAAATTCTTCATGTACACCCGTTCTGAATAGTTTGTTATCTTTTTGTCTGAAAGGAAGGATTTAAAAAATGAAACTGAGACATACCTCTCTTCCTCTTGGTGGGGTAGATTCTGAGGAGTGAATCACTTGAAGTCAACTCCTTGGTTACCTTACTATTAGCCCTGCACTCTGAGCAGGCATGGTTTAGAGTGTGATGAATCATCTTCTTTTCTTTTTTATCCTTACTTTGATGCATGAGTTTTTTCTTAGGCAGAAAATTTCATTCATTGCGTTATGTGATTTCACAGCGTTTTGTAATTATGGCGTGCATCACATTTTTTAGGAAAAAAAGAAAGAGTATAGCTAGAAAGGGGAAGAGTCTACGAAGTCTTCATTTGGAAAATTCCTAACACTGCTTATTTTTTCTCTCTGTATCAAACACGTTAACATATCTGGACCTGAAGTACTATTTAAGTGCTTTTTTGTTGCCTTTTTTTAAGAAATTGTTGATAATTAAGCCACTTTAGTGCTGAAGCTGAGAAAATTCTACTTTTAGTGTTGGAAGAAAAAAACAGACTGAACAAAAAGTCATAATACCAGCTATCATAAATGAATGTTGGCCCAGAGCACTACAAAATCACATTATGTTGTTTTATGTTTTGTTGGTTGCCACTTTGATGACTATCTTTTGAATATGTTACCATTCAAATTTATCACCACAGCACAAACCATCATTTGTGACCTCCCTTGATGTTACCATCTGACTAATTTCTGTGTTCTTTTACTGTACTCTGTGTACTTTCAAAGAGCAGATTGTTAATGCTATCACTGTCACATTGTTTTCCATTTTTTCCTGGCTAGAACAGTGGCAGAAACAGTTTAGGTATAATGTTTTATAAGTGAATGCATGGTTAAGATATCTTATAAAATAAATATTTAAGTGTTCCATCTGTTGTAACAATCTGAATGTTTCTTTTGATATTTGTTACCTGAATTTAAAAGATTTAAAACTCAAAAATATTGTCAGAAGCTTCTAGCAGTTTCTAAAATTTAATTTTAAAACCAGATTTGACCTGGAAGGGAAAATATGGCAAACACAGGGCTAGTACTTCTCTTTGCAAACCTTCTTTGTAATGTACAGGCCAACTCTTGAATAATAATAAATGATTGAAACCAGAGCCAACCTGAACTTCAAGGGTCGGTGGTTTGGTTTTTTGTTGTTTTGTTGTCTTTTTTTTTTTTTAAATTCAATTCTAAACTTCAAGGAATGTGCTGAAATTGTAACATCAATTATCTTTCATTAAAAAAAATAAATCACACAGGAATTTTTTTTTAAGTCTTCAAAAAATTATTTAGGACAGAGCTTTGTGATAGTCCTTCTGAGCCTCAAACCCATTATATGTGGGTCTGGGAACTCAGTTTTATGTATTTGGGCGCATGAGACTATGGGCTGCAGAACCTGACTTGGTCAGAGTTAATTTTATTTAAAATTTCGTTGAGCATCTTTCCAACTCAACTGCCTCTTACCTTTCTTGGGAAGTGTGAGATCACTCTTAAAAGAGATGCTTGAAGAAAACATCATCTCAGGGATTGGTGTGATGCTTACCTTAAAGGCAGTTGTCAGACCTAAAATTTCAGTTGACTTGGAACTCAAGAGATATATGACCTTTGTTGTCATTAGTTCAGTTATGTCTCTGCAAAACAGAATACTGAACTTTATGAAGAGACACGAGGGATGTTACAAAAAGTAGTGGAGTAAGAAGTATATGACAAACACTAGAAAGATGTTTTTATTTGTACCATATAGTGATAGGAT
>VXAK01021684.1:0-29882 GCA_013399435.1 Arenaria interpres | reverse complement strand
ACAGAAGTTATTCCACATGGCAGATGTCCTTGGGGAGCAATCCTCCTACCGTCCCACCACAATTGGCTTGGCTGAATATGGCTCCCATACTAATCTTTTAGGATTAAAGTATTCAAGAAATGTTTCATTGACAAGAAGCATTCAGAGCTTGATCTTCCCTTACAACCTACCATCACCTACTTACCTGTTTGGAACAAGATGCAAAAATTATCTATTGTAATGAATAAACCATTTAAAAAATTGCCTCCTCAGCTCAAAATATCACTGACAAATGCATAAAACCAGTATGTAACAAAGACTAGACAACTAAAAAAAACCCAAGGACATACTTGAAAGGAAAATGTAGCAGACTTGAATTGTCAAAATAACATCTATGCAAGAGGCTCTTTTCTTCAGTTAAAACACTCTGCATACTGATTAACTCTAGCCCAGATCCTCTGACTTCAGTAACCCAATGGGCATCAAGTGCACAAAACAAAGCAGGAATCAATTCCCACTTTACCCTGCTGTCCCCAACACTCACCAAAAAAAAAATAATATTCAGGTAACTGCACACTAAAGACTGAATTGCAACTTTGAATTTTTTTTTGAAGGAAGAATACACAAGTGAACCAATCCCTTTCAAACTACCTCTTTCAAAAGTAAACACAGCAAGCAGAATCTGCCTTTTAAAGTCAGTAGCTTCCACACTTTGTACTGTGGTAACTCAGGATTGCTAAGCATTTGGAATACAAAAATCTTGGGACTACAAAACAAAACAAAAAGAAACACACCAAAACAAACAAAAACCCACCAAAACCACAAACAAAAAACAACCAAGCAAAAAATCCAAAAAATCCCCCCAGCCTCCCCAAACCCTAATAAAAAAACCACACAAAAACCCACACTTTTTTTAAGTTACAAGGGAGAAGTAGGAACCCAATTCTTCATGCTATGCATTGAATCTCCTTATGCAGTAAAAGCAACAGACTCTCAAACCATTTAACATAAATTTACCTGATGATTTTTCAGGTCTAATTACAACAGAAAAACAGACTAAAGGGAAAAAAACGGAGAATACTTACAAATTTATAACCCTATCCAAGTGGTGTTTTGAGCAAAATTGCTGGCTGCTCTTGTCTTGTTTATGCTGACTCTGTCCCAGCTGAACAAACCTGTAAAAAGCAGTAGATAGGAGGATAAACCAAAGGAATAAAATAACTGTCCCCAAAAAATTCAGTAAATGAAAGAAAATGACACCAAAAAATGAGACTTTAAGTCATGTTCTGTAAGTCACTGATCATGATTTACCTATCTGGTACACGAGAGGAATTTCTAAAACTTTACAATGGGTGCATGTGAGAACTCAGCAGCTCCTTTTAGCATGAAAAAGATTTGCCTATTAATTGAAGTCACCTAGTATGTCATGGGATAGAAACAGGCCTCCACTCCTATGAAACAGGCAGCCCGGAACAGCCAACGTCCTATGTCTTTTCCAAAGCAATCAGTCAGATGAATAGACTATGGGAAAAATCTGCAGAAGAAATAGAAATTCTCTCCAGTATCAGATTTAATTCAACGTAGTTTATTCAACCGAAATGTTGTTAGTCCAGACCTCCTATTTACAAGTAAAACCTTTCAGGAGAATTCCCCATCTCCAAATATTTGCTGGAAGACACTGAAGATAGAAAATACTGTGATGGCTTTTTTTTCTTGGCAATGAATTTGAGCTAAATTTAAAAAAAAAAAATAATTAATCACGAATCTTATTCACTCAAAAAGTCAGAGGGCTTCAAATACATGTATATGTAGTTATCTCACACTCAAACTCAATTTGTTCACTCTCCAACACATCTGTACTACTGAAAAAACAGAAGTGTTAGTTGTGATTTCATACTTTAATTTTCTGAGGCAGAAGTTTTTTCCTAATAGTTAGCTTCCACTTTGCTTAAAAATAGTCTTATTTGTATATTTCAGAAATATTTACTACATTTTTAACAGGGGACAATTAACAGTGCAAAAACAATCACATGGGAGAGTGTACAGAAGTCAAAGGAACAATAGATTCCTAAACAACTTATTGCGGCTTTTCTCTCTGCTCCATTCAGATTCTACACTGGAGAAACANGAATAAATACTTACATTTCTAAATAAGATAATTATAAGTGGAAATGAAGATAATTTAGATATTCTACAGTAGGAGCTTGGTTTTGAAACAAGCTTAAAAAAAACAAAAGCAAACTAAAGGTGTATTTCTTTTCATTGCTTCAAATTGTCCAATATTCTGAAACAAACAAGGCCTAAATTAACACAAGCAAGTTACCCAACATCAATAGGATGCCATGCACAGTTATCTGCAGTATACGTCATCAAATTATTTGAGGAATCTCCTGTCCCTTCTAATCTCAACCAAACTGTGCTTCTGTGATTTCTATTTTGATGAGAATTAACACAAGCTATCTCAGCAACCAGTGAACATGGGCTTGAACAGATTCAAATTACTTTTCATTTGCGTATAGACTTAATATAGACCAGTTGATGTAACATAACTTAACCTGAGGTATTTTAAATCTGCGCCTGCCCGATGCTAAGAAAATAAATATACATAACATGTCCAATGATGTCAAGTAGAGTCATGATCTTACATCTCTATTTCCTTTATTACAATAATAGAAAAAGACTTGAAGTGAGAACTGTAATCATACTGTGAAATAAATTGCTGCTATTCTCAAACGATGTACATTGTAATAAAGGATGTCAGTAAAATCTATACTTTCCACATAAATCAGGACATCAGACCATAAATAGCACTATGTCTTCCTAGATAAAAGAGGTAAAGAATTTGTAATTGTTATATTTTTAAAACCTGCAATGCTTGAAGGAAATGAAATAAATGTAAGCTTTTTTTTCTTTGTCTTGAAAAGTATGTGAATAGGGAGCTTCAAAGCCCCCATGGAGTTTACAGTGTTACTGTAACAATAGACTGAATGTTAGTCAAGCCTAAGAAATTATAAAATGGGAAATAGTTACAATTCTGGATGTTATCACAGAGTTGCTTATCTGCACAAAGTCACTTGCAGTAGACACCAGCTCACACTGGGCCATTTCCAGAACAACAATAACTATCTAGTGTACCAAAGGATAACTGTCAAATTGGCATCTGTTTTCTAGCAGTTAACATAAAGAACCAAAGTTAGAGGCACGGGTGAAGTTAAAGATTTCAGAAATAATGAGAAACATCCTCCTCAACCCTTTTCAAGTGTACTATCTTCAAATTACTCAGCATGTAGGAAATCGGTAGAAATGGGAATTTCAAAGAACCAAAAAGTGCAAGAGAAGTAGCTATTTTTCCTTAGAAAAATTAACAGAAAAAACCTTTTAAATAAAAAGAAAAAAATTAATGCTTTGAGAGGATTAACGAACCAAGTCAGGATTAATCATCACATACTACCAAATGAGAATGTATCATAGTGAATTAAAATTTCCCTCACACCTTGAAGAGGTTTCAAATATAACTGCTATTATACATTAGAAAATAAAAAAAAAAATGCACACAAGCCCATTTCAATGCATGCCTCCCAGGTATTCACTGCAACATACACACAGTGTTTTTCTGAGTGTAGTTTTATTACACCCCTTTTCTCAAACTCCATTAATTCTACATTCTAAGCAGGTGTTTGAAACGCTGGTTTATTAAACTAATGTAATTGATTTGCACTCCTGGTGTCTTGCATAAGCAGTTGCTCTCTTGGCAACAGCATTATAAGTCTTTAGAACAAAGAGGGTCTTCAATTTGGATCTAAATTTCTCCACCTGATCTCCAGTACTGAATTCCTATTATTCTGGCTAGTTTTTGAAGAAAAAGATTACAGTTTAGGAAAGAATCTCCTGCACCAGGCAACCAAGAAACTTTTCAGTTCAGTTCTACAACGGAAATTATTCCAGTTCAGTTTTCGTTTGAGTTAAGAAATTAATTTGAACATTCTGAAATTTTGTGATTTCAGAAAAAAAGTTTTGAACCAGTTTCTTTTTGGCTCCCGTGTTACGCTGTGGTATTGAGGAGAGAATCCGAGAACAGCAGCCTAAGTGCACATTTTTTAAGGGCAGCAACACTCAGCCAGCGCTCTGTGTGGGGTGACGGCAATTCAGAGGCAGCATTCCTGATACGATGGAGTCGTTGCCTTTCGTTGGAGAAGCATAGTATTAAGAGCTGATTGCTCTTGGGGAGCTGGCAGTTCACGGCTCCTGTGGAGTGGTGACAACTGTCTTGTACAGGATAAAGACCAAGTCATCCTTGAATAAAAGCAGAAGGTTTTGTGTCGTGGGAACTGGGCAGCATGATGCTGTTCAACATGCGGCACGGAAGAGAATGTTATTACACACACTACGCTTAGTGCTGTGCATACATATACGCACACGCGTAGACCCACACACTACGTATCTTCGCATATCATTATTTCACAGAACTCTGATAATGGCACGGGCCAACCTGCCTTCTCCCTCTCCTGAAACTTAGAGTACAAATAAGTGTCACTTTGATATCCCTGCTTCTACAGCATGAGTTATTCTGACCTCTTTTCTCAACTTTTCTCCTCACAGTCTATACCAGACTTAGCAATGGTCTCAAGGCCTCCCTACAAAATCCACAGTTTTTTATTTCAAGCTCAAAAGGCCAAGATGTTTCAAGAAAAAGGCTGAATATATTCAGAAAAATAATTTTCCTTGAACACCCGAGTCACACAACTGTTTAAATTTGAGTAAAAGGTAATAGTTAACACATATCTCCACATATAAGACATTATGTTAAAGAAAGACTTAACTGCTGTTATTTTGTATACATTTTTATAGAAATTTCACTTTTTCTTTTAATAGATATTTCACTTATGACTGGTTTGAAGTAGCATAATTCAACATTTGAAAATTGCAAAAAAATCACAGACTACATAGTTTAGAACCATGGAATCCCTCCTAATATGGAGTTTGCTTATTAATTTCGAGGACTATATTAAGTGATTAAGTGATAAGCATCTTTCATTCGATTTAAGTTTGAAATTTTGCATCCAGAGACACCTGCATAACTGCCACTGAAATCAGAATTGACACAGACATCGAAAGCAGTTTGATTTAAGAAAAAAAAAAAAGCATATATATCTAATTATTTCTAAGATTTATAATTTAAATAAGTTTAATTGAAGGCAGCACTTTAGCTTGCTGTATTTAACTAGCTCCAATTATCTTTTAGTGATTACCGCTGGAAATTTATCTCACCTAGTGTATATTGCGAGATCATCTTCTGAAGGAACATCTGAAAGATTGACTCCATACACATCTTTTGTTGATTGCACTGCATTCTGGAACATAAGAAGAAAGATTCAGACTGAGGATACAGTAAAAACATCCAGAGAAAAGTTTGCCTCAAGCAAGGAATTCTTTCTAAACTTGAAAATAATTTCCAAAGTGCAAAGGCAAAACTAACCAAGTCTCTCATATACATAGTAATCTTAGGTTGCGCATGTTTTTTCTTTTTAAATAAAAATCATTTATTAAAAATATTGTTCAAATATTCTTCCAAGTTCCACAAGTAAAGGAAAGGATTCTTGAAAGATAACAACAGATAAAACATCATATTAGGAGAATAAATTATGTTTATAGGACATATAGGTATTAAATTCTGTTCTGTGTTAAAATTTAATATAGAATAAATCCCATTTCTCAGAACATGCTCCCACATTTGCTTTCACATTTCCTGCTGTCAATTCTGAAATAATTACAAACTTCACGTTGAATAAAACTATTTTTATTTTATACGTTACACAATCATGTCAGTCAACTGCAACAAGGAGTCAATGCACATGTAATACTTCACTAACGATGTCTAATGATTCAGTGTTAAACTGAGGAGGTTTACTGACAGGACATGCGTGACTGCAAGTAAGTAAACTATAAAAATAGTTTTGTCTTAGTTCAAAAAGATCCAAAATCAAAGAAGAACTTTGGAAAGATATTTCCTGACCAGAAGTATAAAAATGTTTTACTGTTAACTTCTGTGAGATGTGAATAGAAAGGAAGTAGCTGTTGGGGTTCCCCCCTACCCAGCTCCCTAACAATACAATTTTTTTCTACGCTACAGTTGCTGATGTAAAAAATAACAAAATTCAAATCCCTCACCAAAAATTCAATCATAATGGAATAACCAAATTATCTCAAGAATGCATCTAAAAATGTAAGCTTACAAATGTCAACTCACAAATACCCCACACTACTGTTTTTCACCCCAACTTCTAGTATTTTTGAACAATACTAAACACAATCCATTTTCACAAATAAGAAAGCAGTCAAGTGCAGAGTGGCAGTGCTTAGAGTGCTGGTAAGTTGTCCCTTTTGCTAACAGAGACATAAAATGGAGTATTTGTAAGCTTAGGCTTTTAAGTGCATTCTTCATTTAAGTTTCTGTTTTAAGTTAAGCTTGAGAAATAAAAAAAAAAAAGTGTATCTGAAACAGCTAAATGAAGATTAGCTGGTGAGCATGTTAAAATCTAATGTCCAACACAGTCTTTAAATTACTAATTTTTATGTTTGGTTACTGAACAGAAAGTTTCCATAAACACCATGCCCTCAAAAATAATGTATTTAAGAGAAGCTTTGTACTTTCGAAGATAATAAATAAATTTGCAATAGTAGGCAGACATTAATGGTAACCCCAGTTAATTGCTAATGCAGCTATTCAGCATAATTGAATAGGTAAATCCTTTGCAGCACTGCAATTTCAATAGCAATGACACAAATTAACAACACAAATTATGACTAATAAAAGGTGCTAATAAAGTGGAAAATACTTCTTCACGTGCATTACTAAAAGAATCAATATAGCTCACCCAATTTTAAGTCATTCAAATTCAATACTATCTGAAACCATATTCTGTGTTTACATGCATCTTTCATTTAAGCATCAAGAATTAAGCATTAAGAATCAAGAATAAAATTTCAGGTTGGATGTCTGTTGTTAACTCTGTAGAAGGAATCTGAGTTGCTGAAAAACAAGTACTCTATTATTCAGAGATAATGGAAAATTTTCAGATAAAATACCTCGTATAAACAGAAATAAATGCACTTGTAGTGTCGTAACAATTAATCCAAATTGTCCCAAATCAATACCACACAATTCATGGTTATTTTATTGAAAATGCTTCATTAAGGTTAGGAAGACAACAGAGTTATGCACAAGGCTGAAAATCCATTATCTGAGAACAAACAACGCTAGGCTACACTTTGAATAGAATGAAAATTTGAAAAAAAGGCAGTTTTATTCTCTGCTGCCTATCAGGCACTACATTTTATACTAAGGTCATAAATACTGAAGTTTCTTCAAAAGTGATAACGTGTACAAGCTCAACACTATAACCATTTTCAATTAGCTGTGACAAAAGAAAACAACAAACAGAAACAGACAAACCAACTCCCCAAACCAACATAATTATTTTGCAAATTTGTATAATCTCCATTAGCATATCCTTTTACTAAGACATTTTCAATGGTACCCAAAATAGGTACCTACAAGAAAGAATTTGAAGAAATGTTACATGAATTAATAAAATAGATATTTCCGTAATACTTCATACAAATTAATATTTTCATTGAATTGGCACCCAAGGGATTCCAACAGAATTAGAGTTATGCCAGCAAAAAAGATAAGTAGCACACAACTGAGAATACACATTGACTTCTTATGACTGTGCATACACAATTTCACTATTATCCTGCCATTATCTTCAAACTTAGTAGCAGTAATAGCATAGAAACTATGTGACAAAATTATCATGCACATCTTCATAGTTTAATTTTTTTTTTTTGAAATGTCAGACCATACAATTATGAAATAGCAATTTAAAAATCTTCGCATAAATCGTGTTGAAATTTAATGGCTTGAACATTAGTTTACAGTTATATCCACCTGAGCAACTGGCATTGCTCTGAAGGAATAGATTTGTAATTGGAAGAGGTGGTGCTCAGGACCTCTGATCCATACTACATAATCTGGAGCAAACCCCTGAAAGATATCTCCCAGTGTTGATCAGGCAGATAGGTCAGGTACATTCCTGGAGAAGCATCTCCCAGTTTAGATTCATCCAAAAGGAATCCCATTTGCATGTTGCAAGACCACACCACGATGCAAGCCAGAGCATCTTAAGGGACAATGATCAGAAGTGCACTACTGCTCTGAATTAACAAACTAAAATAAACATATTTTATGCTTAATATTATGGACTACACCTGAACAGAGTAACTTTCAAATGCCATCGTTTCCAGCAGTATTTTTAATTTTTTGAAAATGTTATTTTTTCTTTTGCATTTCACTATTACATGACAAGAATAGCAGCAAAGTTTTACCATCAGTTTTGCTAATATCTACACAAAGAAAATACACTGGAGACCCTTTTCACTTAATTTCTCAGTGCTTTACTTCTGATGTTTCTGTTAACATTTACCAGCTGTTCTAAGGAAATGTGAATTTTAAGTCCATGATTAGCCTTCTTGCCTTCCACAGTAATTTCTTACCTCTGTGATTTTCGTATTATCTCCCGTATCAGTCACCTTTACTGGAGTCGAACGCTGAGAAACAGCACCTTCATCTTCTTTGTCTGTCCCAGAATCGTCTTCAGAACTACTTGACACCGCTTCCTCACTTGGGGGTGGTGGAGCACTAGCAGCCGTTTTGCGCTGCAGCACGGTTTCTTCTCTATTACTTTTGTTCCTATTATGAAAGGCAGTGTGTATTTATGAAATCAACAAGATATTCACAACAAGTATTTAAAATTCCTAATTTTTATTACAATCTTACTGAGGGGAATGAATTCTATCCTCTGGGACAACTTATTGCTCATCCTTTTAATCCCCCAATTGATTTTACTTTTCATCAATCTCTTCTTATTCCAGAGCATGTAAAGAGAGCCCCCAGGATTATGCCAGCTTTTCTCCACCAATTCTCTGACTCTTTACTTAAATCCCTCTCCTAGACTGAATGAAAAGGAATAAAAATTCAGACATATTATGTTTGGTTTTGATCTGGGAAAAAGTTCTACTTGCTGATTAACAATATTATTCACTCCACTTTCTTATTCTTGGGCCCAACAATCTTTATCACAATGTCACTTTTTTCCCTTCCTTTTACATCCCTCTCCTTTCAATTTAGTTCTTTAAATCAGTAACATTTCTTTATGCAGCATGCATTTCTCACTCTGTAAATTCTAGGCAATATAAATAGGTGCTTTAATTGTTTCCTTCAAGATACAACATCTGTATTTTCATAGATTAGCAGTGGATATAGCCACAGAAAGTTATGAAGACATACTGCATGCCTTTTAGAGAAAATTAAGGTTGTCTTCCCTAAGTAAGGTGAAGGTCACAAGAAAAGCAGTAATTTCTTCAAGGTGGAGAATAGAGCAAGTAGCCAAACACTGATACCAGTGATATCCCCGCCCCCAACCCATACTCAGAAGGTGGCCAAGATCTAATTGTCCTAGGGGACCAGAACAGTTACAGATCAAAACAGATCACTGACTCCTCCAGGAATGTCATAGTAGATCAAAAAATGATTAAAATTTTACAAGGCAAAGATATCACCTCTACCAAGGGCTAAATACAATTCTTAGCAGAGGTAAATTATATAACTGTTGACAGTCTTTCTGCTTGTTCCCAGGAAACACCAGTAGAGCATGAAATCAGGTTCTACTAGTGATAAGCATAGTCTAGTCTCAACATATATTGACAGTGAATCCCTCAGGGTGAAGGCACAATGGGTGTTATTACGAGACAGTCACATTTTGTAGCTTTTAACAAAATGACAAGTTTTCAGAAGAACTCATACTGTTGTGACAACACAGGTTTATTTAGTCATCAGTGACAAAGTTTTTCCTTGCTATGTGGTATCAGAGAAAGAATGAAGTTGTTCAGGAAGAGTCCCCATAGCCCTTTTGTGATACAGCGGATCAAACACAACAATGGAATAAAGAAAGCAAAAAGTCCAGTCCAGGATGCAAAAGTAGCTAAATGAAACATTCATTTGTCCCAATAACTGCTGCTGAATTGTTTTGTATAATTTTATCTACATATATCTTTAGTAACATTTTTATCAAAAACTATGCTGAGATTGGCATTTATTGCTGTTTCAGGATATATTATATTTATTCAACGTTTATTCTTTTTTTAAAAAGACAATAATATATGCATTCCTGCCATCTCCAATAGAGAATACAGTTGCCACTAATATGAAGAGATGATCAAATTTTAACAACTTCTGCATCTTTATTCTAGATAAAATTTTCTTATGAGTTTCACTTAGAGAAGTAGAAGAAAAAAGATTAAACAAGTCTGAATAAAGAATTCCCAGTGTCAAATAAAAATTGTAAATTAGATACAATTTTTGAAAGTGTACAACTCTACCGTATAACACCAATGATTTTTTTTACTTCCTATGTAACAGAGAATATACCACACAGACACACACATAGAGTTTATATATTTGCATTATAATTTCACTATTATTAAATCGGAACAAAATTTCGTATTTCAGACTTACCCCAACACTGATTTTCCAGTTTCTTCAGGTTTACGAACAGTAAATGGACTTGGATCAATCCCCACATTCTTAGGCATAAAATCTCTGGTAAAATAGAAGGGAAAAACTGTTCATAAGCAACATTCAATACATAAAATTTTTAGATTTTCTGCAATAACCACCTCTAACATCTACCTTTGAATTAAAAAAAGTCATCACAAAAAGACATATGAAGTTCTAACTTCATCATTGTAAGTTAAAGTCATGTAAATATAAATTGCCTAGGTATTTAAAAAACTTTCAATTGCATTATTTATTTGCATAACACAGCTGCAAACATTGCTCTAGGCTCCTTGGCAAGTGGTAATGTGCTCCATTCCTGTGATGAAGAAGCCCTGTAACACAGCTATGTTGTTTTCAAAATGCTGCCAACACTCAAATTGGGTCAAAAAGCTACATGAAACATAATCTGCCTGGAAGACTGTAGGTAAAGTATGGTTAAGATTATGCTTAGAATATCCAGCTGATTGCTGACAACATAAAAAAAAAAACCCAACATATATTATCTGGCCAGCTGTGAGAACCTGATGAACTGAAGAAAACAACTAAAACTGAAGCAGAACAACTAGAAAACAATTGCTTTGAAGGTAGCCTCTGTGATCTAATGAGTCCACAAAGAAAAGCCCATTTCTCAGACTTCAAGTGCCCAAACTTTTGGCACTCCATTATGGAAACTAATTAAAAATTTAAGTGCTATCTGAACAGATTTTTTTTAGAGTTCCATTTCCATTTCAGTATTGTGATTTAGTTTCTAGAAGTTTGCTAAATTTGAAGCCTAAACAAACTACAAAAACAAACACCCCACAAACCCTATCATGTTACACAGGATTTAACCAAATAAATCAAATGTATTTTAATTCACACCAAATCAGCTTCCATTGAAGGATTTATAGTCCCAAAAGATCCCAATATACCGTGTAGAATTGGTCATTGCCAAGCAGAAGGTCTCATCAAAACTGCTCAACTCATATGGCCGAAAAAACTCATTGTGGATATCAATTTCCTCTTCATACTTGTGGAATTTCTTCACTGTCAACTTATGCCTGTTTTCAGCACATGTCACTGGGGAAAATAAAAAAAATAATCTTTTTACTAACAATTAGTGACTAAGCAAACAGTAGCCTGCTGACCTGGGCACCCTACCAGGTGTTTTTCTACAGTCATATCCCCTCTAAGACAAGAAAATATGATATGAAGAAGACGCACCACACATTTTTAATAACTGAGTTATCAACCACCACAATTTGACTTCCCTTCATAATGATAATTCCTAATAAAATATGCTCTACTGTACCCCAGAGAAATAGGATACACTAGCTATACCCTGTCACCTGCAACAGGACTGTAACCTGTAACCACCAGCATACACAATAAACGTATGTTAATAGAAAAGAATGAAGTATGCCCTGGCACATAAACATACGGAGGTCAAGTTTTAGCCAAAGAGGTGTCTCTTGCATCCTGCAGTTGAAAAATTATAGCTCATTGCAGGGGGAAAGATTTCACAATCATTATGGAAACTTTTTTTTTCAGATTTGGGATCTAAAACAGGTAAAAAGCTTTTGTGACTAAAACTTCATTTTCAAGCAAATATAGCTCCTACCTTCATCAAAAGGAAGAGGTAAATGCTTTAGCACGCCTGTGGTCCACCAGTAAGTGTAGCTGTACAGGAAGAACAAACACACAATTAATAGAGATCTTGTGTCCAGCGTCTTGATTTGATCTTGTACCCAGTCTAGACATTTGCACACAACACTTACCCAACCACACAGTGTCACTTCAGCAAACATTTCTTTACAGTTCAAGTGTGGAAAAAAGTATATAATTATCCTCGGATTTCAACAGCCCCCTACCCTACTACTTTGCTCTCAGGCCATGAAAATTAACCACATGAGGCTCAATATAGGTATGGAGGGAGGAGTGTATTTTGCATTAAACAAAATACAAATAACAAAATACATTTCAGGTGACTACAGACTACAGTACTGAAAATTAAGGTCTTAGTACATATAAAAGGTACTTCTGTATTTCTGTTGTTCTGGTCTTTAAAAAAAGCCAAAACCTAATCCCCCCATCAACCCCCAACCAGCACTTCTTATTCAGATCCTAAAATTTGGGAAAGGGTACGAAGAAATGAAGGTCAATGATAATAAAATCAGAAGACTATCAAAGCAGTTGACTTCTGCACACAGAAATACATTTTGATGTGACAGCTCTCCTAAGTCTGAGAACTGTATATTGGCACAGCTAACAGCAAAAACCAGGCCCTGCTGGAAGCTTATTCAGGATTTCTGAAAAACAAAGGAAGTCAAGCAACATTCATAAAATAAAGCATGTTTTATCTTTCATTCATGTTTACATATTTTTATTTTCTCCTCTCAAATATACTTTAATTTCTTCTCTAAATTGTTCTGATAGTTCCGTCTATTTCAGTACTTGGGATGAAGAGATATTTATCTTTGTTCATTTCAATATCAAATTTGTGTGTATTCACAACACTGTAAGGGCTGTAATCAGAGTATTAATACGGTTATCTCCTACTCATGTCAATGTAGCCATCTGGAGCAGAAACAATGGCTGTATTCCCATGCCCAGAGATAGACTTGTTAGTAGGGCTTGACAAACGGTGCAGAACAGGCAGGACAACACGCTTAAATTCCAAGAACTGTGTATGCCCTAGACAGAAAGTAATAAGTTATGTCTGATGGTCGTGTGTCTTCTTGAAGTACTGTATCAGGCCATCTGCACTGGAACAGGTTGCCCAGAGAAGTTGTAGATGCCCCATCCCTGGAAATGTTCAACACCAGAATGGATGGGGCTTTGAGCAAACTGGTCTAGTGGGAGGGGTGTTGTAACTAGATGACCTGTAAGGTCCCTTCCAACCCAAACCATTCTGTGATTCTATGGTTCTAACATAGAGAGCCATTTTCTCCAGTGCCTTCAGAAACTATGCAGACATACGCAGTTTTGCTGCTTGCATAAATGATATTAATGTGGCAATAGAAAGTCTCCTTTTCCATATTTACTGCCTTTCATGTGAATCACAAATTATATAAAAGTATATATGAAACTCATTATGGAATCTCTTCTTTCCGATGGATAGGCAAATACAACATAGGACAAAAACATATATGCATTTTTTAAATTTATTAGAGCAATGTCACACAAAAAAAAAAGAACAGTAAGATACCTTCGCCTGGTCTGTGACAGACTGAGGGTGTTCTTGTGATGCAAATAAAAATCAGTGGGAAGTTCCCAGAGATGAGGCTTTCCTTCTGTAGGCTTGAATACTCCCAGAAAGAGATTGATAGAATCTTGCCTGTCTGCATCTGTTAGACAAGAGGTAACATTTAATGCCAGGAACGTTGCAGAGCTGAAGCCCATTCAGACATTTGCTCGTTGTGTTTGCTCCTCACAGACAGAGTGTGTATGTCCTATGACTTCTACAGGGACCTCTGGGCTTCAACCACCGTAACAAAACTTCATTTAGCCCTGACCTTCCGCCACACAGCAGCGCACGTTAGGTTGGTACCAGTGCTGCCTCTTTCCTTGGCTTCTCTCACCGAGAAGCCAAGGCAGCAGCTCTGCTTAGAGGCTTTGCAGAAGCAGATCTCATGCTGCAGCTCTGTCTCCCACCTCTGCATGTATGTGTACGCATGAAGCATGTGCATATATTTATGTATGTGCCAGGGAATCTGACACATCATGATGAATTTACTGCAGTCTAAATAACAGAAGAATGATGTTTTCCATACAATACACAAGTTTCCCACACGCCACACAAATTATGAATGCTTTGGGTTTTTCTAGCCAAAATGTAATCAGCGGAATGATTAAACTTTACAAACACCTTTCAATAATTTGGACTTTTTTTCCTATTTTCTTACATCATCAATTTCTTTAGCTGTATTCTAAGCTTCTAAATAAGGCAAGTGCTAAACTCCAGTAGCTACCCTTGTAGATGAAGCACGACAAGAAATGTTTTTCACTTACATCTGCTACCTAGCTGCAGATAGGATAAGTTACCACAGATATGAAGAAAAGCTGGAGTAAAATGAGGGCTTGAGGATGGTGAACTGTGATAAAGACAGCTTTGCAAGTGAAGTTGTAGGGGCAGAGGAAGGATCTTCAGATATGGGAGGCATATGTGGAGAATTAAGCTCTCTTTGTGCCCTGAAGAATTAGCATGTGGAAAGCTCTCATCTCCACTCTTGTTTGCACCTCAGTAATCATCAGACAAGCAATAGTCCAGACTAGTTCAATAGATGGTGTTACTCCTTCAGTTCTCTCCACATTTCAAAAAGAGTGTTACGAGAGTTGAGTGTTCCTTTAGCAACACACTGCATCAAAAAGTCAAACTCAAGTCTCGGTATACCAGAAAGCAGGTGTAAAAAAAACAGGCAGAAACCAAAAGCAGTGGTATGACAGCAAGGACAATGTTGGTTACTGGCCACTAGTCAATACCGCCTTCTCTCCAGAACACATAGTATCTTTTACAGGGGATTAACACACACAAGCAGCTGACAAATGGAAGTACTATGTGGAAATTTGGTGACAATAGGATTATAGAAAAGCATGACATTTTATAGAAGTGTGGAGGTCAATATTTGGAAATGGGATCTTCAGTATAAGCAGTCACATGGTGTAACAGGGAAAGGTACCAGGAAAAGGGAAAGAAAGGCAAAACCTCTTGATATTTTCTTGACTCCCCTTCCCTACTTAGAGGGCCTTTCATCTGGAACCTGGCTTTTTTTTTTTTTTTTCTCCTTTTCTACCCACTCATATTCCCTCCAGATACTTCTACTGTCCCTTCAGTGCACTTTTCCAAAAAGGTACGTATTTCACCTTCTTTCTTGCTTCTCACCTTCCCAATTTTCTTAAGAGGATCAACATATAAACACTAACTCTTCTACACAGTAATACTCAAAAGCATACGTAGGCCATTATGGTTTGCGGGCCATATTGTTTCTCAAAAATAGTGTCACAGTTTAACCAAGACATAAGGAAAAAATGAGAAAGGTCAGAAACAGTGCAAGAAAGCTATGCAAAACTCAGTAAAAAGGTCTGAAAAAAACCCTGAAAAAACAAAAAAGCCTTGTTGAGGACACTGAGAATTAAGAAAAAAGGAAAAGTCACAAGGAATAACATGTATTCTTTCTTCGTGATAAGTTATCTAAAGAAAGTTCTGAACAAAACCCAAAAAAACTCTCTAAGCATAGAAATTGAAGGAATCCCAAAGACAAAATTAGTTAGCATGAACAAATAGGTTAAAATTGGAGGTAATTTCTGAAAGCTAAAGGCAGAGATGAACCTCCTTTGTTCATTTACCATTGTTTCACCTGCCAGGAACAGAAGGTATACTGAAATTCTTAACTAAATAATTGTAAAACAATTAGAGTAAAACAAGATAATTCAGTTAACAAACTATGTCACTACGTATATGACAGACACTAAATCTAAAGTAACTGAAATTTGTTCTGTGAAAGCCAGCTTGAATTTAAACTCATACCAACTGAATTAACTAATCCATTGTCTGAAACAGTCTACAGCAGCAGTTCAAATGACTGCTGATAAATGTTACATTGCAAAAAGACTCAAACTCTTTTAGATTTATTGTTTCAGTTGTTCAGTGGTGTTTTAAACTTAAAAAACCCCATCCTTTAATACAGGACGTTCATGAGAAAATGTCTTTCTACTGCATTACTTCTCAAGTAGTAATTTAAAAGAAGGTAAAAAACCAAAGCATAAAGATGTTCAAGCAGGCACAAAGATACACAAGTAACTGGGGAAGCAGACAGGCAACTTGAAAGGTGGCAAGGTCCCCTTGCCTTACTTTAAGGGTTGAACAATTTTATGACTTAATTTTGAACAAAAATAATGAAAGCTTTTGTCCTTCTTTGAAACACTAGCCAGAGAAAACAGGATATTGAGCTTTTCAGATCAATTTTCTTATCTAGATAGAAAAATCTCTCTTTTCAAAAATAAGTAAGAATATCAATGCTCTGTGGAGCACAGACAAAAGAGCGAAGAGGTTTTCTCTCTTCATTGTTAGCACTGAACGTTATAATTACCTACAAGCAAGTAGAAAGACTGCACTGATTTTTCAAAAGATACTACAATGTACGTGTATACTAGCACATTTTTGAGACCATTTGAGAAAACAGGAACTGAAGGGGTTATTTAATTGAATTAGCCTAAAATAATCTACTGCTCTCAATCTGAGTTTGGAACTGCGCTACATGACAAATTACTAAATCATGAGAGATTCAACACAATTGGGACTATAACATCCCATGACTAAAAGGTTATAGTAATTAAGTTTACTTTCACTAAAAGGTAGTTTACTATGTCCAGTCCTGTTTGTGGATAAATAGATTATTCCAGATTCCAGAAGCTTATTATGCATGTTGCAACTCTAGCACTGAAGTCTGCAATGTCACATTGCTTTCTAAAAGGCATAAAAGCTAGAAGAATATTATTTGGAATATTATTTCCTAATTTCTCTGCAATCACAAATGAAAGAAAAATGTTAGAATTCAAATGTTAGAATTGAATGATGATGTTCTTCTGTTCATCTTGATGATGTTGTTTTTTCCTAGTACAACTCCTTTGCTTATAGCCATGGTACTTCAAATAGTTGACTTCTCAGACTACACTGCACTCTCCACTTTTTTCCAAATGCTAGAATTAAAAATATGCATGAAAAAAATCAAAATTTTTCCCTAAATCTGTAAGATTTTTTGAATTTACTGTAAAACTGTCTCACATTTCTAGGTGAAAACCTTGGTTTTCTTCTAAGCCTCAGTCACTAACTTGATCCTGAGAAAAAATTTTAATTCTTCACTCTTCTATTACATAGACAACATATTACAAATTGATAGGTACATAAAATCTATAGGAAAGCTAAGCCACTTATCATGAGCTAGGGTGAAACCACATTCAAAAGTTTTCTTTCTTACAAGTCCAAGTCTTATCTACTGGATCAGTATCTCCAGGCAAGTCACTTAACCAATACATGTCCTATTTTTTCTCATCTGTACAACTTAATTAGTAGTGATTATCCTAAGAGCTTTGAGGTCAACAGACGAAATAATTTTCTTAAAAGTATAAATTATTTTTAGAATCATGGATTTTTTGTGATTGACAAACAGAACAAGCGTGGCTGAGTGGTTTATTTAGGAGGCACTATTAGCAGGCTATTTGTAATCTTGTTCTGAATCTGATATACAGCATGACTTCAAGCGAATCGCTACAGTTTTCTGTGTCTGTTTACTACTGGTACATAAAATTCATAAGCATTAAAAAAAAAAGTTTCTCAGATCATAAACACAAGGAAATAGCGGCTCATGAACTGGCTAGCCCTCAGATTTTTACTTGTATTTTAAAGGATATGCGATGGATAGTAACAATAGTAAGTGCAGTATAGCAAATCAGAATCTTGTTCTAAAAATGCTTCCTTTATCTCTGCTTTCTTAGAAAACATCAAGAATAAAATGACCTCTCTCAATGTGTCACATTAACAGGCTTACACAGGCCACCTGAATTGGCAGTGTTGGACAGTGAACCTTTAAATTTCACTGAAATGAATCTTCTAAAATTTCATACTAAAAATGCAGCAAATTCAACACTGAATGCTGTATTTCAACAATACCACCTTCAAACACAAGGAATGCATAAAGCACCAAAAATATTTGGCTCAAATGGGATCAAATACCAAAACCCTATGTAAAATGGGGAAAGTGTGCAGCACCTTCATAAAAGTTTTGGGTTTCCTATTGACTTCACTAAATACTAATATCTGTTTGTGTACTCAGCTACAAGTTTGCCTAGGTGACAAGATGGACCTTTTTTCATTCACTATTCTTTCCTCTTTTTGTAACATCTTTTTCATAACAAATTATTTTATTACTAAAACACATGCACACCTTGACTATCCTTGTGAGCAGACCACATCTCCAAATATGGATCTAGAACTTTGCTCAAGCTTCCACCTAACCTAAGTGGCCTTAATAGCTGGCATAACAGGGAACAGCCTCAGAGATTTGTTCTACCTTGCACTTATCAGTGCAGGCGATACTGCAAGTGTGATGCCTTTTGCTCCTAAGAATTGACGAGGCCATACCTTATTGCCACTGCAAACAATAAGAGACCACGTCACTGAAATAAACAAGCTCTCTGTTTCTCATTTAATTGGGCAAATACGATACACAAATTACATGAATTACATTCAGAAATGGTATTTTAAATGCTGTGCTCTCACATTTTGTTACATACACAGAGTTGTCACTAACAAAAGCAATAACTTCAGCCAAAGAAACCACAGATTATTTAAGTGTTTCTAGCCAGTGTCCAACTCTCTGTTTTAAAAGTCACATAGTTTCTAAATAATTGCTGTCTACTAGGAAAAAAAAAAAGCAACTTCCTTCCCTGGCTATGCAGCTTTTGTGAAAAAGAGTCATAGAGGACTGGCAAAATATTTACAACATAGTAGCACTCAATGTTTGTTATCCTGGCATGCCTTAGACTGTTCCTTTGATCATTCTTTTATATCTTTCTCATGACTTCTAAAAACACTACCCATTTTTTTCAGTTGTTTTGCATAAGGTATAGCTGAGCATTTTTCAATGAGATTTTTTCTTAGCAATGTTGTCCAAAACAAAAGTAGAACAGTATTGGTGACTGATACAAGCTAGAAAGGAGTAAGCTAATATTTTACAATTTATTTATCTCAAAAAATAGCTTATTTACTTGGTGCACCTTGTTTTTGAAATTTAGTTTTGTTTTTTCTACCATAGTAGCTTCTATTCATGCAAGACAATTACATGCATTAGAGCTTGCTTTTTGTTTGAAGACCCTGGGAATGTCACAAGAAATACTCCACTTGAAGCCTTCTACTTGTGTTGAGATTTACCGGTTTCCTTCTATTTGTGGAAGTCTTTCTGTCCATCATTTTAATAGCTCTATTACAGGTACTTGCATCTCTCTTGATCTGCAAATATCACTAGCAATTTCAGTGCTACATGTGTACATTTTCTAAATACTTCTTACACCAGTTCACCAGCTTTTATCAAATGAGGCTGCATAATACAGCATATAAAGACTCATCAAATCAAAATACTCATTTGATAGCCATCAGATTTTACTGAATTACTTGGAAGTTATAGTATAAAGGGTCTCTGTCATAAGATCATAGTACTGATTATTGAAACATCACTATAAGATGTTTTTCAAATAATGGCTTAAAAGAAAGCACTTGAAACTAAATTTACCTGAGAAAGCATTACTATAGTATCTTGAGAGTGTTTGCATAATATCTTTGGAATGCTGAGTCCATGGAGCTATCTTTCTATAGGTTTTCACTCTGTGGACAAGCTGAGAACCTCCATATTGCAGAGAAAGCGTGTCTCCATGATCTTCATATAATTCTTCAAATAATCTGCAGAAAAAGAAAAATGTGACATCAAACCGCTGAAAAGAGGTTTTAAGAGAAAAAATAATAAAGTATTATAATAATAATAAAGTCTTTCTGTTTAACAAACAATATGTTTTCTTCTCCTAATTACTTCTGCTAGTTTACAAAAGCAAGTATTTCATTAAAACATCCTATTATCTTACAAACACTGAAATTGAAAGTTATGTCTCTATTCTTTAGTCAGATACGTACGTGGAAATTCTATTCAGATACAATAATTACTACAAAGGATTAGACTGTAAGATTTTCACTAATTTGTAATATATCAGAATGCACTCACACTACAGAACATGCACTTCTGTATATTCAGGGAGAAGATTAAGATGTCCTACTAGCCTGCAGGAAGAATACAAACCGTATACCTTCACAAACGAAGGTATTTTAAATACACTAAATGGGACAGAACATGCCAATATATCATACCGATATCTCAAGGCTATGGTATCATTTGCTGGGGCCAGAAAAACATTATGTAAGAAGGTAGAAAGAGTCGCCTGCTGACATGAACAAGGAGAGCTGGCTACAAGCAACACAGTCCACTAGCATCAAGTAGTTGGCAGTATACTCCAAACAGAGAACAGTCCAAATAAGAAAAATTATCAAGAAGCACCCCATCAATGACAAACACAAGACAACAGTTTCAGAAAACAGGGCTATCCTAAGGAGATGACAGGCTTGAGGATGTTTGAGTATTGCTGATACTTGATTCAAGAGAACAACTTTGCTGAAAACTTTTCTTCGATAAATCAAAAAGCACAAAATTATTCCAAAGGAGAAGTAGGAAATAGCAAGCTAAGATGCACTTCTATACAAATATTAGCTTGGTATTCTCTGTGAAAGCATGTACTTATTTCACGGGGTTTTAGGTTGGTTTGGGGGGACTTTTGTTTGGTTTTTTGTTGTTGTTGGGTTGTTTTTTTGTTTCTGTGGGTTTGGGGTTTTTTTGCATTTTGCTTCAAGCAAGTGAAGTAAGTGTAAAAGAACGGAGTGGGAGTTTTGTTACATTTATTTAAAAGGGAAACTCTTTGCTTCAAGTTTAGGTATACAAATAGAATAAAGCCAAGCAGTTATCTTGGAAGACGCCTGATTAATACACTTTTCCAGAAGAGCAGATTTTCAGTGTGACCGGATTTTCTCAAGAAAATTTCAAGTATGGATAATTTTGTAAATATGCATGAATAAACATTGTTAAATCA
Source organism: Arenaria interpres (assembly GCA_013399435.1). Lineage (NCBI taxonomy): Eukaryota > Metazoa > Chordata > Aves > Charadriiformes > Scolopacidae > Arenaria > Arenaria interpres. Next base: position 8,620 of record VXAK01021684.1, on the reverse strand, counting down.
TTCTGAAAGAAAGAATGGCACTCTTCTATATTGACATACTTTTCCTAAATCTCTTGATACTTAATTAAAATATAAAACTATGACACACTTCATTAATATATCTTACCTAACAGCATCCGTATCAAATTGTAAATTAGGTTTATCAATCAATCCTAACGAATAGAGTTGGTATGCCAAAGCACATTTTCCCACCATAAACTGGGCTGTGTTAGTGCGATCCAAACAGTCCACACAATTGGTTCGGAGAACTCCAGTCTGGTAAAGCAATCCAAGTGAGACTTTTAAAAATAATAAATTACTACACTCATGACTATTACTTTTTTCCCTACTATTCCAAGACTCGTCAAATCTCAAATACCAAATTTTATATCAGTTCACAAAAAAATTAAGCAAAGGTGATCTTAAAAAACATTTAAAAAGGCAATTTATCTCTAGCAAGCTACATTAGACTGCTGTAAGCCATACTTCCAAAATACGCTTGCTTCTATCATCACACAAACTGCATCTCTTATTCAACCTACAAACAGCCCTAAAGATTTACCTTAAAAAGAAAGACTGTGTTATTTCAGTGATGGATGGCAAGTCATAAGCAACTAATGCTTCTTAACAATACACCCTGTGTTCCGAGTATACAATCATAACATTCAAGTATAAATCTGTTACTCTATAGTTTAGTCAGGACTTTTCTGATCTTAAAGAAAGCAGCGTTTCTAGTTGTGTTTTCTTTTAGTGATGGAAATTACAACAATGTACAGAATATTCCCCAGTGGTAAAAGTGCTTTTAATAACCCATTTTCGTGTGTATGACTATGTCACCAGACTTAAGTATGATTACTCCTCACCTCTTCTATCTAACATTGAATTATGCCATTTGCTAAAATGCTGCTGTTGTTAGGTGTAGCGCGACTGGTGCTGCTACACTGCTAGCACTACAGACTAAGTAGTAATAGAAACTAGTTTAAAATATGAGCATTTCTCAAACTACCTACAGCAAAATACAGTTTGAACAGCATAAGGTTTTGAAGTACCACCTAAGGACTTTAAGCCCTATTTCCCAAATGGGTCTCTGGGATGGACTGCAATAATGCTGTTTACTACAAACATTAATTTAAGAGCAATCTGTGAATCACTAATTGGATATTTAAGTGAAATGGTTCACTGGTCCTCTGGGAGTGCTGATCTACATCACTGTAACTATAATAGAGTATATTTTAGTACCTGCAAGCGACCAGTGGAGACAACATAACCTCCCAGTTCGTTCCACCTGTAAGGGAAACAAAACAATTACTTACAAATCTTTAAAAAGACAAAAAACAGATCATACCATGTATTGATCTGCTCAGTGAGAAAGGCTGACAATTAAAAATCTGACACAAAGCAAATTTATTATCCCTGAATAGCACAAAGCAATGAAAATGCTATCCAATAGTAAGATTTTGTATTTAAACTGTATTTAAAAAAAAAAAATATCTAGCCTTAAAGTAGAAATATCCTAAAGCCATACAAAATATTTCCTTTGCTCTCCATAAAACAGAGTTAGATCAACACAAGTGTTGCTAGATTGGATCTTGAGTACATAAAAATCGCAGTAGGTACAATGCCAATGACTGGAAAGTAGAGGCATAACACACACTGTAGCACAAGCTGGTTGATGTAAATCTCGCCCTCATACATGCTGAATACGTAGATACATATTGTCCAGGTCTTGCAACTCTATACAGGCCTTAGCTATATCCCAGAGCTGGAGGACACGAATCAGAAGTTAACTACATTTTGAGGCAGGGGAGCAGTTATGCTTGGTGCAAGTAACCACGGAAGTACTGAATATTTTCAAACCAGTAGCATGACCCAGCCTGCCTGGAGCACTGCTATGGGAAGCCTACACACTGCTTCTGAGACTCATAGGACTAGCTCTACCGAACACAGCGTTACATGGATGTACTGATCTTCTTCATGCGAGGTTGCAGCCCCCACATCTGCTGCACTGCATGGCAGATGAATGCTCTAAGAGAGCCTAGGAGGGTTTTAGCTCAGGCTGCTCCTAAATAAAGGTAAGGTAAAAAGGCAAGGATGCTCCTAATGTAAAATATGGTTGCCTGTTTGGGTAATGATGAATTAGGTCCCTAAAATGAAAGCTTGAATCAAAAACTACTGAACTTTTAACGTGGAAGTTAAGGACTTGATAGAATTCAGCTGAATGTACCTCTATACCTCTGCTCTGCAGCAGCCTAAGCAAACACAGTTTCTTTTAAAAAAAAGTTTTAAATTTTGTATGTATGAATAACAAAATCCACTGGAAAACACCAGACTCAGCAACATTTAGATGATAGTTATCTTACTAGTATGCCTGAAAAGAAGCCACTTATTAAATTCCAGACAGTGTTTGCTTTGTTAAATTTACCCCCAAATTTAGGATTACTTTGGTTAAAGTTAAAAAAAAAAACAAATCAAAACTTTATATAAACACACAGGGCACAGATTACAAGTTAGAAATAATGGTTTGAAGTAAGAATTCATTATAAGTAGAACAGCAGCGGCACAATTGTACTCCCTATAGATCTTTCAGTGTATTAGTATTTCTTAGCACGTGCCTCTGACTCCAATCCTTTTAACTATAACTTCATAATGAATTATACTTTTTCACATTAGTTTAAACCTTAAGTTAACAAATAATGTATTACACAGAAATTTCAGAAAACTTTCCAAGGAATAGCTATTATTCATTATGCCTCAATTAAATTATACATACTTTTCATCTGGCCGCAAGATACTGCAGTAGGAATCGGGTCGGTTTACAAAAAATCCAGTCTTCTTTACTACACTTTCTGCAATCACATTCAGTCTATCAAGAACATTGCAAAGTTTGCTGAGGAGAGAAAAAAAAACACCACACAATCAAAATACATAAATACTAAAAAAATTTTCACTGCTTGTAAAGTCTGTTATTAACAAAAATGATCTAAAGGAAGACTCACATCACAGTTTTATTTATCCAACAGTAATTATGTCTATAGTTTTCTCAGATTTTACAGACTTAGAAAACAGACACTGATGGTAACCCAGCAATTTTGTTAATTTATTAATAAAACTTATTCCATAAACTAGAAGTGGAAAACTTCAAAAAACTAAAACTCCTTGACTTTCATATCACACTAATTTTCCTCCACCAAGTTTTCTGTGATTCACAAAATAAGAATGAGGCAGAAAAGGATATATGATTATGCTGAATCATATTACCTCATTTTGTTTGCAAGGTGCTGTTTTGTTCAATAACATCTGTGTCTGTGGGTGGCCTTCACAATGTCCTGCACCTCCTGCTCAGATCAGGACACCCATCCATATATTGTTAGGGACTGTAACTTCTGTTTGCTCATAATTTTATTTTCAAAAGATTTTATTACATTGTTTACATTTCAACTAACAAAAACAATTATTTATTTTTTTAAGACTGCTTTTACTGAGACAGAAGCAATATTTGGGAATATCTCCACTGGGACTACTTTCCAGCAAACTTTAAAATTAGATATTAAAGTAAACACATTCTCAGTATTCCTCAAATTGTCAACTCCTTAGGCAGACATATACATTATCTTCCAATCTCAAATACCTCTTGCTTGCATAAATAATTAACCTTGTTCAAATTCATCAGTTTGGGATTTTTTTTATATCTGCACTAGGGCAGATATGTATATAAATTCACCTCAAGTTTACAGCAGGAAGAGGAATCCTTTGATCATTTCCCATATAGGACAGATCACTAAGCTTCATCAGCATCACTCCATATGAAACCCAAGAACTTGCATCTAGCATATCTTCTGAGAGGACATCTGTCCTTATTTTGAGATTTGCTACTTAATCATAACACAAACAACTGCATATACACCTAACTGCACACAATATCATTTTAGAATAAAACAGCAGTGTGAAAACATGTCAAATTTTAAAGTAACAGTTTCACACCCACATGATTAATTCTATCAACCAACCTGTAATCTCAAATAGTACATGACTGTTTTCCAAAGCTTTTTCCATAAAATTTTAATCAAAAAACATTAATTATATTCCTGCCCTTTGAACTATACCAGTTTTTCCATTGTTGCTGATATAGTAACAGATATCTGAAAGCTGATCCAAGAATTCTTGTCATTCTTCTAGAATTTTTGGCATTATAAGATACAGTAGACATATGCAGGTCAGAGAAATTTACAACCAAGTTGTGTGTAACTTAAGAATAGCAACCTACACCCATAGATTTAATATGCTGGTGTTTTGCAAATATTTCTACGTTTAGGAAAAGATTCATCCTTTTCACATGGTACTATTACAGCATTATGTTGTCCAAAATTACAGAATAAGAAGTTACAGAACATATTTGCCTTTCTAAGATATATGCTTCTAATAATCTGAATGTTTTATAACATTGAAATTAACGCCCTCATTTCCTTTTTGAAGAGAAAATGGAAAAGATTGATTGATGTGAAACCCCTTGTTTTCCAAAATTTTGTAACTTAATAAATTCAATGACTGAAGTGGAAGAGCTGACAAAAGTATTGTTTTGACTCATTCAAAATAAAAAGTGAATGTTGATAAGGGTTTTTTTGTGGCTTTTCTCAAAAATTCTCCTTTGCAGAGAATTTCAATGTTTTCAGGCCTTGCTCCACTTTGGTAACGATGCACAGAAAACATCAAAAATCCCTCAAAAAGCTGGGGTTCCATTCTGTCCATAAATCTTAATAAAATTCTCCCATCATTCCTAATCTACGTTCAACTGAAAATAAAGATATTCAGTAGCATTCAGTTATTTGTACTGTTGCTAAGAGCACTATTACAAAGAAAGATCTTTCCTACCTTTTAGTGTATTTGGCCATATCCCAGGGTATATATATAATTGCATGCTCTGGGGGTAAAAACTGGTTGAGATACGTCACAGCAGCAACAAGTTCTTCACTAAGAATCCTTTCATGCTTTCTTTTTTCACGTTCCTTTAGCAAGAATAAAAGGAAGTTAAACTACTTTCCAGCAAACTCAAATAAAAAGTGAATGTTGATAAATACATGATGTATGTATAACACAAATTAAAAGCTGAAGCTGTAACAACAGCAGGCAGTTCTTCATAACCAATACAATTAAATTAAGAACAGAAGAGACAGAAAAATCTAAACATTCTGGGGTTTTAACAATTGATCTGTATTAGTAGCAAAAGGCACCCATGTCAACTGTGCATAATCATTGGCTGAAAAATTGAACACTATAAGAGCAAAGAAGACCACGAGGAAACAGCACAGGGACATGGCTGAGTCATCATCCCAGAAACTACCTAAAAGACAGGTAGATGTGGTGCTGAGGGACATGGTTTAGTGGTGGCTTTGTCAGTGTTAGGTTGATAGTTGGACTCAATGATCTTAAAGGACCCTTCAAACCTAGACGATTCTATGAGTCTACAACTCTAAGAAACTAAAGTGCTAATATAGAGGAAATGGACAAAGACAAAAGAGGAGGAAAAACACAGGAAGAAAGGAAAGTATCCCATTCAATTCTGGGACACAAGTGGACCCAGGCAAATTCTTCTCCGTTATTGACAGGAGATAGGGAAGAACAGCTCCCATCTCCCAGCCTTGCAATAATTTTAAAAAATTTGAATTATCTTGCCATTCACTGAATATACAATATGTTTTGGCATTCTGTATATTAGCATGGCTTTCCTCTCAACTTCATCCAGACTAAAACCTATACTGAACTTATGCTATAGAAACTGCTTTAAATATGTAATAACAGTCACAAATAAACAAGCCCAAAGAAAGCCTAATACATTCATTACTATTTACCCAGTTTCTACGATAGACAGATAAAGGAGGACATAGATTTATGTTTTATCAAAAGAACTGGAGATAGAAACACATAATATTTGTGTAAAAGCAACATCCAAAAAAAGGGGTTCAGGTTTGGGGACTTCCTCCCCTCCACACACCTGCCCCGTTTTTCAGTTTTGCTTTTTTTTTTTAAGCAGTACATAAAGTCAGAAAGGGAAATGAGTTTAGCATCTTAATATTGAGCATCTACAGAGATGGAAAGAAAGAGATGCATTTTAAGCCACAGTATCAAAAGCTCTGTGAATAAAAGCATATAATAATTCACGTGTCAAGGTTATGTGAGCCCAGGCTCACACTATAACAATGGCTTCTGAAAGCTACGGCTGCAAGAGATAAAATAATTTTCTTGTAAACATATGCCATCCTAAGTTGATTCCACAGGCTATTGGAGAGCCTAAAAGGCACTCCTACACAGGAAAGCTTCTAGAAATACAACATAGCTTGTATAGTTGCCATTTATTATAACTTAAGAGTTTTAAAAGCCTTCCTCTTGTATTTTTCCTATTTTTTAATAGTACAAACGGATCCTACATACACATAAAAGATCCTTTTTTCTCCTGAATGCAGTTCTACAACATGATGAATAAATTATTATTTTTTAATGACAAAAAAAGAACTGAAATACAATTCAAGCAAAACAAATCAATATATTAAACTCAAACGTGGAAACAGACACTGCTGCAGAAAATGTCTGGATTAGAATAGGAAAAAAAAAAAAACAAAAAACATCTGCAACACAAATACAAGCCTTAATAACCAAAATTACAGCACCACCCAGAATACAGGCTTTGTACCGCAGCCTCTCACACAGCAGTGAACTGAATTACTGCAGCAACCATGAAGCTCCCCCCATTAGTCCAGCCCTGCCGCCAGTGGCACTGCCCATTATCTATCATCACATACTTCAGTCTTCTCTCGCACTCCTACCTCCATGACTCTACCAGTCCAAGCAAACAACAGAAGATAAGTCTTTATCATAATATTTCAAATAACTCGGTCATCATTGTCAAGAAGCCTACATACCTCACTTTGCATGGAACCATACTATTTTAGCAATTTTTAGTGCTAAACTAAACTTATTGGTTAATTTATTTGGAGTTACGCACATCTAAGGGGTAATAGCAAAAATGTGAAAACAGAACAGAAAACAAAAGGATGCCATATGTCTATGAAAATGGACAGTGTCTTTTTGTGAAGGGCTATTGTGAAAGCAGTTAGAGAGCTATGTACTATTCCATGCAGGATGAGATGTACGGAGAAAATATGTCATTTATAAGCCAGTATTAGCTTAGAGCACAACCAAAATCTCATGAAGACTGTACAGAAATAACCATCATATTAAAAATTAGAAAACATACAGAACACATTCAAAATGTTGTACCTTTACAAGATTCAAAATAATAATGGGAGAGCCAAATCTCTGAAGCATTTGGTCAAAGTGAAGAGCAGCAACATGTGCAAAAGGATCTGCTTGGTCCACTGAAACAAATACATATATTCAGGAATATAGTAAGTAAGCTGTAGTCACTTAAATTGCTTTCCCTTAAAAGTACTCTTCACAAAATACATACTAATTTTCCAACAATAATGATACAATTGCACACTCTCCCCTCTTCTCACACAAAGCCGTTAAAAAAAAAAATCTTCCCTTTTCCAAACGGGAAGTGACTTATTACCAAAACTTCCATGAGATGCTTATGAAGTGGAATTATTCTGGCCCCATTAAACTTAGCTCAGGTGTTTTCCACCATTTTTAAGCGGTTCAAAATTGTATCCACAATACTAAGATAAAAGCAACTTTGTATACAAAATAATAAGCACAAAGAAAGTGGACATCTTCAAACAGAAGTTTTTTGTATTCCATTTCTGAATGTGAAGTCTAAGACAGAGATATTGTTTTTTCTATTCCATTTCATCAAATACAGCTTTTTATATGGTTGAATGTTCGTATGCCATGATGTTTATTATGAAGAACATTGGTTTACCTTAAATTATGACTTCCTCCCAAAAATATGTTTATTTTTGCAAATTTAGTTTTCACATACTCTCTCAAGTGTTCCTTTAGGACACAGCACCATTCATAAACTACCGCAAAGAATAATTTGTACATACACGTTATGGGTGGCTTAGGCATCATAGTTGAAATATCTTGAGACCAGTACAGAGGGACAGATCCTCGAACCTGAACATAGGAAGAATAACTTCCTGCAGAAAATGACATAACTGAAGCATCATAAAGTATTTGTTCAGTTTCCACTTCATTAGCAACATCTCCCTAAAACAAACAGGAATACACATGATGTAGACAGGACACTTCAGAGCTGCATGAATTACAGTGAACTGATCATTACAAACAATACAATTAAACTGTAAAACACCAAATCATAGTAGTGAGAACATCACTGAAGATCAAATTCCCATTTGTCCCTAAATGTATATTATTAGATTATTATTTTTTCCTCTATTTGGGCAGTAACATTATCTGTACATGTAAAAAAAAGAACTGCCAGTTAAGACTTATTCTCTAATAGCATCATTTAAAGCAAAGCCCTAACAACCCTCTAAAACATTTCAGTTCTCCAGTCAGTCAAGATTAAGCTTGCTTATTGTTCGGGAGGGTGGGCGTGTGCAGAGAGGAACCCCTAAAATCACATTTAATTTACCTCGCAGTTTGCTCCTCGTTTCAGAAAACGTGTTCCAGCAAATTTGCTTGATCTTCTGGCTATCAGAGTGACATATATAGGGCGACC
>VXAK01021674.1:17331-28518 GCA_013399435.1 Arenaria interpres | reverse complement strand
ACACACCCCTGTGAAAAAAGAAGGTTCAAATTAAAAGCATTGCAACCTGGCTTCTAAGCAGAGCTCTCTAATTTCTGCGATCAGCAGATGCAAAACCAGAAGTGCAAGGTCTTTCCATAAAGAAAAAAACCCAACAAAACTCTCCCCCTAGAGATCTAAAAAAACCCTGGCTGTCTCCAAAGTATAAGTGCTAGAACAGCAAGCTAAGTTTTAACACCATGAACTACACTTCACATACTGGTGACTGTTTATCAGATGTAACAATCATGATTGTAAATCAGGTAAAATTCATTGTTTGCAAAAAAATTTTTAAATGGTCCATGGAGGCAGCAAGGTTGTATACAAAAAGGACCCATGGATACCAAAAAAGCAGTCCTTTTTCTGATACTTGGTTTTGCTCTCTGCAAATTTTTATGTTAAATATTATGGCTTGCTTAGTAATACTAACTGCTTATGTCTACAGGATTTCCATTACCACAGTTCTCTAGTCTGATCCATGCTCTTCTGATCGGATATACTGCTATATGATTAGTGTCCTGGTGATCCACTTAATTAATTAAAAATGTTAATATTTTTAAGATCAAATCCAAGCTACTAAGAACTATATGTGTTCTTAGAATTCTACAATCTGTTAATCAGACTGTATTTTGACTCATCTGTTCTTTGAATGATCGATGTCTCTTTGGATTTGCTCTTAAAAAACAACAGAATATAGTATTTTCATCTAGCCAGAAACAGAAGGAAGCAAAGAAAAGAAACAAATATTTTTCTTGATGCATATGGAAGATTATTCCAAAATAAGAAGTTAGGTGTGTGGAATTTTAAATATGTGCTTAGTTTACCATTTAGAGAGAGCAGAGGTGATAGCAGGTGTAAAGTTTTTTTAGACTTGGGAGTGTTACACTGCAAGACAAGCCAGGCGTATCTTGCACAAATCATAAGAAAAAAAATACCTATTATATCTTCTATAATTCCATGCCATTGCGTGGACTCATTGCAATTACAGAAGCAGAATTTGGGAAATATGTCATGACATTAATAAAATTGTTTCTGGTATCATTTTCCAGTTCTCAGCTTTAAATCCAGAGTCCAGTAACACCGGGATGTCTCCCTGAGAAACAAATACAGAAGGGAAACATCTGTAAATAATGCCTTTCCAAATTCACCTATATCAACTTGAAAACATTTTTAACATGTTTGAACAATATATTAAAAAATGGTTCCTAACTATGCAATATCTAGAAAGATGACAACCTGGCTTGTTAGGGCAAGGAACACCTGCTTTTATCTTTCACTGCTCATGCAATGCTACACTAATTCTTCACTGGTCCCGGACTGAATCTTATACCACCTGTGGGTACCAGATCTGTGTAGTTTCCTTGGGAAATTCCATATTTGCAACCAGAGAAGGAGAGACATGTTTTACTGTGAAAGGTAATTAATCCTGTGTGTTAGATCGTCCAAGAAACCTGGAGTTCAGAGCTGAGCTGGTGCACACAGAGAGTGTTGATGAATCCTCCACAACTGAGAAAAAGCAAGTTTTGCTTTCTTTGCCTGGGCTGACTTGACCCAGCATCTACTCCTGCTGCATAGTTAACAGTGGCTTGCTGAAAAGTGGCCTGTCTGGGGTACCTAACCTGCTTGTCCTATATCTGGCACTGCATCCTGAATTTAAATCGGGATGAAAATTGCTTTCTTTCAGGGGGGTACCCTATAAGTATTAGAAAATAAGGAGTTTGGAATTGGCTTGGGGTATGTTATTCATTTTAAACACACTTCTGTTAATGGTTTTCTTCTCAGAATGCATACAGAAAAAACCCCAGGCTCTAATCTTATGATGGACCCACAGTCTCTATTTCTGCATTAGTCAGACCAAGTTACTGCGAAAAGACATCATAACATCAAAGAATCGCATCATTGCTCTGAAAATCCTCACTGGTTTCCAAATGTATCAAAATCTATTTGGAATACTTGAGCCTCATCTCACAAATCTGTAAAATTAGTTTAGTAAGAATGACTTCTAATGCTAAATAATTGGGCACTGAAAGCTTACCGAGCTTATTAGATGAGAAGAGCGGAATAAATGCATGTATTTGCAAACACCTGTCTCACTGACAGAAAGAAAAAGTGTCCACTGCAAGTAAAAACACTTAAAATGTGAATTAGATTAACATTCCAATTTAAGACCCCGCAGAAACACGTATCAAGAAAAACCTAATAAAATCCTTCAGTAATATCTTCTAGTGCCTTTACATTTGGCTACAAAATGTGACATTGCAAAGATCATGCACAACACTGTAAATAAATAGATCCCTTTAAGTGTCTAATCATTAAGTACACTCTACAAAAAATTAAACTAAAACAAGATGACAAATACAATAAAAGATCTCCGATTAAGCACTGTAGCAATATTTATATCTTTGCTACTGAGAGAGAAAAGATTAATTTCCTTTCACGTGCCCCGATTTACAAGCAGTTTAGTGGCCTCTGCTTGAGGAAACATATTAATGACTACTCTGGATTTTGTGAGCATCTAAAAGCAACTAACAAAATTAATCCCAGCAGCAGTGTGTGCATGTGCATATGCACACACATGCAGCTTGATGGTCTTTGCACTAGCTAGCAATGGCTCAGGAGTCAAATGGATAATATTACTGAAAGAGAGCAGCAAGAGCAGAGCTGAGGGGGAAGTAATCTGGCATATTGCATGAGAAAATTACATTATTATCCAAAAGTAGATTGGTTTACTTGCCCAGTACTCACAAACCCTATCCCTTGATAATTATCTTCACACTCAGCTGCACTTCATCGCTTGTTTACCATGTTGCACTGATGTTTACTCCCTAGGTTTATTTGATGTTGGCCATTTGAAAACATTATCATTTAAATTAGTTCCTGTAACTAATGAGCATATGTTTCATGTGTGTTCCACAGGAAAAAGGAAATAAAAATATTTTGGGTTAACATCCTCTTTTTTGATCAAGTTTAAGCATCTTGGAAAATAGAGAACAGTCTACAAAGATTTATTTTGACATACAAGAATCCAAAGGAATGAACATATTACATTATAGGAATTTTAGAGCATGTTTAGATATCATAAGCTCATGACTTTTTCAGCAGAGCTAAACCTGATAGATATGAGGGCTCTAAGAAAAACTAATTGCTTAATAGGTAACAAGGCAGAAGAAATTCTGAGTGGCAGCTCACTTACCAGCTCATAGTCCATGCTATCATATCTAGATTATAAATGTTGAAGCATCGAAACACAAAAGAAAAACAGCTGTGCAATAAAACAGGGAAAAGGGACAAAAAAATTGCAATAATTCTACATTTGAGGGGCAGGTAGTAGTGGCTCTCCAAAACTTTACTTGTTCTACCCCTAAGGGTCAAGGGAAGAGGTTTTAGTCTTTCAAAAGATATGCCAGTCCAGTCAGCATTTTTAGTTTTCCTGCATAATCTGGAGCTTCGTATAGGGATAGAGAAGAATATTGGATGTGAAAAGTACTGAGGATGAAAAAAAGAATATTAGAACACTGCACCAAGTGGGAAAGGATGTTCTACTGGGAAGAACAGAACTGTAAGTGGAAAAAATAAAAGGTAGAGTCTTAATCATGCTATTTGACCCTCTCTACCTTCCCAGACGGTTCTGTATGTTTATGACTTTGGAGTAATTTGAAAATAACTGCATTGTCTCCAAAGTTTTGGCTTTAATAACATCGCTTATTAAAACAGTTCACATTTAAAAAACAATCAGCATTTTCCAATTTGTGATGCACTGANNNNACGAGTTTGTCTCAAGAAATATGTTTTTCATGCAGCGTGGTCATACACATCGCAGGCTGGGGAATGCTCTATGCAGAACCCGTTTGGAACAGACTGGGAGGAAGCCCTCAGGCTCTGCAGCTGCTTTGTGGCCTCACCTTTTCTAAAGATGAGGAGTAGATAACAATTTGGTTTAATAATGTTATTCATACAGTTTTGAGAACTAGAAATACTAGCATTTGCCAGCTTCCTAAATGTTATAAAAGTTAATGGAGACATTTTCTGGTTGGTGACTGCATCAGAAGTCTGGCATGAGAGGTTTCTATTCGCATCCAATTTGAGTTATTGAGTTCTACATGCAGAAGACTTGAGAATGTATCATTAGGGTCTTTAAATCCACTCTTGTCTTAAGAAGATCTTTGTGACCTTGTTACTCATCATTCGCTGAGTTTTTACCATTTCTTAGCAGCAAACTCTCATGGTCATTCTCCCTAGTTTTATATACAGGCAATAAACTTGAAAACTCTCTTTTTAATCAAGCAAATATTCAAAATGTAGAAAGTAAAATTCTCCTAATTCTCTGCTTGACTGAGAAACTCACAATAGCTCTTAGTCATACAAAAGCCCCTGATTACCATTTCAGAGCCTGCTGTCTGCTTCGTTCTTTAATTCTGGTTAGCTTTTCAATTTGTTATTTTTTATTTTTTAATATCCTAGTTAGAGATCTTTTAATCTTGGGCGCTTGTATTTCTTCATACTTTTGAAGTACATTTATGATACATGATCATTCTACAGGGTTTCACAAAACTTTCTATCTTAATTAAAGCTTCAAGTGGTTCCTAATACACAGTTTCTGGTGTTAAAAGTAAAACCTCGGCCGTGATAAGTCAAGCAGGGAGCAGTAAACAATATGGTAAACTTTATTTTTAATAATTGAGCCTAATAATTTGACTTCCATAATTGGTCCCATAATTTGGCACCAGTAACAAACTAATAGCTAGCATGGAACAATTTTCTTCTCTGATTTTGGTTTAGGACAGAGAAATTTCATGAGAAGAAACAGCAGTAAATTTTTCTGTGAGAGCAAGCATTAACTTCGTTGTGAGTTACTGGGGAGAAAACAACATGGCACTTCATAGTTATGATGGGAGGGTTATCTATGTTTTGGGTTTTCTTCCACTGTAGCAGAGCTATCTTTCTAAATGAAATTTCACCTTCAATACTTCGTCAAGCTTCCAAAAATACTCTGAAATACTCTGCTTTTCTCTTTTCTGTGGGGTAATTTTTACTAATGCCAATAACAAATTTAGAACTCCAAAAAAAATATCCATGAAATAATTTCTTTTGTAGGTTGGCTTTAATTTCATGGGTACTATTAGGTTTTCATGAGAGGGAAAATAATGATTGCTGTTTCAGTTTGAAGTAATTCTTTACCTCTTTACTGGGACGCAACCTGTGGGTTCGTATAAAACTGTGAAAACATAAAACTAGGGAATGCCCCTGGAAAAGGACAACTTTGCACAAGAAGAACCAAAAACTCAGTAGGAGAGGAAGTGAGCAGAATTGTCTCAAATTGTCCCAAGCAAGACCTGCTCCTCACATCTGATCATTATTCTGCTTTTTTATGAAACATCTCAGCTCCTCTTCATACCAGCTCCGCACAGGGATTTAGCCATAATGAAAAATCTCCCCTTCCCACAGTGAATTTCAGGCTCCACAGAGTGTTAGACAACTGAAGGAAGGCAAAGCATCCTTATGTAGGTCCTGCCAATGGCTCCCAACAGGTTCACCGGTTGCCAGTGGTGTGCTCACCTACTCTGGGATTTGGACAGGCGGGAATCCCTTCCCGATTTCCACCACTGATGCCCTGCCGTGCTGCTACATACCAAGCAGTTGCCAGGTGGAAAGATTAGTGGGGGACAATGAATCCCTGTGAACAAAAGAAATGCAGAAACTGCTGCCCTTTGACATGCACTAGTGCAGGCCATAAAAAGCACACACAAAACCCAGCAGTACTACTCTCCACAAATAAAACTTGTTATACAAAATGTTTAATTTGGCTGAGTGTATCTTAATCCATTTCTAATACCACAAACAACATTCTCATAGTTGATTATGGGGACAAACAGTTCTTTAATCAATTTAATAAACATAATCTTATTAAAGCAACTCTTGAGTCAACCGTAGACCATGTCCCCAATTAACCTGAGTTATAAAATATTCTACTAAATGAACAGACATCAAAGAGTCTGCTGAATTCAAAGACAAGCTCCACTGTTTGAATGGGGTGAGAAAGGAGAGAAAACGTATTTTCTGGCAGATGCAGTTTAGCTGTTTAAGTTTTGCTTTGAATATAAATAAGCAACAGTATTAGCCACCACTACTTGAAGGAATAAAAGGCATCCTGGGAAAAACCCCACATAAACACATGAATTTGAATTAGTGCGGAGCTACCTGTGCCTCTATATTCTCTTTCCCCTTGCCGCAGCAAGTAGTTTATTGTACTCACAGATGTCTCAAGACACAGATGTTGCCCAAGACTCTCACTGATCTTTTTGTAGGGAGCTTTAGATTTCTGAACCACAGACCTACTGTTCCTATTTATTCTCCATTAAAGCCCTGCTCAAGGGGACAGATTTACAGACAGGAGGACAGAGGATAGGAAAGAATGGCTTACTATGTTAAATAATTACTCAATCCACACTCACTTGTTTTGAAGAGTTCCAAAGAAATTAAATGTTAATTTAGTTGCTTTGCAACATCAGAGGTTTCTCCTGAGCTGTAGATGAAACAATGCAAAAGTTACGAATGGCTGCACATCTCCTCCCTGCTGCCCACCTGGCTGATAGTGGAGGAGATTGCCTCCACTAGGATTCATATGGAGTTTCCCACAGCATTGTAATTCCCTCCTTTCATCCTGAAATTGCTTAAAATGAAAGGAAGTAAGAACCCCAACGCAGAAAAGAATGTGGATTGCTGTACTGGTTCTAGTTGTCCCACAGTATCGAGACTGAGAACAACTCCGGTAACCGACAACAGATCTGAGAAAGCACAAATACCCAGAGACATGAGTTATCTATATTCAAGAACTGCAAGGCACTCTACCAACAAATGCAGTTAAAAAGTTCTTAACAAGCTCTTCCCATGTCTGTTGTTGTGTGTCATGTCCTGCCCCACCCCCGGCTTCTCCCAAGCCCTTATCTGAACTTCAAATCTGTGTATTCTTAGGACAGCTGTTATTAGTATTTACCAACTCACTTTCCTTATATATTGTGAATGCGGTTATTTGCAAACAAACAGATGTTCAGACTGTAGTCACAAAACCAGCTTAAAGGTCTGTGCACAAACATATTGGTTTTTGGTTGTCTGCAAAACAAGTCCTGGGCTGGAGTGGTGAAGGGGAACACGTGCAGGCAGTTGCACCTTCCTGGTCAACTCATGCCATATTAGACCCTTATAAATGTGCAAACATTTAATCATATAACAGCAACTTCTATATAGTGCTGCTTGTTCGTACATGTCGGAAAGCACAATAAAGAGACCTCTAAGAATTATATCTAGTTCTATATGGAGAAACAGAGCTGAAAAAATTATTTCCCTGTGTTTCTGCTTTGGACCAGCGGTAAAGCTTAGAAGATGAAACAGGTCCCCACAGTACTAGCCCATCATTTGCTTAAGAGGAAAATGCTGACTGGGGAATTTAGAGGGAAGTCAGTTCACAGTTGGGACATGAGCATATTTAATATCATGTATTACTTTCAAATGTTTTCTGTGTAGCAAATTTTTCCTGTTCCTCATTAATATTTTAATTGTTTTTGACAACAATTAATCTCTAATTTTACCTAAGGTTGTTTTGAAACAAAAAAACCTAGAAACTTTCTTCTTAAGGTGAGGAATAGATTTTTGGTTTTTTAGAAATAAATCATGGAGAAACTGTTAGAATTTTCTCTGTTATAGCAGGAGACCATCATTTTGCTCGCATTCGATCCAAAAAGAGATTTGGAAACTGGAAATCAAACATAAACATAATATTTCTTTATTTCTGCAATCCAGTTTGCTAAAGGCTTTAAAGAAAAAAATGAGAGAGAATATTGTAATTACAATATCATGAAGGGAAACAATAAACACATTAAACTATGAAAGCATGATCATTATCGAGGCTTAAAGAGGAGATCAGGGTCTAAGTCAGGCATTTCTAACAAGAACATCAGCAAGGTTCATTAACTACCCGTACAGCTTTCTGAATATGGTAATTTACATAAAAATGGATTTAGTGACACCAATTGCTCATTACTGTCAGTTTCTGTTTAGGTTCATGAAGTATCATTGTAAATAAATATATTGTCAATATATTTCCAAAGAAATATTCTAAGGGTGAGAAGGATGAAGATTCACACTGTTGTTCAGTATTATACAGTTATATCTATGCATAAACACTGCTAAAACAGTGCCCCAAGACAGGCACTCTACGTTCATTTATCGTCTCATGGGTTGTGCTCTCTCTTAGACCCACTCATCTTATTTTGTGCCAGAGTTTGCAGTCTCTGTTATTCTTTCCTGCACACTTAATAAATTTTGTGATTTACCTTCTCCTTATTACTTCTTTCTAGGAGTTGCTTTCTACAGAGTGTGTACTGATTTAACTTAACAACATTTAAACTCAATTTAACATTTTAACTTAATAACATTAATAGCATTTTAAACCAATGCCAAGTTAACCAGGAAAGCTATGTAGGGATTCTAATTCAACTGGCATAGGACAGTTAATTTAAGCACATTCAAACTGTTTAAACAAGTCATTCACAGAAAAGTAGAAGTATTCCCAAAGTATACACAAAGTGGCTTAGATTGCCAAAGCAAGCTGCTTGGTCTACTCTGTTTCTTCAGAAGGTGCAATTAGTCCAAAGGTACCATTGCACTAAGAGTTTTTGGGCTTCTGATCCCAAGCTGGATCAAGTAAATGCATGCAGGCTAAATGTTTAGCAGGGAAAATCATGTTGTAATGAATTAGCTGATGGGGAGGGGGAAAGGTTTTTGGACAAGCAAGGTCTTTAGATCTGAAACACAAGTAATCTATCTTTCAGTGTAAGAAGGGACTGAAAACAGTGATTAATATTATTATTAACTTAAATGCGGAACATTTGGTATGATTGAAAGAGTACCTGTGCTGCTGAGGTGGATGCTAGCAATGGGAAGGTTATTAGTCCCTTTGCAACAGAGAGTGACACATTTCATCATTGCCCCTAGAAAGGTGAAAAGTTAAACCTAGGTTGCTGTATGGAAAACTAATATGCAATCAAATATTTCTAGTGATACCATAATTAACATCTTTAAAATAGATCTTAGAGGTAGTCTTAACAATTTTATTAGTTATTTCTAAAGTCTTATTTGTAGGGCTGGTCTAAAGAAATGTCCCGGTTTGAGGCAAAACAGCCAACTTTCTGTTCAGTAATTTTACATTTTAGCTAGGCCTCTTCTAACTCTCTGAAATTAACAGCATATTGGGGACAAAACTGCTCGTTCTCAGAGTGGTAAGACCAATGCTTGTACTTCATGCCAAGGAACGGTATGCAGAGAGGCTCTTGCTTGTACTTATTGCTGTGAGTAAGGCTTCTGCTTGTACTTATTGCTATAAGAACCAAGGCCAGCCAATTTCATTATTTGCCCCATTGGAGGGTTGGAAACAGAAAATGGTAGAGGGGTCCCACCTGCAGGGAGGAGCGGACAGGACAGGTGATCCAAACCTGACCAACAGGGTATTCCATCTCATCTGCCCCATGCTCAGTATAAAAGCTGAGGGATCAAAGGTCCAGCCCTTTTTCTTCAAAGGCTGACATCCAAAGAGGACCCTGTCTATTCATCTACCTTTGATCCATGTGTTCCTGACTCCAGAGATGGATTCCAGTTCCATCTGTTGCTGAGTCCAGGCTGGGACTTCCCCAGTGCCTGCTGGTGACATCATCCTGGAAGCTTGATACATTTTTTTGTATCTATTTCATTATTTTATATTGTATCTATTTCATTATTTCCTTTTAAAAAATTTAATATTAATATTTCATTAAAGTAGTTTAGTTCCATCTAAACTCGTAAATCTACCCCTTTTAGTCCTGGAGCAAGAAAGTCTGGGGAGAGTCAAAAACCCATATACTACAGAAAACAGAAAATTTTCTCACTGCCTGAAAAATCTTAGAAAAAGCAGAAGTTCAATTAAGGAAGTATATTTTATGAATTTTCTGTTTGCACAATCTCTTTTAACTATACAAGGTTGAAGTGACATTTATTACAATAGGGTTACATGTAGCCATTTCCAGTGACACCCAATTGGGCTAGTGATATGCAACCAGACAAAAAGACTATTCTTGCTTCGAAGAGTTGACACTTAACCTTGTTTAAACAGAGTTAGGCTCCTGTAAAAATAGAGATACTGCACCATTTCATCTTGCAAACATAAAGCAAGAAGGTGAACCAAGTCACATTTAGTTGAGACAGATGTCATTGTAGCAGAAAAAAACTTCTCTTCCCTATGGAGTTCCAGCAAATCCACTGTTATGGTTAAAATAAAAAAAAAACAAACCCCCAAATAATCGCCATCCTCAAAGTCTGAAAAAAATCCCAGAGACCCTACTCCAAGCAAGTTACTTAACACACAGTTTTGTGCTAATGATTCCAATAAACACACTTAGAGGGGAAGGTAGGGAAGACTTTCCAAGCATGAGCATGTATTAGGTGAAAAGCTGAGTACTGTATGAATTAAAGAGGGTTAAGAAGATAAAGATGGCACTTCGTGGCACCTTCATCCATTTGGCATTGCCAAAAATACTTTACAGACTTAGTTCCATGTGAAAAGTCTTACTTGGCTCTTTGTTTTCATTTCTCATTTGAATTGTTAAAATAATTTCTGTCAAGTTCTAGCAGAATGCAGCAATAGTCTTGCCACCTTCAAGCTCAACTTTCCTCCTACTTCCTTGCAAAATTTTGAGAGACAGAGCACATGACAGCATATCCTCTATTTCACTCTAGGCTGAGGTCCATTCTGACAGAGGAGCCAAAAAGTGAGGTTAAACAATATTTTTTAGGCATGAATTTTGCTAATAAAGTTGGAATTCCCAAAACTCTATATTGTGAAGATATTCTTGGTAACTGTAATCAGAATTTGACCAATATTCCTGGGAAACCCTACTCTTTAAGTGATTTCCTATATATTTTAAATTTTCTGTTATTTTACATTTACTAGAGATTAATTAATATCATTAATATGCGTCAAATATATTTAATATGTTAATATGTTTATTTATGCAAGTAAAATGTACCTATAATTTGACATCCAATGAAATCTACCATCCTACAGTTAGTGGCGAAAAAATTGCAGAAAGACAAAGTACTTTCTACTGGGGCATGCAAGCCCTATTGGAATCCAGTTTTAGA
>VXAK01021670.1:0-13066 GCA_013399435.1 Arenaria interpres | reverse complement strand
CCATTCTGGATTTTTAGATTGGTGACTTTTTAGAACAGGACTCATCTATTGGGTTAATTACCACTGAAGTTTGCTTTTGTTCACTATTGTAGTAAATATCACAAATAATAAAATATCTTGTGCCAGTAAAACACTACAAATATTTCATTGTAATATTCTGTACACATTCTGATGATTTGATAAAGCACTTAGAGCACCTACATAAGATCTGTGAGGGAAAAAACACTTATTTCATTATAATGTTCAACTTCATGTAAACCTGTTTTCCCCAAAAAACGGAAATAATGTAGTATGGTATCAGTTGCAAAAACAAACACATGAAAGCCTTCAAAAGGAACCACATGGGTAGGTCATTAGAACTGTACAGCCTTATACAGTTCGTTAAAATTCTCAGAGGTTAGTTTATATATTGATACTTTAATAAACAGTTTCAACTTTGGTGAAAGCTGGAAAGCTTAATGGCTTAAGAGCCATTCAGAACCAAAACAAACAAACAAAGCTTTAACCACTTCAGTGACAACAGCACAGAACAAACAAGCAGTCTCCTTCGAAAATCCCAGCAATTCTAGGATCAATAGCCTCACTCTGTGCTTTTAAGTGATGAAAGCTAGAAAATCTCTGCTGTCGGCTCTTTTCAAAAATGCTTCTGGCAAAGCTATAGTTGCAAATTTGACGAGTTTAGTTTAGTAATACCCATGTAGTCTAGAAGGCTGACTTAAGTACTATCACTGGTCACAATGAAAACAAACTAACTCAAACGTCGCTTTTAGATGAAATTTCCTCTCTGTAGCCTTAATTTACAATGTTAAAGTACCTTTCAACATGTCGTCCAATACTTAGAGTTTTTTGATTATTTTTCTAATTACCAGCAGCAGGATTTTTTTTTCTTTTTATATAGGGAAAAAAAAAAAAAAAATTAGAAACACTTTTGTGAATTAAAAACCAGTACAGTGACTTAATCTACTAAAGAATGTAAGGCTGTTTCAAAGCCCATTTAACCTGATCCGCCAATATGGATAATTAAATCAGCAAATACATCTATATACACAGAAAGAACAAAAATAAACATTTTTTCCTTTATAAGATTAAAAGCCTGTTAGGCCCCTTTAAAACACTGCCATTGTATACTGACTTTCATGAAAATAGTGTTTACTTCCTTTTTCTTAGTCTAGACTTACATCATTCAGCAGAACTTTTATATAGTAGATCTGTTATCATTCCAAAGAACTTCAAATTATTCCTGCATCTTTATACAAATATTTATGCCTTTTTTTCCTGTTTTTAAACACAATAACTCATATATTTTTTATTTTGGTTTGTATTTAAATTTCACGTTTCCCCTTATTTATAAACTCAGAAGTAAAATAGGAGGAGTATTTACTTTTTAGCCAGCAGTTTCAGCTATCTTGTATTTTACCCATAAATTATCTAGAAGCTTTAAATTATATACTTTCTTAGGTAGTCAAAAGACTGTAGGAATTGCCTGTATATGTCTACAAGCTAATTTATCTACTGCGAGTTGTTGGTTTTTTTGTAATCAGCAGACTTTACTAGTTGTATTTTTAAAATGAAATCAGTAACATAGAATGTTGTCAATATGAGAAATATGAGCAGTAAAACAGAACCTGTCCCTGAATTCTTGTTTACAGATCACACAATCAACCCAAATTTTTCACCAGAAAGGCTTAAAGTCAGAATAACATTTAAAATATGTGGCTTTACACAGGGACAGTGCTGTTTAGTCCTGATTCATTAAGATTCTTGATGCGTAAACGAGTTGTCAAACGATATGTGGGTGGCTGTAATGGCAGCATGTAGGTTTGTATGGAAAACAAGTATGGCACTGTGAAGATTTTTTCTCTCTTTCATCATATAGGTACTCACATGTAACACTTGTAAAGGGTCTGCTAAGAACCTTGCTGTCAAATGAACTAATTCACCAGAAACACATGCAAGTTTAAAACAAAGTTCTCCAAAGGCGGAAAAAAAAATCAAACCACCTAGACTTTCTGTAGCCTAACCAAGTGACAGACACATAGACAACTTCATTGCTGCCAGAACAACACTCTGCACAGCCCACAGGCAAGCTATTTGTCACTGCTACAAGAATATCCTCCGCAACTTGGCATCAGGGTCCCTGGGTAGCCAACTGTGCTTGCACACTGCTGGAAGTGCTATCCAATAATAAGGAGGAAAATGATCAGAGGATCTCATTATTATTACAAAATGTGTTATTGTATGAAAAACATATCTTTATAGGCATAAACATGGAAACTTTATAGGAAAATACCGATTTGCAGAATACCAGAAAATTGTATTCTATATGAATTTATGGAAAGGCTGTGTTTAACTCCACTTCCTTTTTCCTCTCTCCAGCCCTCTGTCCATCAAAAATGAGCCTGAGTGTGCCACTCATCTATTGTAATATGGTAAACTTTTCATGATTGTTAGTAGAAATAAGGTATTAAAATAATCTCTAATATTATGCCATTATACATTATTCCACAGTTGAGCATGGCTGAGTAACTTTGCAGGTATCACATTTAATTTTAAAATTTTCATGTAAGATGTTGGAAAAGCATATTTTGCTTGTTGTAGATCTTCAGACCCTGCTAGCTTTGTTGTGGAACACAAACTCACATATTGCTGTTTATATCACAAAGGTCAAATCCTTTCATTTTGCATTGTGCTGTGTGATACAGTTAATTACAAGCCCAAAGCAGTACATCCTTTTATATAATCTTGGCCTATGCAGAAAAAAATACCTTTCTTGTCGCATTAGGTCCTACATATTGCAGTGGATCCTACATGTTTAGAAATGTATTAAAGTTGGCTGCACTGTTGCAATTATCTAATGATGGTCCTCAGCCAACTGCTTTTATTGAACAGAGCAGTCCATTTCCAATGGTTCTAGGAAAGTGAGATAGGAAATGAAAAGTAATGACTATGAAGAACAGTCAAAACAGTTTCCTAAGAGAAACAGTAGAAATAAAATAGCAGGAATGTCGGGTTGGAATTTTAAAAAATAAATAAAACAAAAGAATATCAAATAATGAAATAAAAATCAAAAATAAGAAGAGGAGAGGGAAAAAATCCATTTTAAGTAAAAAGCCCATAAGAACTACTGTAGTGATCAAATAAATTAATAAACCTGTCTGAATTTTTCAGTTTGTGTTTACCTGGCCATTCCTTTTAATTCACCAAACATCTTAGAGTATGATGTAATTTAAAAGGCATGTGTGGATGTTCAAGAAAGATGAGCGTTCATTTATTCTGTGATTGTGACTTGATGCAAGGAGTATCAAGCAAAGAGCTCTCCCTTTACAGACAGATGGGCATCCAAGGTACAGTGCGGACGGAGAGTCAAGGTAGTACCATATGGTCTGTGTGTGATATGTGCACAAAGCACATGGAACAGAACATTTGCAAGCAGAGAGTACCATAGTGCTGAATACTATAGCATATATTGCATCCATTTTGTGCAAGCTCATGAACTTTATTCTATGAAAAATATATTGGTAGCTGCACAAATTTCCTCCCTTAATGCATGGGGTGGAAACCTAACTGAAGACCCTAACATCTCATTATTCAAATAAGGCACTGAACAAGCTCATGGGGAAGCTGAGTATCATTTTTTTCATCTGTGTCNGACCTTGGCAAGAGTATATTTTGTAATTAGAACAGAGCACTCAGAGCTCCTTACAAAAGGGGAAGAGACCATGAGACACTTATCTCTCAACCAATGTCCTTACCAATGTTGTCATGTTATAAGTGTGAGAACAGGGTTCTGTACTTAATTGATTTTTTTTAGTCTCTCTTCTTATGAATAGTTCCTCCCTTATGCAGAATATCTGAAGCTACCGGTAGGCATCCCTTTTAGTTCATGGAGATAAACCAAATGATCAAAGGGCAAGAAGCATGCATAGAATAATACTTTATTGGAAGTAGTAGAGTTTGAGACTGTAAACTCATCACCTAAGGCAGATAGACTCGGGCAAGGGGAAAAGGAGAAGGCAAAACGGGAAAATAACAAAATGAAAGGTTACTGTTACAAAACCACACTGTAATACTATTATAGATTCCTATTCCACACTCAGATGCTGTAAATTGGAGTACAGCAAAAACCAAAACTGGTTTGTTCCCATTCTTACATTGCAAGCTATCTATTTAGACCAGATAATTTATCCGTAAAATGGATATTACGAGATTTTTGTATACCAATTAAATTTATACTGAAATGGGCATGCACCTCTATTTTTTAGCTTTGCAATTTTAGTTTTGTTGATCATATCTGTGGCTAATAGTGCTTCATGTTTTTAAGCTTGGTAGTTAGCCATTACTTTTTTCTCAAAATATTTTAAATAACTGGTCATAACTAATGTCAGTACTTAAGGTGCACGAACAAACTACGACACCTATTAGATTCTTTCAGGCAATGCGGGGATGTAAATTTGTATTTTACTTTTCTCTCTCTGGTCTTTATATTTATAAAGATAGTGATTATTTTGACCCATTTTTAGAATTTATATAATATTTTATACTAAAATTTCAAATATCATTTCACCTTCCCTCAACTAGAAGCAGATGCATGTTTATATTAGCAAATTTGAAAAAGAGCTAACAAAGAGTTATTCCTTTTTGTCTCCTAAACTACTGAGATCTGTGGCAAGCCTTATTAACATTAACAGCATTTAAGCACCCCAGATCTCTTCCTACTAAGGTTCTTTGAGGTTTTAAATTCACTTCTAAGAAGAGTTTGTTCTTCATATATTGACACAAAGGTGGCATTGGGTTTGATCTTGGTCCTATCAAAGTTATTGACATTTTACTGCTGAATTCAGCATGTAGAGAATCAGGTCTAATGGCAATACACAATTACAGTTGGAGACTTATTCATCAACCATTCTCTAGAACAGAACTTTTTAAACATTCAGAATTTTTAAAAGTATTTGTAATTACACTACAATGAGAAAAATGTTGTAGCAACCTTTGCTACTGACATGGCTGCTCAAGCAGCTTTTATACTTGGGGCTTCAGATGCTATGCTTCAAAGACTTCATCATCAAACTCTGCCTTGCTGCCTGCCAAGAATAGGAAATCTTACTTTAGACCACAATGGACTGATTGGTCTGGTGCAAAAGGTCAACAAACACTACACATGCCTGGCTGGGACTAAACCTTAAAGGGGAAATCTTGCCAAGCAGGATTAAGGTGTCTATTGTTTCTTCAGTACCAGTCCAGTGTCAAGGGGAGTAAAATATGCATATTAAAAGAAGAAACAAGAGTAATGGAATAAAAGAATCTTGCAAGTCATGTATCTTGCAAGAGAGATTAAAACACTCAAATATGAAGAGAATTTTTAAAAGCACATAGAAGAAAAGTTAAAATTTCAGGTCAACCAAATCAAGGAAATGATTGTAAATCCATAGTAGCATAAAAATTCCTGCAAAGTTGGTGTATGGTAATCACATTTTTACTTTGAGAAGTACCATGAGTGATATATTTATGGATTCAGTTAAAGAATGAGATTGACAAATATGTGGCTTGGGACAACAGAAAATATAGCTAATTATACGCAGGAGCAGAAGCATGCTAATTCACACCAAGCCACACTGGCCAGACTAGACTTGCACAAAAGTGGTTTAAGATACGCTTCAGTTCCGCCTGTTGCAGAGAGGTTGGACAGTTATATCCCTGGTTCTGTTTTATCTAGACCTTCGTTCCTTTGGTCCACTTCACTTACCTGACATATGTAAGGATAAGAATTAGACTCCTTGCTTATTGCAACAGTGTGGTTTTTTCCATAAGTAAAATGTAAATATATCTTTGGTACTTCCCACTCACTGATCATGGAGCTGCCTGGAGGCAGTCCACAAGGAATGTTAAGCAGAATGAGAAATGAAATGCAAAGAAAACCAAGCCCCTTTGCTGTGTAGGCACCTCACTGCAAGTGGTCTGCTTCCACTTATTTGGGTGACCTCTAACTACAGCAATGTCTTCTGAGGCAGGTTCCTGAGGCAGCTCAATCTTTTTAAAGTCCGTGTGTAAAGGGAGGAAATGTCACCTGTCTTTTCTGTACAAATGAAATTATTAGAACATTTAGTTGGGAAATGGGTTGTCATCTGTGGCTCTGTTGCTTTAGGAAAGGACTTTAGTCATAGGGCTGTGGGTTTCTAGGGAGCCTAGCCCCAGAATCTGAGCTCTGTTTCTTAATGTCATACAATAGCCACTCTTTGCAATCGTCCCCAGAATTTCAGAGGATATTTTCTAGTTCTAGATTATGCCTTAGCCCTAAAGAATAGGCATCTGGTAGGAATAAAGGGGACTTTTGCTTATTTCTTGGGACTTCCAGCTAATTTATTACAGATTGGGAGACTCAGCAGGAGAATCATAGGCATTACAGCTGCAATTGTTATCAGCCACAAGCTGGTATTTGTGAACAAGAAAAAGGAGCAAACCCCCTCATCTTTTACTTTTGACTTTTTACATTAACTCTGCTGTAACTATTTAAAGCTACCACAGTTTTAAACGGAAGCCAAGAGCAAGAAGAACAATATGTATGTTGACTATTAAAAAAGCAATATATCAGACACTTTTTTTTTTTTTTAAATATACAATTGTACATACTTAGAATAGAAAATGTTACTCTTTGGGAAAATATTGCACAAGTCTGAGGTACAAGAGGATTTGGACAAAGGTCAAAAGTTATAAATCTCAAGCAATTCTTATGGATAAAACTTGTGTTGTGTACAGTTTCCACCATAATGCATATAAAAACTTGTTGTTGGACTAGAAAATTAAGAGTCAGGATGCTAAACACCATCTAGGAGTAATTTGTGAGAAGAAAAGGGAAAATCAGCAGATTTAATGGGGGTAATATTCTGCTGCTAGTGCCCTTTCAACAAACCAGAGGCAGGGTAACAGAAGAAGGAGATTTCTTGGAACTGTTCCAAATAACAAGCTGTTAATTAATATTCAACCCAACATCCAAAAACTTTCTTGTTTTATATCTAAGGCTGCTCAAATGAAAAACTAGTGCACCTAATCAGTGCAAACAAGGAAGTGTCCTGTAAAGGCAGTGCTTTATTCTGTATATTCTCACACCACATCATGTCAGACAATTGTTCACAGATTCTGCAACTCCACAAGACACTCTCTGTCACTTCCAACACTTGATGAAAAAACCCTCCAAATTCTTCACAATTATATTTATCAGTTTAAAGTACTACTAGGAGAAGGGAGGAGGAAGCACATAAGCATTTCCAAAACATCTGTGGCAGAAGAGGAAATGAAATAATTTACAGGAGGGAAAATTAAGAGACATTTAAGTCATTCTGAAGTGACCTTGACCTACAGTTATTGTTTCTTTAGAAGTGAGAACATGGAAGGATGTTTGTGTATGTGTTTTGGTTTGGTTCAAGGAGGTAAGAGTTAACTCCAGTTAACTGCTGAAGTGAAGGAATGTGTGAAGTGTGTATAGTGCTGAAAGGTTGAAGTTTGGTTTCAAGCTTATCTGAAGGGTAAGGAGCAATGGAAGAGCAAATGTGCCAAGATCTAAGCAAATAGGGAAAATGCAGCCTCCTTCTTAGATTTCTTCCTCGATTTCTGATTTCTGAATGGCAGCACTGCCTATAGATTTTTGAAGGGTAAACCTGGAAAGAAGTCTACATTTAATACTGTAGATAATACTAAGTTAAATATTTTCTAAACATAGAGAGCATATCCTAATCCATATATTTTTATATCATGACTGTAAATCATACGAAGATATACTTATTTGAGGATACTCCAAAAGAAACAGCATATTTTGTCGATTTATATTGGGTTTTTAGTTTTTGTTTCAAATTCATCAAATCATTTTGCATGTTTATAACCAACCCTATTCCAGAAAACATTTAGACATACATATAAATATACTACTCATGCTGTGGAAATAATGCTAAGTATAAGCTCAGTGTTTTGATGAATCCAGGCCTAAGAACAGAAATGACTGTAAACATTCTGAAAACATCTTAAAGAGGAAATTCTGTAGTGTATGAAGTGCAAAAACAACTAGCATGATGTTCTTGGAATGCAATTATAGAGATAACATTATTAATCTGCTTATTAAATACCAGGATGGAGACCAAGATAATTAAATTACAATTCTTGTTGTGCTTTCTCACTTGTTACTTGAAGTTAGGCAACAATTTTATTCAATGTCTTGGCTATTATCAAATATATTTATATTTTTACTTAAAATTTGTTACTATATTTTATATTTACTCAGGTATCCCTGTACCATATTCGACTATTACTCTATTTGTAGATCTATGCTGATCTACAAATACTTGCTTAGCTCTCAGCCCACCACCACCACTGGCAAAGGACCGAAGTTGAACATATGCTGTAAGCTTGTGGGTTTGGGTCCACTGCTTCAGGAAAATAAATAAATTTCCTAAGGTGAGCTTTGAGTACATCACCATTTGGGTGTATTGCACTAAAATGAGAGTGAAGGTAGAGCAGTTCACTCATATTTTGTAGCACTTAATAATTCCTTACTCATATCAAATAAGATTTCACCAGTTTATAGATTATTTTTTAATAATCATAGCCCTAAAAACTATTATTTCTTATATTGTCTTTCTTTTGTAAATTGGACTTCCCTCCTGTGATATTGCATATTCATAAAAACATATATTTAAAACTTCTTAGCAAAAGGAAAACTTAACAAATGTAGAATAATTTTCCCTTAGTTCCTATAAGCAGCTGGCCAAAATTACTTTTACCAGATCCAATAAGCAACTGGCCAATATTGTTATTACCAGACAAACTGGTAAAGGACATATCCTTGAACTGTGAAGATATTGAGAATCAGGTTGTAGGCTATCCACTACCAAAGATATATATTACCCATCTGTTATGAGTTAGCTAAATGTACAGTTACATTTGTAAAAATCATTATCTTGTCCAGGTGATATGGGATGATCTTTTCCACTTGCTGTAATTAGGACACAACGAAGGTCATCTGAGAAGAATTCATAGTAAGGGGGATACCTCAGTCTTCCTATCTTAATTCAAAGTTCACATGAGATTTTCTGAAACTTTTAGTAAATACATATTTCTGGATTGGAATTGGAGGTAATCCTCAGCAATTAATTACAAGATACGCATCCATTACAGTCCTTAGATATAGTCTTACAGAAATGCACAATATATTTAGTATTTTAGACTTCAAGGTATGAAATGCTTTCTTTAATAGGAGTATATTGAACCAATGCCTTTCAACAAAGAAGGTGGTTTTCTTCCTAAATCCCCTCTGTTACCAGTAGATTTCTGATAACATCTGAATATGGACTGTAATTATGGTAAAGCTATTCTGTCTACTAAAAATGAAATATGCAATGGCATTGAGTGCCTACATCTCTTGGTAAAGACAGAGAGCCTCAGATATTTAACACCTCGATAGCATATTGTCATTTAGATAGATACAAAATGCAACACATTCCAGTAAACACAAAGCTGATTTAATTTTGTCTCTGTTCACTTTATTGATTTATTTGGAATACTGCTGAGTTTACAGTGCTGCATGCTAATTCCTGCCAGATTCTGCCTTCACTGCTCACACTGAGCATTATTTTACTCTCAGGGTAGTCCCATGGAGCTCAATGGGACACCACCATGTGAGGCAGAGCAGCAGAATATGGTTCTGGTAGCAGACAGTTGTATACTGTTTTTTAAACTAATCTTACTTCTTGGTAAAAAGAAAAAAAGCAGGGGAGAAAAAGAGGAGGTCTGTGTAAATCCTTTATTTGCATTTCCGTGCACTGCAGAAATGTTTACACATTCAAGTTTTAATTTTGCAGTGGTGAGCATTAGCTGGTGGAACTGTTGAGACTATTTCAAGGGCTTAAATAATTATTAGTATTTTTAAAGGGAATATTCACTTTTGCAAACAAGAATAATGTAAGTAGAGACCTCTTTTTTGTGTGACCCCCTTTTTCTTGGTGCTTTGAGTTTAAGCAAGTTTTTTAACAATGCTACAAAATTTTAAAAAATATTGAACTTCATGTAATATGCTCCTGAGAATACACGCTGTGAGTCTTCCTTACTTTTTACGGAGTGACTATGGAGTGGTATAGCCCACACTGAATTGCTGTTCTTGTATTTTTTTTAATATCAAACCAGATAGTAGCATGAGATCGTCAACATAATTCTTATTAATTATACTTTCTTCATTCTTCTGTGACTTTCATAATTATTTTTGTTGTTTTTTAATATAACTACCCTTGCACTTATGTCATAAAAAATTCTGCCTTTTTCTCTTTTTTAATATTTGTATTCAAGACAAACAACAGGAGGTTGAAATCAGGCCATTTAAAAGAAACATCTGCTGACATTTATTCATATGCTACATGTTCCACTTTCATCATTGAATGTAATGATAAACACACATTCCAGTCAATAATGGCAATTCCCAGCCAAGCTTTACAAATGGTCTCTTTAACACCTAAATTGACAGCTCGGGAGAATTTGAGATAGAAGCTAAATATGGTACATTTGGACACTATTTCCCTAAGCCTAGAATGACTGGAAGACTTTAACAAGCACATACACTGTGGGTATGTGGGTATAGTCTTGACTAATACAGGTAAATATCTCATTAGACTTTTGTGTTTTGTAAAGAACTACTGAGAAAATAATTTTTTTTTTGAAGGAATGACATTATATTCTTCCTTTAAAAAGAATCTAATTATATTTCCTTTATACGGGAGAACTAACCTTAATGGAAGCTGAAATTTGAAATAAGTTTCCTTTTTGAAAGAGAAATGTTTTTGTCTGCTTTGGATTATTATTTCTTATATCAAGCTTGCTAATTGCTATTGCCCTAAAATCCTTTATATACATTTGCTTTTAAAGAAATATTGTCAAGAACAAGATGGATTCCTGATTTAATTAATGTACTTTTGTGTAAGAATGCCTCAGGAACTGCCATATTGCAAAATAGGGTCTTGTTCGAAAGCAGTGTTCCTCAGTTATGAGTAACCAAAGATGGCAAATATAAAATTATTAGAGGTTTCATGATAGGAACAAACAGAAAATATCACTTTGTATGCATATAAAGATATAATTCTGAAACAATAACAATATCTTCTTGCATTTCTATGTATATTCTTTCAATTTCAGCTCAGATTGATTAACCTTCTTATAACTGAATCATAAACTGATTTTAAGTCAAGCAGAAAATCACAGCTTTTCCAAACTCCTTCATGTGTGAATAGTTTTTCCTTTCAAAACTCTTGTGTAGTTCAAAACAGGTCATTCATTATTTAGCAAGAGGGGGGGAATTCTACACACTCTAAAATAATGAATGTAAAAATAATTATAGGATCACAAAGTTATCTTGTATAGTATAATGAAAAGTGTTAGACATGAAGAGAATGCTGTGTCTTGGTTGAAAGAAATTACTTTTCTGAAATCCGTTCAGTTTAGTTTATCATGTTAGAATTAGTCCCATTTATCCTTATGAAGAACTGCAAATATTGAGGTTCATTCAGCAGTCTTTTAATCCATAGACAATTCACTTGGAGTGGAGTAGCAAGAGTCACTAGTGGCAAAGGTTATACATTTTGTCTACTTTTGTCCTAGATGTATGCTCATAGCTACCATTATTTGTGTTTACATTTCCTTTACTTTGCAGCAACACAAAATGATTACTTGAAACCTAAAGCAATATTAAGAGTCTATGCCATATAGCATGAAAGTCAATTAAATCAGTATCTGATACTGCTTGCAACACTACAACATAAATACATAAAAAAATTCATGGACATGTTCAATGTGAAGGTAATATATCTTGGGATGAGACTTCACAGGCCGGTCTAAAAAAACTATTACAAATAAAGTATTAAAATCCCAATCATAATCTTTCTGTTGTCATTTAAACATCTTTATGATGATGGACTGGAAGTTTGAGGATTGTTTTCTTTTTGTTGAGATTTGTTGTTGTGCAGAATAATCTTGCTACTTTTATTAATCTGAATGATTCTTTGTGTTGAAGAAACAAACATTACAATAGGATTTTTGATTTCTAAATTAATGGAATAGACAAATTTAGTAAAACATCTAGTTCAGTACCATTTAAATCTGCAGGACTGCATGTCATATTGAAATACAAATCTGTATACCACTGCATGACAAATCCAAACCTTGTGCCAGTGATCACAGTAGAAATAATGTGCTAATATTGTGTAGAAATTAAATGATCTGCAAGTAGACCATTAATCTGCAATCAGTGCATGAATCTATTTAAAGCTGAAATCTTGGATAGAGCTTGGGAATGAATACCAGCTATCAAACATAAAACTGTGTGTGTTTGCTAAGTGCTGCTTATCAAATTGTACATGGTGCAAATGGCAATGGTAGCCACAGTTTTTGTAATCATCTAATTGTGGTTACACTAAGCTATGGTATGGCCTATAAGAAGATGAATCCTTTTGATTCTGCTAAATGATGAATTCTCCACTTAAGTATCCAACCAAGTATTCTGGACCTTATATTTATGAGGAGTTACCCCCCGATACATCAGAACAAATTCCATATCATAGCGTTTTCCACTAGAAAATGGTTGTTGTTTCTTAGTTTTCTATATTAGCAATTATTTATCTTTTTTTTAGAAAATGTAGTAATAGTATACAGAATGATTAGGTAATGTAATAATTGCTACAGTAAAACAAGAAGTTCCAGAATCAGGATTGAGGCATCACCATTCTAAGACGAAAAGATAAATGTTGACAGCATCCCTTTCTCCAAACATGGAGGAAAAAAGTAAAGACGTAATAATATCTGTTTGTCTGCTAAAAGGAACCAGGGTTCTAAATTAATAACCATGAAAACCATAAATAATAGACTTTATATTACTGGAAAAGGTGTCTTGCTTGCATAGGAGTGGTCTAAACCACATGTGCAGAGAAAATATCTTATTCAGGTTGTAAATCAAATTCAGAGATGACTTCTGAATGAGTAGTTTCTTTGTGCAAAGCTAATCTTTACCAGCCCATGGTGAAAACGGAATTAAAAAAAAAAA
>VXAK01021661.1:48224-63878 GCA_013399435.1 Arenaria interpres | reverse complement strand
GGTGTCCCTGCCCAGGGCAGGGGGGTTGGAACTCCATGATCTTGAAGGTCCCTTCCAACTCTAACCATTCTGTGATTCTAGCTGAATTGAGATAAAAGTCGTTACTTTGCTCTGACTTCCATTCCTTTGGTGTTTACAGAACTAGGACTTGGCTTTTTAGCAGTGTGAATGCCTTGCTGTTGAGGGGCTTCACAGTTTTGGATTTTCCCTTTAATGGCAGCAGCACACAGCTAACTTAGCTTAACGATGAACTCACAGAGTGGTAGTAGAAAAGTGTCGGCAACTGCTGGAGCAGGTACAGCAGAGGGACCCAAAGATGATGAGGGGCCTGGAGCATCTCCCTTACGAGGAAAGGCTGAGGGACTTGGGTCTTCTTAGTCTGGAGAAGACTGATGGGGAGGATCTGCTTATAAATACTTAAAGGGTGGGTATCAAGAGGATGGGGCCAGTCTTTTCTCAGTGGTGCCCAGGGACAGGACAAGAGGAAATGGGCACAAACTTGAATATAAGAAGTTCCACCTAAACATGGGGATGGACTTCTTTGCTGTGAGGGTGGCAGAGCCCTGGAAGAGGCTGCCCAGGGAGGCGGTGGAGTCTCCTTCTCTGGAGACATTAAAACCCTGACTTGCCACGTTCCTGTGGGACCTGCTCTGGGTGGCCCTGCTTTGGCAGGGGGTTGGACTAGATGATCTCCAGAGGTCCCTTCCAACCCCATGTCATTCTGTGATTCTGTGTCCCAGGATTTGCAGGTGACCTACAAATCTCAGAGGTTGTATTTTCTGAAATTCAGGACTTAAATTGTGCTGCTCACTTACTGCAGGTGACACTTTTGATGCTGGCTTATTAAAGCACTAGGTGAACGTTAGTAAATTGGGTCTTGTTACACCCTGCAGCTGTCAGTTGTCTGGATAGATGTCCGTGGTGTTCCTAGAAGGCATCAGATGAGATCCTGAAAATGCTCTAGGAGATGTAATGGGGTATGCCCAAAATCTTCCAGTGGGGGAAACCTTCTGGAGTGGCTCCGCTGAGCCACACAGCTGGCTCCCCATGCGTGCGCCTGTCGTGAGGTGTCTTGCAGGAACCTGTTTTGGTTGCAGCTTCACCCGGCATTCCCTGTTGATGGGAAACTGCGGGCATGGCCGTGGCGCAAAGCCAGGAGCGTTTGGATTAAGCTTGTTTTAATTCTGTAGTAATCTTGACCTCCTATTTTTATTCAAGCCCTGATCCTGGGCCCCTTCCAAAGCCCATTAAAAGTCAATGGAGACATCCCACTTGCTTCCAGCGAGCGCTGGGTCAGGCGCACCTTGGACTTTGGCATCTCAACTGAGGTGATCTCTGCTCCGTGTGTCTTCTGGAACATGTCGGGCAGGGATGTTTGTGCCTCCCCTGGCCTGAAGGTAGGTGTTTATACATTGCTGTTCCCAAAAAGCTGGGCTGCTTCAAGTCAGCCTGAGCTGTGGCTCATCCATGTACCTGCTGGTGCAACTCAGTGTGGGGAAGGAGCTACTTCAGCCGGCCGTGGTCGCCCTCCGTGTTGCATAAAGAGAAGAGCTTCGTCGTGATTATATAAAAGAGATTATGTAACTGGGTAATTTGGTAATCGCCTCTCCGGTGAGCGCTAAGAATAGCTCGTGAATATGCATTTATTTCTGTGATAGCCATCCACAGTGATTAAGGGCTGGAAACTGCGGGTGCCAGCTTGAGGTTCCCCAGCTCCCTCACCCCTGTGCCGCTCTGGCGAGACACCTCAGCTCCTGTTCCTCTCATCCCATAGCCTGGTGCCACCTGCTACGCAGGTGCAGTGAAGGTAGAAAACTTCTCTGACTATAAGTTGTCTTGGCTCTTGATGAACCTGCTGTTAGGTCCCGGTCTGATTTTTCTGTTGGGTTCTCCCACCTGCACTAGCTGTTGATGGCGTCCTCACGATGGTGTGCACTTGTAGAGGAGGAAACACTTGTTGCTTCTCCATGAATTGAGTCAGGTTTTGATTTCTCTTACTTCCCAGAGTATCTTTTTTTTTCATGCTGAAGTTGCCAGTACCCGCCATGAGGTGTCTGGGGGGGTGCTGGGCAAATTCCAGGATCCTGGTGAGGAGCAAGGAGCCTCCTGGGCTACTTTGAGATGACTGGGAAGACCACGTGTGCTTCAGATTGGTCTTTGCTTGTGGGTTTATCCCTCACTTGCAGAGGGGAAGGTGACTCAGAAAAAAAACATGGGTGCAGCCAAAGCCAACGAGAGCTCCTGTAGTGCTAATTGGAAGTCTTCAGGGAGAAACTGGGGAGGAGATGGGTGCCGTTCCGTGCAGTCTCTTAGCCCCAAGAAGGTTGAGCAGGGGTGAGCTAAGGATAGCTCGGGAGAAGGTGGGAAAGAGGGGAGAGGAAGCGAGCAGAAGGAACTCTCAGCACTGGTGATTCATCTGGGAACATCAATCCTGGCTCTGAACATGTTTCTGCAGTTCTCAGCTCGACTGCTGGAGTCTGGGCAGCTGCTAGCTTGAGGGTTTGGTTTGGTTTGTGGTTTGTTTTTTTTTCCTGGCTTCCCCTATTCTTGCTCTTGTGGGTTTTTAGTTTCCCCCCCCATAAACTGTACTGAAGGTGTAGTTGTCACCCTTTCTCGTTGCTCCAGCCACAACATTTCTGCCTTGAATTGCTGTCTTGGCTCCTCATCTCTTGCTGCCTGATGCTCAAGCTGTTTAACCTTATCTCCAAGCTGCCACATAATCCCCTCTCCACCTACAGCTCTGACCTGGTTTCCTCCTCCGCCCAGCCGTGCTCGGACCATCATTCCTCCCTTCTTAGCTTAGGATGGCTTTCTTCTCTCCTTTGCACATTACTGAATTAATGATTTGCAGTAGTTTCCATTTCCTTGGCTGCTGAGTCCCTGTTCTCCTCTAAAATGCTTTAGCTTATCCTATACTTTCCTCTTCTCTTTCTTTTCTAGGATTTCTTCAGTCCCTTCTACGATTCAGCCCTGGCACATCCACTTCCCGCCTCTCCCATCATTTCTTTACTTTTCCCTATTTGCAAAGGGAAAGACCGTACCATCTGCACTTAAAAATGCCCTCTAAATCCACTTCTCACGTGTTGTGAGTGAGTTAAAAAAAAAAAAGAATAAAAAATTCATTCTACTAGAAAGAAATGCAGATTCCCATCCTGTCCCTTTTGCTTGAATGTGTTTCCTTGCATGCCTTTTCTCCTTTTTGAAGGTTGGGCTAAATATTTGAAGGTTGGGCTTGCTGCTTCTCCCTGGAATTCCCTTTGCAGCATGGGTGACTCTATGTACAGACCCTTTCTCCTTGGTATTTATGCCGCCTCTTTTTATAGAGCATCAAGCCTGGAATAGGCTGCTGTTAGGTCAAAGGCGTGTTAGGGGAATGGTTTTAATAAACATACGGCTGTTGCATAACGTAGAGGGAAAGTAGGCAGAGGAGACCGCGTGTGCAGCTGGTGAGCTTTCTGAGAACTGTAGAGAGCATGGGCAGGCACAGGCCGTGGGTAACACCAAATTATTATGATAACCATCTAAATTCTCAGGTGTTTAATGGACTTATTTTTTTTTTTCAGACTACACACCTGGAGAAAGATGCGAGTTAAGTTCAGAGTTTTTGCGCAGGAGCGCGTGAGGATGCTTCAGAGTTGTCGCGGGAGCTTCTGTAACGCGAAAGCGGTTTAATTTGCAGCTGTGCAGACACATTAAGAATAATCCGAACAGGGCTGATAGGCATGTGTGAAGTGGTGAAAAGAGGAGGAAAACCAAATTCACGCACTGTATTAACTTGTTAAAACCAGTGAAACTGAAACGGTATCTCATTGGCATCAACCTTAACGCGAGGTACGTCCGTAAACTCCTGCCTAGGATCAAAGAAAAAGATTATATCTTAGTTTCAGATGGATTAAGGGGCTGAAGATACATCAATACGGTACAAACAGGTATGAGGGCAACTTTCAGACCTGGAGCAGAGACACCATACAAGACTTTTCTTTATTTTTGTCTACCTTGCCAATGTCACATACAGCATGTATAATCTGATTAATTTTAGCAGGAGTATATATTCTTCTATGTTCTGGGATCTCCAGATGCAGGCTTTGACAATGTGGGTTGCAAGTCTGTGGCAGAAATCCCAGTGTTTAGCTGGAATGTACCAGTCATATTGGATTTGGTGGCAGCACTCTCACTGGTGGGGAGGAGGATAATGGGTTACGTGTTTTGGAGCTTTAACTTGGATCCTAATCAGTGATCTGCTCCCTTCCAAGAAAACAGACTGTAAAGATATTAAATTTCTTATAAAGGTTCAAGTTCAGTTAAATAGATTTTCAAAAGCAAGTCTGACAGAGGAAAAAAAAAAAAATGAACAGTGTCTGCAAATATCCCACTGTCTGGAAGTGCCTCACGGAGCCAAATTAATAACTTGTAAGAAGTTTCCTTTTGAAATGTTCCGGCAGCAAGCCTTTAAAAATAAAATCATCTAGAGAGCATTGCCAACACAGACCCTTTGCAAAAAGGCTTTCCTTCAAGGAAGAACACTTAAACATGATGTGAAGCAATGTTGCGAAGGGACAATTAGTACTGGGTTTCCTGATACCGCCTAGAGGAGTCACAGCAGTAGGAAGGGCACTTGTAATTTCATTGTGGGCGTTTGCAAGGGTTATTCCAGCACTGCTAATGACTCCCTGGATGTCCCCTCGAAAGGGACTGCCTCGCTCCTAAGGATTGTAAACACGTGGGTCTTGAGGAAGGAGTGAGACCTGACTGTGAAGCTGTCCGCATGGACAAGTGACTCTTCTAAGGTGCTTGATCTCCCTGTCTATGCAGGCTTGTCAGATTTGCCTGGACTTGGCTCTCCCTCAGCCTGGGGGTGTTTTTGCAGCCAGTCATAGAATCCTAGAGTGGTTGGGGTTGGAAGGGACCTTGAGGTTGGAAGGGGTTCAACCTCCAGAGATGGGGCAGCCACAACTTCTGTGGGCAACCTGTTCCAGTGTCTCACCACCCTCACAGCAAAGAATTTCTTTGTAGTATCTAATCTAAATCTCCCCTCTTTTGGTTTGTCCTGTCACTCCACTCCCTGATCAAGAGTCCCTCCCCAGCTCTCCTGTAGCNGGGTCTCACGAGAGCAGAGCAGAGGGGCAGAATCACCTCCCGTGACCTACTGGCCACGCTTCTTTTGATGCAGCCCAGGATGGGGTTGGCTTTCTGGGCTGCAGTCGATGGCAGGGATGCATCACCTTTGTGCCTGGGAGCTACACGTGTGTCAGCTTGGCACAGAAGTGCCTGTGAAGCCAGCCTGATGGTTACACCTGGTGGGGCTGGCATCCTGCTGCTGTGCCGTGTAGGGACCTGCAGGGACAGAGGTGGTGCTCACAGACAGATGCCTGTTCCTAGAACACACATACAAAGACGATGAGGGTCCTAGAACATCTGTTACGAGGAAAGGCTGAGGGACTTGGGATTTTTAATCTGGAGAAGAGAAGGCTGAGGGGGGATCTGATCAATGCCTATAAATAGTTCAAGGGTGGGTGTCAGGAGGATGGGGCCAGTCTTTTTTCAGTGGTGCCCAGTGACAGGACAAGAGGGAATGGGCACAAACTTGAACATAAGAAGATCCATCTAAACATGAGGAGGAACTTCTTTCCTGTGAGAGTGACAGAGCCTGGGAACAGGCTGCCCAGGGAGGTGGTGGAGTCTTCTTCTCTGGAGACATTCAAACCCACCTGGACACGTTCCTGTGGGACCTGCTCTGGGTGGACCTGCTTTGGCAGGGGGTTGGACTAGATGATCTCCAGAGGTCCCTTCCAACCGTGTACCATTCTGTGATTTGTTTCTCCTTCAGTGCTGTATGTTTTTCTGGAGGAGCATCCCTTTCTTAATGATGTCCTAGACTTTGATATCTCTTGTATTCATGGTAACAGCTTCTCCAAATATCCATCTTCCAAATTAGATTAAACTTGTTTGTACATCTACAGGATTTCTTCATGCTTTATTCAAACACAAGTAATCAAACAAAGAACAAATTGGGCTGCTATGCTTCAGAAGTCTCTGACAGTACTTAGATTTTTATGAGAAACGAGAATTTTGCTGTTATTTGTAGTGACAATAAGTGAGCTTGTCTGGCACCTCTCACAGAAGGATTTCCTAGTACTTAAGAGATATTAATTATGCTGTGGTATGTTCCTGTCACATCCAGGCCAGATGCATAGCCACTGTACGGATGGGTAAGTGGGCAGAAAGTGTCATGCATGGTGGCAGTGGCGGAATTAGAAACTTAATATTTTTGACTCCTGGTTTCCCAGTCCAGCACAGTACGAGGAAACTGCTTTGACTTCACAGTAAGCGCTTGCTTTGGCTTGTAGATTGGATGAATCCATCCAGGCACGTGAATGATCTGGAGGAAAAGTTGGATTGGGACTCCTCTCCTTGTGGAGTTACCAAATTGGCACCCTGATATTTCTTCGGTGCATCCTATTAGTAGTGACTCTAAGACCGATAGATACATCCAGACTCTCATCCCATGCATTCTTATCCCAGTCTTCTGATTTGCGCATTTGGACATTTACCACTGAGCTATACTTGTATTGGGATTGTATACTTGACTCAATGACTTTCTGTTGATCTAATTAGACTCAGTCTGTTTGCAATAGCAGTATTTATTTGGGTAGAATAAGAACTGACAGAAATTTTCACCTGCATCCTACCTCTTTGGATAGCTGACTTAATCTGCTTAATTTACTATTGTTTTTTTTAAGTGCTGCATTCACCCACACTAAAATGCTGCAAGAACTAATAAATGGCTTCGAGGGATTTTGGGGGTTTGGGTTTTTTTTTGCTTTTAATTCATCATTCACTGAAAAATGCGTTCCTAGGACAGTCTAAAGTTTTGTGAAATTGAGGCAATGCCGCTGAGTAGTTTTACTCAAAATATAAATAACAGCACATCAAACCGTTTCAGCACTTTAAAAGGCTGTTTTTGTTTAAATAATTCCGAAAGCTAAAGAACTGAAAATACAGATTTACAGTACGTGGTCAGAGGAGGGTGGAACTTCTTTTCTGAGAAGCTCGGCGTTCGCCCGGGGTGTGGGAGGCTGGCTTTATCTCCTTTATGTCCTCAGGATGATTTGAGTGTGCATCACTCTTCTCCTGGAAGAGTTCCTAGCCTACAGGAGACAGATTAATTCCGGTATACCCTGTGTCAATTGTTGACATTATCTATCTTCTCCACCGTGTAAAGCACAAAGGAAATAGGCACCAGAGCTCGGTGGTTCGGATGCTCTTCGAAGAGGGAGACCTGTGTTTGCAGTGCTTTCGCAGTTCCGATTCCACCCCTTCAGAGACAGAAGAACATGGAAATTAAGGAGAGAAAAAAGGATGAGGCAGTAGGTCTTCTGGTTGCTATTAAACAGCATGACCTTGACTTGGGAAGTGCTTATGTGGGGGGTTTGGGGAGTCTGCTTGGGGCTGGTGGAGAAGGAAGTAATTCTCCCCTTGCTGGTTTTTATGTGATGTCCCAAAAATTTTGCTACTGTCTCCCGGTAGAGATAGGATGCTGGTGTAGCTGGGCATTTGCTCCTATATTTATGGATTTCATACAAGTTGAAACACTGCCAGCACAAAAATCTGAGATGTTTTCTCCTCCGATCACCTGCAGCTTGATGTTCGTTCACTGCCAGGAGAGCGAGAGAGGTTTGAGTCCTTCTGGGCAGGAGAGGGACTTGAACACAGATTTGCCATATCCTGGCAGAGCACATTAACCAGTTTGGGTGGATTTTGTGACTGCAAAGTGACAATCGCTACCGCTTCCTTTCCCTTACGTCTCTGTTCGGCAGATGTGTCCTTTGGGACACTGAACAGATGCCAAGAAAACAAAAGATGTTTCCCGCATTCCTAAAAAAAAATGATTAGTTTCAGAACCCCCCCAAAAATAATACGAGTGGGTTTCTCAAAAGATTTCTGTTTCAAGTTTCAGATCAAGCTGGCACCATCTGGAGTTTACCTGCCACTACGTAATTAATTCATACGCTGATATGAAATATTTATCTTTAATAAATAGCTCATAAAAATCTGTCTCCCCTTCTCCTTTTACATTGAGAGGGTCTCGAGGCGATGAATGTTGTTGCACTTCCAGGCCAGGAGTACGGCGATACTGAGTTTTATTTCAAATA
Organism: Arenaria interpres; assembly: GCA_013399435.1. Taxonomy (NCBI): domain Eukaryota; kingdom Metazoa; phylum Chordata; class Aves; order Charadriiformes; family Scolopacidae; genus Arenaria; species Arenaria interpres. Next base: position 55,725 of record VXAK01021661.1, on the reverse strand, counting down.
ATCGCTGTTCCCCTTTGTAACTAGGGGGGTGGGGGAGGTGGTAGAATGAAGACTATGGAGAAGGCAACACCTAGCATGCCTTTCCCAACCTTAAAGACTGTTGTGATAGAGTTCTGTGTGTCATTTGGGCTTGGGGTGTTGGTAGTGCCTCTTCCAAGCCCCAGATTTTTGCGGGCTGTGGTGTTGGTGACCTTCCTGTGCCACGTCATGGTGCCTTCCTTGGCTCCTGCCTGGTTGAGAGGGGCTGGAGCAGGGGGTTCATGCCAAGGCTGGTTTTGGGGCTGTTCTTTTCCTTTAATGAAAATCTTCAGGCGATCTTAGATACTTCTTAAAAATTTTATTTCTGTGAACTCATTAAATGTCCCTGGAACTGGATGTTTAATACACAAAGTGGTGAGTTTATGCATTCCTGTATAAGTGTCTTCTGTGTCTGCTGCTCTCATTGGTTTGAGGGGTTTGGGTGAGGTTTTTTTTCCCTAATATTTTGAAATAATCCAATGATTTACACGTTTTCTGGACTAGTCCAGTTTTCCAGTCTCGTGTTTCTGTGGCCAGTGATAGGGATGCTGAATCAGGATTGATTTAGCACTGGCAGCTCTTTGTTAAGAGAGACCATTCACAGGCTCCATGCAGCGAAATTAAAAGAAAAGAGAGAAACAATTTTCAAATAAAAGTATGCACGTTAGCAACATAAATCCTAAAGTTCCTGGTAGTGACATACAGAATTGACGCTCCAGGTTTCTTGTTGGGCGCTGTGGATTTTAGGCTGGGAGAAAACCCTGCGTTTTTGTTACCTTCAGTCTGGGACCACAATTTTATGTGCATAAATCGTGCTAGATTGTACAACATCCCCGAAGACTTCTCTCTTCTACCATCGGGCAGGCGCAGCGCAGGCAGCGTGGAAGCAAGCTGCCTACATGTGTGCCTGGCAAATACGCCTCAAGCCTGACCTGGAGGGAACACATCTGTGGGTGGATGCACAGCCCAAACTTCCCACCTCCTCGGTACCCCGTCCTTCAGCTGAGGCTGTTGGCAAAATTGTTAATGAATCCTGGTGATGGGGATGACGCTGTCTTTTTTGGGTGCAGGAGAGCCCGTTTTGGTGATGTAACAGTTAAAACCCCCACGATATTTCTTTAGAGCTCGGCTTATGTTAGAAATAATCAGCCACCTCATTCATTTCTTCGTATATTTGAAGATATTTTTCCAACCAGTATTCTATGTGTGACCTGCTGGACTTCGCAGGGAGCGGTATGAAAGTATGGCCCCATGGCCTGCTCCCTCGACCTGCTGGCCACACTTCTTTTCATGCAGCCCAGGATGTGGACGCCTTCCTAAATCCTCATCCAGCCAGTTCTCAGGCCGTGAAGTTCAACGGGACTTCTGAATGGGTGAGAGGAGATGCTGCTCCTGCTTGGAGATCTGTTGCGTTAAATCGGATGGTCTGTGTCTTGCAAGCGTAAGTTCACCTTTGTGGTTGTTTATGGATTTTTTTTAAATCTGCATAATCATGAGGTTTGTGTTCTTTGACTGCAGCTGTATCAGGAGAGCCTGAATGTTTAATGGAGTATTGAACAGCGCGTAACTTTTCCATGTATGAACTTGCAGAAAGTGTTTTGGGTGGATTGGTTGGTTTGTTTCTCAAACTTCCTGTAGGGTCAGAGATCATGTGTCTGAAATATTTTATATATGTTGTGTGGGTTTTAGGTAATGAATACTTTATGCTTGCCCCTGAGATATGTGGTAGTGGTTAAAACTCAATTAAGTGGTGATTATGCAGTGATTATGCTAAATGATGAATATTTCATTTATTTGCTTTGAAATAGGAAATAAAATATATTATTGCCATGCTGGTTTTATTTCAAAAGACTTTGTCTAGATTAGCACATTCAAAATCTGTTCAGTGTCCTAAATTTATTCTGCTGGAAGAATGCAAATATTTCTTTGAGGACTTTTTTGAAAGGGATTTTGTCGTTTTGCTTTATCAGGATGCTTCTGGCACCTTTATAAAGACTTTTTTGCCTTGTCACCTTCAGATACAGACACCAAAGTCGTATTGTGTTCACACTATTTATTAATTCAGCTCTTGCTAATTGCACGTTGAAAAATATATGTGACTGCAAGACTGAAATAAATAGGCTGGGTGAGACAAGAGTCCATCTCTGGGATGGTGGCAGGTACTGTGTCAGGAAAGGCCATGAGCCTGCCCACTGTCTGAAGTCCATTCTCTTCATCCTTCTCCAACAGATGGACCACTCGGATCAGAGACATTAGGGTAGCTTCCTTTTTATTTCGTTTAGTTACTGTTTTGGATCTGTCTTCCCTCAATTTCTCTAGCCCCTCTTGGAATCTGTCCGCTTCTACAATCTCCTGCAGCGACCGATTTCAGATTTTGTCTGTCTGCTGCGTAAAGAAGTGCTTTTTAAACTAATTTCCTGCCAGGAGAGGGGGCATTCATTGAAACTAATGTTACAGGGCTTGGAGAATAATAGTCCTGTATTCAGCCTCATTCAGCTGGGCATTCAACCTTGCTCTTGCCCATCACCCAGGCATCTGTTTTCCAAATTGAAGGCTCCCAAACCTTTTAGACCCTTCTTGAAAGGCAGCTGCTCCATCTCATTACTCATGATGGTTGCCCTTCCCTGTACTTCTGACTCCTAGCCACAAGCACTTACTGGAAAGTGGAAATGAGGACTTGGAAGTGCACTTTAAATTCCGAAGAGGGAAATTGGTCAGTAGTATCTGCTGAAAATTTGGGATTGCCCTCCGATATGCAGAAAAAGAGCTCAAACTGATCTTTAAAATAAAGCTAATTTTCATTTCTAAGCTTTTAAGGAGCTGTAATAAAATAACTCTGGTTTGAGTTGGATTCCAGTGGTGTTAGTGCCTTTTAGTTGTAACTTACTCTGCATGGGGTTATTAGTGGAGTAAAGGCCTTTTCAACAGGGAGAGCTAAAGACTATGAAACCTGCCTTGAAAAGTACGTATTGTCTCATGCCTCGTGAAGCTTCGTTGCTTTTGATAGGACTGGCTGGGAGGTAAATTAGTAGGTGTTCACCTCCTACGCCACTGGGAAAGAGAGAAACTCTTCTAGCCTAATTTTGAAAACTCAGTGCCGAGAGGCTCGCTCGAGGGTGCCACTGGAAGAGAGGGACAGATTTTAGCCCGAAGGACTGTGGATAAGCCCAGCTGTCAGAAGACGGTCGGAATACGCCTACTGCTTCGTCAGGAAATGCTCGGTTCCCTTCTGTAGCCACAGCATCAGAAAGAAGACTCTTTATCATCATGACTGACTCAGGAGAGCTGTCCTGCATAAATGGAAGTTTTATCATGTGATTTCTAGTTCGCACCGTTATTTAGGGGTAGGCGTGTACAAGTCATACAAGGAGAGGCTGATGGAACTGGGCATGTTTAGTTTGGAGAAGAGGAGGCTGACGGGAGACCTCATTGCCCTCTTCAACTCCCTGAAAGGAGGTTGCTGAGAGGTGGGGGTTGGCCTCTTCTCCCAAAGGAATAATGACAGGAGCAGAGGAAATGGTCTGAAGTTGGGGCAGGGGAGGTTTAAATCGGATATTAGGAAGAATTACTTTACTGGGAGAGTGGTCAGGCACTGGAACGGCCTGCCCAGGGAGGTGGTGGAATCACCATCCCTGTGGAGGGATTTAAGAAATGTGTAGACATGGCTCTTCGGGGCATGCTCTAGTGCCTGAGATTGTTGGGTTGGGTCTGTTTGTGGGTTTTTTTTGGTTGTGTTTGGGTTTTGTTTTGTTTTGTTTTTTGTTTTTGTGGTTGGGCTGGATGATCTCAAAGGTCCCTTCCAACCATGAAGATTCTGTGATTCCGTATAACTGTGCCACACTTACGACTGTACTGCCCCAGTGTCTTCCAGTGGTGTACCAAGCCACATGGCTAACATCTGTTTTACGGTGTTTGTGCCTCCCAGGGGAGAAGGCTGTGCCCTGGAACTCTTGGTTTGGTTGGGTGTGTTGGTTTTGGTTTTTTTTATGTACATATTGCTGTGCACTTCTATTAGAAAAGGCCAAGTCAGAGACGTGGAAGGAAAAACAGTGGTATTTGTGAGGGTTTCTTTCTGTCGTCTTTCACTAAGACTTGAGATATCTTACAGTTTAGACTTGGGCTGCTCTCACAGAGGAAGTTAGTCTACCCTTGCTTTCTCAAAGATGAGCTAAGGTGATCTGCTAGGGAGCCTCGTGCCAGGTAGGTGAAGATACTGACCTAGAGTCAGCTGGGCAAAGATCACCCAGCTAGGAAATCTTGCAGATAAGAGGCCCAGACCATGGAAAGTTTCTTGAGATCAGTTTTGTATTGCATGAAACTCTGTTGTTGAGAGTGGAGAGAGAAAGCGTGGAGGTTTTTTTTGGTTTGTGGATTATGGTGGTGGGTTTCTTTTTTTTTAATAGCCTGTGTTATCGAGGGAACGCACTCTGATACTCGGCACCTGTTGGATTTTCTGGGGCACTGATACCTTTATGGTCCATCTCCTATATCTCTGTTAGTGCTGGAGTTGAATTGAGAGGTGGCAAAGGCACCCATGCCAAGATGTAGTCTGCAGGATGAAGAAGGACCTTGAAGCTGTTGGGGTCTCTTAACTGTGCTCTGCCCTCGAAACTGCAGGCGATTTAACCACTTGTAGATGTCCATGGCAGGTCAGAGATGACTGGAAAAGCCTCAAAAGGCATTTTGCTGCCCACTTTGCCTTCCTCACCTAACCCTATCACCACGGTGCTACCGCTGTGGTCACAGTGGTGAGATGCAGGTGGAACCGAAAATCATCTGCAGGTTGTTGCATTTCACTTCCCTGTCACTTTTACCCGTTTCAGTATTGCTATAAGTAAATAAAATTGATCCTTTTGAGCCTTAGTTTTGTTGTCTGGGCACAAACTGCTGGAGAAAGAATTGGATTGTGTGCTTTGATCTGTGTTGTATCAAACAGTCAGATTACACAGTTGGGTTGTATGAGTGTATCTTCTAGGCTTTTACGAGTGTATCTTGTATGAGATATTGTAAAACAGAGTTCAGCTGCTCGGAATCTTACATGATGGGTCGCTGGATTTTTAGATAAGCTCCAGCTGTAGGCCTAAGAGAACACTATAGAGATTTTTTTTTCATAAATCATGCCCATGATTTTAATGTTCCTTGTGGAAAAACACGTGAAGCTGGGTGCTGTTTGCTCAGGGACATGCTGCTTCTCATTTTTTCCCTGTTCTTTTAAATTCAGATACACGCAGTCTTGTTTCACTGCAGGTCCCTGTAGACTTTGGTTTACAAGTCTACAGTCTTTTGGTTTACAGTCCTTTTGATGATGTCTGGCTAGGCATGGGGCTTTTTTTGAGAAGGGCTGTTTTTAAGTATCAGGGACATCTGATACTTAAAGTCAGAGACCTATGGTTTCTGTGTCGTGTAAATTAAAAAATCATTTATTACCATACTTTAGGCCTGAACTAGTTGAATGAATGACATGTGAAACTCAAGCACAGAAATCCGGGTTTTAAATTCCTCTGAGGCTTTGGACCATGGATACACTTACTCTTTTTCTTTGTGATGAATTGAGAATAGTACTATACCACCAATCCTCTACTTAGTTCCAAAGTCTTTTCAAAATTATTCTACAAATTAAAGATAATTACTTGATAGGGCTTTAAAAAAAAAAAAAAAGAGAGAGAGGAAATGATTAATTGACAGCCTAATAGCAAAATTAAGTCTTGTCTGTTTACTTGTGGCCAGAAAATCAGATAGCCAACTTGTCAGTGCAGGTGAGATTGGGGGGGGAAAAAAACCCAATCACTTTTTCTGTATGAATGGTGATAGTGGTGACATATTGAGAGGTAGATTCCGGATAAAAATATTTGTAGGTTTGCGAGGCTAATGCACTCACTGTGGGTACTTGGTATTTGTTGATGCTACACTTCAAGGAGGACTTGCAGAAACCCGGGGACGTGACCAGTAGTGTTTAGTTTTGAATGTACTATCAGAAAAGAAACTGGTGCGACATTCCTTGATGCTCCTGATGTCCCCTTGATTTTCCTGATGCTGCAAGGTGTTCTTCCTTTGCTACTGCTTGGATGAAAGCGTAAATAGGGTAGACTTTTTGGATAGCCCTTGTCTTATTGTCCCAGTTCTTTCTTCCTAAATCCACCTTAATCTTCAAATGAATCTGTGAAGTTCTCGATAAGCCTCCTTCATGCTGCCTTGTCCTCTGACCATGGGGAGAGGCTTTCAGTAAATACATGCAATTTCCTCCCTTGCTTTTCTGCGGGTCCTACCACGGACTCTGTGCCGTGAATGCGAAAGGTGACAGCAGTTGAGCTGATGCATCAAGACCATTTGCTGTCACGATAGGGAATATTGCTTCATTGTTGGCTTTTACCCTCTGTTTGCCATCTTGCTTTCTGCTGCTTCTTTTGTTGTATACTTTGATAGTCCCTGCTCCCTTTTTGTTGTGGAGTGACTGTGCAGCGACGTCGGGCTCCTGATCAAGGTTTCTAGATGTGACCAATGATAAATGCAAAATAACAGGCATCCTGGCACACTGGCTGTCAAACTCTGCTTCTGGTGAGTTTATTGCCCCTTTATTTCTTTCGGTGGTGCTAAGCACAACAAACAGCTGCTTCTACCGGCAGAAACTCGGGAAAACTGACTTTCCCACTATTCGTTTTCCCTTCAGTCCATATGGATTTCTCCTTAGACCTCGGGGCAGGCGCGCTGTGCCTGCGCAGTCGTATCCCACGCCGTTGCTTGCTTTTCTGCCCTGAACTCATAGCAAAATATCCTAAATGATTATAAAAGCTTTAGCACCAGCTTCGTTTCATTTTAATAGACCAATAAAAGCAACCAGTGTGGAAGCTGCTGGCTCCAGCGCTCCTGCATAAGCCATTAGCAAAACAGCATTACTGGCGCTTGACAAAGAAAAACAGCAGTCACAAATCCAAGAATTTGCTCCGAAATGAAGTCGACCAAGCGCCAGTGAATCCAGAGAACCCACTCTTACCCGTGCTGGCTGCTGTGAGCTCTTTGTCTGAGGTCGAGAAGTTGGCACTTTCTCGTAATTAGTTTTATATTCTGGCTTTTTTCTTTGTCTCCTGTAAATATCCTTTGCAGCGTTTCCAGCAATGCTGGCAACTGCCGAAGTGCCCGAGGAGCTTTTCCAGTTAACCTGGGCGCATGGAGACCTGACGGGTTTTGTGTTTTATGCATGAGACTGGCTCATCTGGCTGCCTCTTATGGTCTACCCCTGCAATACTAGCAGCTCGTGTGTTTGCAGCATTGTAAGCCCCCCACCAGGTACGGGGTGTGGGCTTTGAAGAGCAGGAGTTTCCCTATAAGGCCCAAAGGAGCCCCAAGATGTACCTGCTGCAAGGCCCATGGTTACCTCGCTGGTTGTGGGGAGGTGGGAGAGGAAGCCCATCTCGTGGGACTCAGCACATGGAGCCTTCTGTACTGAGCAACAGCAAAAAAAATCCTGGGAATCCTCTATTTCATA
>VXAK01021661.1:35575-48047 GCA_013399435.1 Arenaria interpres | reverse complement strand
GGACCCAGCCCTCGAGGTGGGGCCTCACCAGTGCCCAGGACAGGGGGACGATCCCCTCACAAGTCCTACTCACCACGCTGTTTTACTTTTTAAAAATTTTACTTCAGGTTTGTTAAATGTACCTTGAAGGGTGCCTTTACAGTCCGTCTATTGTATATTTCAAAGTATACAGAAACTGTAAAACTACCTCATCAAATATAAATTAGTACCATCTGCTTATATATTCCCCCCTAGTGTTTTGCTGTGTTTAAGAAACAAAAGCACTGCTCAAGCTCTGGTACCTACCTGGGCAGTGGTCTGGGTTCAGCTGCCTGCTGGGGTGGTTGCACCCTGATAAAACTCTTCTTCAGAAGACCTCAGCTCCGCCGACACCCTTTTTTTGGATCATTTGTGGTTAGGCTTTGCCTAAGCCCTCTGCAAAGGTGATACATGGGTCTGAGAGATTTGGTTCCCCACTTCCCTGGTCCTTTCTTCATTTTCCTTCATTCAAGCTGAAAAAACCCTACCCTTTTCATTTCTCTTGCTGAATTTAAAGGTGTCATGGTCAGTCTTTTCCAGTAGAAGCTTGCAGCATCTCTAAACTCTCTTAAGACGTTTTCTGAGTATGAGCATTCCCAAAAATGTTGGTCAGCTGGAGCAATTAAAAAAATGTGGTACCTGCTAGAACAAGCCAGATGCTGGAAGAGAGATGTAAGTGACCTCAGGGGAGTGAGAGGATAGGAGAGAGGATGAAATTATCCCAAAACAGAGCTTGGGAGAATAATTTCCCTCTACTGTGTGTTATGTTCTCATTTAGATAGTTGCGCATTAGGTGCAAATAAGGGAACTGAGACTTCTTTCTGTGCCCCTATAACCTGGAATTCACAATCTGGTGTCCTGGTCCCATGTGCTTTCTCCTTACTTCTTTTGACTGGCCTTTGTACTTCAGATGTACAAATGTTCCTTCTGTTGTTCCCAGTCTCTTGATGTCAGTTCTGGTTTAAAGGTGATGTTTCTAACCTATTAAGAATGCCATTACTCTGGTATCTAGGCTTTTAAAATTGCATTTTTTGTAGAGATGATCTGAAATAAGACAAGAATTTCCAAATTATCATCCTTAGACTCTCAGTCCATTGTTCTTTTCAGTAATCTCTGCCATTTAGTTGTGAGTCTCAGGTTGGTGATCTTCCTTTCCCACTCTGCCACGATCAGCAGCTAAAATCAAGGGGTTATGATTACTTTAATGAATGAACAGGGAGCTTTGTAGCCTGATGGTTGCAGACAAAAAAAGTTCGACACTTCATTCTCTCTGACTAGAGTTATAAAAAAGTCAACACGAAAACATAGCATGTAAAGAATTCCAACAGCATCCCACTGCAAAACCCCACTGATTTTCGTTTCGAAGTGAAGAGTTTCTCCCGTTGATGTTTCATTTCCGTTCTTTTTATTTAAATGAACATTGTACTGTTCCCAAGAGCTGTCCACGTGGATGGAAGAAGTCATTGAGTAAGCTTGCAGGTGTAGTCATTCTGGATGTAGGGTTTTGGCTTTTCCTTTACGAAACACTTTGCTAACATGAGGCCATGATAAAGCAGCTTTGTGATGTAGGGGGTTTCTTTTTCTCTCTCTTCGTCCCCTTAAAGCATAGTCGGCCCTTTAGTTGCGTTACCTGGTAGTTTAGAGGCAAGCCCTGAAGTCACCAAAAGCTTCTGGCTGGGCCAGGCTGGAAGTGTGAAGAACTTCCTCTAGTGTGATGGGATCCAAACGGTCACACGAGTACCACTGATGGCACATGAGCGAGTGCAGATGCTGCTTGCTTGTGCACGTGTAGGGTCTGTTCGTATCGGTGTAATACCAGCTAAGTTCTCCTTCAGAAACCTCTGTGTTCGGTGGGTTGTTGGAGCTCTGCGATGACCGGGGTCTCATTTCACCCTTTCCATGCATCACCTTCGTGCTGCTGTGATGCCAGGCGTGCGATTCTCTGTGGAGATGTTTCCTCTCTTTTCCTTCTTTGTCTCATTTTACCTAGTTCTGTTACTGTTTTGTGGCACAGGCAAGTGCTTACATTGTTACTAGCTCTAATATTAAATATAAAAGCTGAATAAAATCACTGCTATGGTCTAATTTCTTTCTTTGGAGAGAAAATGAATTGTTTCAGCTAGCCAGTATCTTCTCGGAGAGGTGTGCACTGAATGGATCCTGTCTGAGAGTGCTGAGTAGCAGCCACGTCTGCTTCCAACCATGAAGGCCTGATCTTTTAGCACTGGGGACAATACATAGCCTATAGGTCTTCATCTGGCTGGATAGGTGCCTGTATATCTTGATATATGTATTGTCCCATGATGCGACCCACTGTGCACAAGTGTCTTCTGTCACGAGAACAGACACGCATGTGGGGAGCAAGCTGCGGACAGCCAGAACAATTATTTCACCATTAATAATGAGTTCGGCTGTATCACTGCTGTCTCTGTAGACATGAGAGGGTATCCCATGTTTATACCAGAATACAACCAGTTTATACCAGAATTCTTCTCAAAGCAATGGACAGTGAGGTCTATTGAGAACTGGCTGATGGTAGAGCTCAGAGGGTTGTGATGGGTGGCGCAGAGTCCAGTTGGAGACCTGTAACTGGTGGTGTTCCCCAGGGGTCAGCACTGGGTCCAGTCCTGTTCAACGTATTCATCAGTGACCTGGATGAGGAGACCCTCAGCACGTTTGCTGATGTTACAAGGCTGGAAGGGGTGGCTGACACCCCAGAAGGCTGTGCCACCATCCAGTGACACCTGGACAGGCTGGAGAGTTGGGCGGAGAGGAACCTAATGAAGTTCAACAAGGGCAAGTGTAAGGTCCTGCACCTGGGGAGGAATAACACCCTGCACCAGAACAGGTTGGGGGTTGACCTGCTTTTAATATGGCTTGGCTTTGTTAAACAGCAGCAGCAAGGGAGCAGGAAAGACCCAAGACACCCTCTATGGATGAGGTTAGGGAGGGCCAAAAAGCCTGAGGAGCAGACTGAGTAATAACACCCCGGGTCTCCATGGCTCTCACCATTGCAGAAGATGCCCCCGGATCCACCTGGCTGCTCTTCTCCACCCCGGGCTGAGGGTAGGAGCATTGTGGTGGCGTTGCTGTTGGTGCTGCCTTCCCTTAGATGCTCAGGAGCGGCACACTTTCCAGCGGCTGTCCTGTTGGTCACCTTTGATTTACACACAACCTGTGCGTTACCTGCGGGGAGGCACGGGGCCGTGTGTGAGGCTATTCTTTGCAGCTGGTTTTCAACCCGGCCAACCCATCTCCTTCCCCATCTCAATCGCCTTCGCCAGGCAGTTTAGTTGATGGTACAGAGAGATCCAAACCAGAGTCTCTGATCTGTTGAGTGTTGGACTGAGCCTTCGCTTTCGCGAGGAGGGATAGCTCTTGTTGCCTCGGCCAGCGTCGGGGAAGTGAAATCTCATCAAAGACTGGATTATTAGGGTCTTAGAGCCTTTTTTTTTTTCTTTCTTTCTTTTTCCCTGGAGTAGATTAAAACTATATCTGAGCATAACAGCGGGGTCTCGGCAATGTTGCAAACTTTTATTGTTTTTTTTTAAAATTTTTTTTTCCCCCCTCTTTACAACTGTTATTTATCATGTTTTAAATTTTGCTCTGCTGGTGGGCTCTTAAGAGGGGAACAGAATTTTTTTTCGCTAAGTATTACCTGCTGAACGCTCTGGCTTTATGACCCCTAACTGCGCCTTTCTGCATGCGAATGAGGCAAATGCAGCACAGCCGAGAGAGAAGCTCTGTATTTCAGGTTAAGATCAACAGTTTCACAGTTTCCCTGTCACTTCTGAGCCTTTGAATTTTATTCCCGTGCCTAAGTCTTCAATTTTTCTTTTGTCCTTCATCGCTACTCGTGGATGCTGTGTGTGAATTTACGAGCGTTGTCTCTCTACTAATTTTTCTCAGTCTAAATTGTAAGAGGGTAAGCACAAGAAGATACTTAGCAACCGAAGACAGGGCTGCAAGAGATGTAACTAAATAAGCATTTCTCCTCCATCTGACTTCAGTGCTTCAAAAGCTATTTTAGTGTTTAGATGTGTTTTCAGATTCTCCTCGCCAAACTTGAGGCATGTTTTGTTTCATTTCTGTTCCCTACAAATACCAAGTACTTTATTACTTTGGTCTGTATTAAACTAGGGAAATCCAGGCTGTAGAGCACTTGGTTGAAGACTTTATTCAGGAAAAGAAAAAAAAAAAAAGGCAAGCGAAACCTCCCCGTGTAATGCATTTCACACCAGAAACACTCAATACTTAAAATAGAGAGAAAAATCAGCTCTTCAGCTGTAAAAATGTTTTCCACTTCATGAATTTTTATTAAGCACACTTTTTTTTTTTTTTTTTTTTTTTTTTTCTCCCCTGCTATACTTGTTAGTAAGTCTGTGAGCCTGGTCTAATCAGCTGGTGAGTTGGCTGATCGTTTTAAACGAGAAAGAAAAGGCAGGGGGGAAACGTTTGGGGTGGACATCCAGCGGTCTGCATCACGCTGGGCTCCTGCCCTTTCCCTGCCTGCTGTAGTGGCTGACTTGCCTTTGGCATTTGCGCGAACTAAAATACCCGCCTCCCGCTCGGATAGCCTTGTGCCAGGACTGAAACTGGAGCATATTGTTCCATCGTTAAATGGGCAACGTTGAATACTTGGGAAATTAACAACAGCTGCAAGTTCTTCAGCTATTTTTATTTGTACTGTGGCTGTAATTTTTCTAGTGTGTTTGTGCTGAAGTCAGAAGAGGAAAGGAAAATAGATCCCCCCAAGAGGCTGACTTTTTGTTTTTAATTAAAAAAAAGGCCCCGCTGAACAAAAGCATCCATAAAACAAATCGTACCGAGGGCAGCCTAGCAGTTTATTCAGTATTACGTGGGCTCCTTAGTCTGGTGGCTGCTATGACTTTCTGGGGGGTTTTAGTGGCACCTTGGCACGTGGTGAGGTAACCAGCACCTTCCACATTCAGCCCTCTCCTTTCGAAGTCCTCCTGGCAGTAGCATCTCTCTTAGCCTTTCGTAAAGGTTGGTGGCAGCAAAGCAATTTTCCATATTATTTATGGTTTACTAGCTGTAGACTTGAGCCAAAATCCACGGCCGGCACTCCTTTCAGCGGTCTTGGGACGAGGCCCTAAAATCAAGCTCAGAAAGCTTAAAAGGATGATTTTAAAACAGCGACTCGGGTTTCTTCCCAGCAGTTGCACGATCACGCGTCAGGAATGACGAGGCAGAGCCCATGCTGTAAAGGGAAATGTCGGTGGGGATCCACGAAGGAGCGTCTTGCCCTGGTACCAAAGGAGTTGAGGCTCCTGCTCTGCTCCTTCCCCTGCAGAGCCAGGCAGCTGTGAGGGTGAGGAGGAGAGATTAGGGAGATGATGCTGGGGGAGAATGGATATCACAGTGTTGGTGGTTGGTGCTTTTTGAAGCATCTGGAATTAATATCCCTCATAAGGAATCACAGAATCATACAATTGTCTGAGTTGGAAGGGACCTTTCAGATCATCCAGTCCAACCATCAACCTCACTGATAAAAACCATCCCTAAACCATGTCTCTAAGCACTAGGTCAACCCGGCTTTTAAATCCCTCCAGGGATGGGGCCTCAACCCCTTCCCTGGGCAGCCCATTCCAAGGCTTAAGAACCCTTTCCGTGGAAACATTTGTCCTAATCTCCAATCTGAACCTCCTTTTTTGTGGGAAGGGGCCCAAAACTGGACCCAGGCCTCGAGGTGGGGCCTCACCAGTGCACAGGACAGGGGGATGGTCACCTCCCAAGTCCTACTCACCACACTGTTCCTGACACAGGCCAGGATGCTGTTGGCCACCTGGGCACACTGCTGGCTCATGTTCAGCCGACAGTCGACTGACACCCCCAGGAGGAGTTAGGACGTTGTCTTGAAATTTGGAACATAGTGAGAAACAGCAGCTGAAAGGGTTGTGAGGGGAAAATAGAGATTTTTTGCTTCATCTATGGCCTTTTTAATATTCTGACTAAACAGGCAGGAGTGAGTGAGAGAAGTCCATCCTGAAGCATTATCCTTTCTGAAAGTACAAGAAGATGCTCCTTAGAAGCCCTTGAAGCTTCTTGAAGCCCTTGAGCAACTGTAGGAACCAGACATAAGTGCATACTTTGTTTATTTGAAAAGCAATTTAGGAAGAAGAATTTTTTTCCTTTAACTGAGGAGAGAGGTCATCCAATTCTTTTGTCTTCTGTGACCCAACTCATGGCAACACATCCATTACTTTGGCTGGACATCCTCTTAGAAAAACGCATGCCGCTGTGTTATTCACAGCCATTCCTTTAAAAACGTTGGGAATATGCTGGTATATTTCTGGATTTGAGTGGAAATAAATAAGGGAGGTGGTTTACTGTTCTTACTGAGTAGCCTAAAGCTTTACAGGCAAAGCCAAACTGGTCATCTCTGAATGGTGAAGTGCCAGGCTTTTCCTTTCCCAACTTAGAGGCTGAGCACCCTTCAAAACAAAGGGGGTTTGGGGTTTATTCTTTTTTTTGCCTTGTGCTGTGGGAAGATGATAACAAGATTTCAGCTCTGGGCTGGCGTGAGGAGCTGTAGCTAATTCATGGTGTCGTGCTTCTGTGTCGGAGAGGGGATGCATGAAGGGGAGGTGCACCAGCCATCTGTCTGCAGTATAACAATGACAGAGGCAGCAGAGTTGTCACCTCACCGGTACCCTTCCTCTGTGGTGGCCTGTCATTCAGCATCTGCCTCTGTGATTTCTTTGGCTGCCACCCTCTTGGTTTCTGACTTCTGAAGCCTGTTTGGAAAAGTACTGGGAAGAAGCCTTGACCGTGGCTCAGCGTTAGTGCCATTTATTTCACTCAGCCTCTTCTGCTGCCTGATGGTTTTCTTTCTGAGGAGCAGAAGGGAGGAGGGGGGTTGACCTGACTGAGGTCTGATGTTCTTCAGGATAATCCACATCCTGAAAACTATACCTGCGGGGTCACGGGAGATGACTCCAGCGTGATTCCGCTTTCATGCTTCGCTTCTTACCTGCTATAACTCCAGCTGGCGTACACGCTGGTGAAGTAAGAATTGGCCCCAAATTTTATTCCACTTCTCATCTTGCCGGTTATCTTTGACGCATCGTTCCCTTGCTTGCTTCTCTGTTCTGCTGCTCCTATTGCACTTCTTTCTCCCATCCCTGAGTTGTGGGTACAGTCTAAAGGGTCCTTTGGCTGCACAGAACTGCCCTGGAAAAACGTAGGAACCGTGATGCTGCTTTAGTGCCTTCATCCTGGGGTGCCGTTCCCCTCTGGGGTGAGCCCTGTAGCACTTGGAAGATCAGGCCTGTGAAGAAGAGAAGGGCAGCAAGTCAAGCTGTGTCCTGTGGAAGCAGAAGCAATGCCCTTGATACCTCTGGAGTTGCCCACTGCTTGCACGGGCCATGAATTTTCCCTGAAAGTTTGATTTCTGCAACGTTGTCAATGCTGACCAAATATGCGAGTGCATCTGTGCTTGTTTCTGAGCTATTGGTGCTATTTCCATCTGTTCATGTGGGCAGGCGCTATTAAAATCCTCAGCACTTTCAGTTGAATAATTTTCTTGCTGCTAGGTTTATAAATTAAACATTTATGGCTATATCTCATGCTATTATCCATCCATAGCAATACCTCCAGGCAGGGATCTTGAGCTTTTTTGGAGTGTTGACCACGTGTTAATGGAGAGCGAATGTTTCATTTATACCTTGTCTCACTCTTGCAGTTCTCAGTTGCAGAACATCCCTGGGGTAACCTCAGATATTCTTTGTGAGGAAATAACCTTTGTGAAGAGATTTGTGATGTCTGTGTAGTCTATGTCAAAGGGAAGAGCAGAGTACATTGCAGCGTCCTGACATTTTTTGGTGTCTTGTCAAGTAATTTCTACACAGGCAAATAGGATCTATCATCTGCAAGCAGGAATAAAGGAGAACATAACATCAGCTGAACCACAGGCCACAAAAGTGGTAACTAGAAGTCCAACAGTGGTGACTAGGAACCTTGCATTGTAACTCTTATTAGAGAAAGCTGAAGGCTTGATGGGGTCCCAAGAAAATTCACGTCTATGGATGGATGTTTGGGCAAGGAGCATGCACTGATTGAACAAGAGAGGAAGTGTGTAAAAAGCTATCCACATCCAGCATGTTCCTTCAGCAAGTTGTGAAGCGGGTGGTTTGAGGGGTGAAAAGGAGTAGGAGCTAAGAAATGGCTGCTATACCAAGGGATTATTTGAATTTGTCTGGTTATCTGTATCCAGTATCTCTATCTAGACACCCATCTTTGGAACCTGCCGTAGATCATTTTTCCTTTTTCTTTTTTTCTTTTTTTCTCCTTCCAGGAAGCTATTTTAATTATGGAAAAACTCAGGTGATCACTTAAACCGAGGAAATGATCCTTTTAGAAAAAGGCTGATATGCTTTTGATTTAAATGAAGGGATTTGTCAATGCTCTTAGTGGATTATGTGGAAATTTGACAAACTGGGACACTGGCGATTATTGTTTAGGTACATTCAGGCTCCTAATAGAAGAAAAGCGAATGTTATGGTCTTGTGTAGGAAGTTATTTCATTTGGAAAAATGCTTTGCCTTTAGTAGGCATCATTACTTGCCAGAAAGGGTTGACTATATTTGCTGTTCTAGTCCTTTCATGGGAAATAATCCAAGGACAAATGCTTAGTATTTCTTCCTGCTCAAATAAGTAGTTGTGAGGTACAGCTGTTGGATTTGTCCCACTGGAATTTAATAATCATACGCTATTACTGTGGCAGTGTATTGGGCTGAGTAGGAATGAGTTTAGGTTCTTAGTTTAATTTAAAAAGGCATCAATGTTTCAGTCTACCTGGTGAGTGTCTGCCCAAAAGCCGCAATAGAGTGTCCCCCTGAAAGCTTGAATTGACTTGTTAAACAAATACAAATTACACTTGGTCAAAATCTTTTGCTGTTTCTTTATTTGAGGAAGTTTTTGGCCTGAGAAAGGTACGTGTTTGCTGCCAATCGGTAGGAACTTTAATAGACTGTGTGCAAGAACAGGAAAACCTGATTATTAGCCCTGATGAACCCAAACCCATACACTTCTCCCAGTGTTCCGGGAACTTTGGAGTCCCAAAGCAAATGGTTTTCTGGAATGCATCATTGCAGCATTCTGATTTTCACAGTAACACAACCCTGTCCAATGAGCTAGTCTTGCAGACCGGACCATGTTCATCTTTGCTGTGTTACTATGTGAGTTTCAATGTTTACTTCAAAGTAATTAGTCTAATGTAGCTGGACCAAATGAACTGAAGTTTCTTTTAGAACTGTTTCTCCAGTCCCGGTTTGGTCACTAAACCAGATTGGACCTGTACCGTAAATTATATGTCTTGTGCTTTTCCCTTGAGAGATTGAGATGCCTTGTGAGGATGAGAGTCATAGAATGGTTAGAGTTGGAAGGGACCTTCAAGACCATGGAGTTCCAACCCCCCTGCCCTGGGCAGGGACACCTCCCACCAGACCAGGTTGCTCCAAGCCCCATCCAGCCTGGCCTTGAACCCCTCCAGGGATGGGGCAGCCACAGCTTCTCTGGGCAACCTGTTCCGGTGTCTCACCACCCTCACAGCAAAGAATTTCTTTCTAGTATCTCATCTAAATCTCCCCTCTTTCAATTTAAAACTGTTACCCCTCGTCCTATCCCTCCACTCCCTGATCAAGAGTCCCTCCCCATCTCTCCTGTAGCCCCTTCAGGTACTGGAAGGCTGCTATAAGGTCTCCCCGGAGCCTTCTCTTCTCCAGGCTGAACAACCCCAACTCTCCCATGAGTGTCCTGGGTGACACAGTAGTGATGGCTGTTAATGGAAGCATCCTTAGGTAAGCATCTGACAATTAATTCAATGTTAAGCAAATGGAAGTTGGCCAAGGACAAAGCTTCCCCCAGTAAAGTGTTGAAGTAGATACTTCTTTGAGAACTATCTGGATTCTGACTCGCTGGAGTCTTTTAGAAACTGCTTTTCAAATATCAGAATGTTTCCAAGGTAACCTCTTTAATCTCCACTACATTCAGATGCTCACTTGTTTAATACACACGTGATGTGTGTAATCTGATTTAGAAGGAACAGATGCTCCTAACAACAATCTCACACTAACCCTGATGGGTTTCTAGAGTAAGCTCTTGACGGTGAGAACTTGCCTCGGCCTTGCACACCTTACAGGGCAACAGCACTTAGATGATATTTCATGATTACCGATTTCTTTTCTTCCCTGCACTGGGTGTGTGATTGGTCAAGGGCTCTGCGTCTTGTTTCTTGAGATTGAGGAGTCTCAGCCTTTGGTGTTACAGATGTTTTCAGGGCTTCAAAGCACAAAGGATTTTGCAGTTTGGGGATAAATATCTCAGAAGTAACTGAAAAGGAAAAAGTCGTAGTTGAATAAGCAAGTATTTTCCAATGACGACTGAGAAAAAGAATCTGAGGAAGGTGTGCATCATTGGATTACATGTCAAATATGAAAAATGCGGGTGGTGGGGAGAGGAGCAAGAGTTGCTGTGATTATGCAGCTGCGCTCCGTCCTGTCAGCTCTTTCGTGCGCTCTCTGCGGAACAGATGAGCGTGTGGGGGATGCATAACATCAACAGAACAAAGCCCGGGAACTCCCAAAGCAACCGCCCTGGGTCCCGGCGACCATCAAAGAAATCTATCCTCCTGCAGGCTCTGATGGGCTGTCATAGCTTAACTAACTTGCATCTGTAGCCCGGTGCTGTTACCGCCTCGGTCTTGCCTGCGCTGCAAATGACTGAGCAAATTGAGTTCCGAATCCATCTTCCTTTGCTCAGTCTTGCTTTGCTTTGGTTATATTATTATGGGAGATGAAAGACGGCCCCTGAGGATTTAAGTACTAGGTAATTTAAAGTCTGGTTTCATTCTTGGGATGGTAAAGCAGAAGAATGAAATGTACATAGGAAGCAGGGAAATTTGCCAGTTCAGCACGAGCTAGAGGGAATGAATGGCTTTAACTAAAAATGAGGGATACCCAAATCTAGTCTTTGCTCTTAATAGTATCCTAAATATTGTCAGTTCCTGTGAGAAGTAAGTGGCTACCTTGGATTAGGGTTGGAGATGAGCCAAGCTTCCAGTTTTCAGTCAAAGGAAGGCAAAGCTTGATACCTGTGTCTTCATGGTGACACTGAAGGCGTTACCTACGCTCATCAGAGGCTTAAAAGTAAAATCTTTGTATCACCAAATCCTTTCATCTGTAAAAATGAGTATTTGTTTTGTTTCATTTTTAAATAAACCGAGCATGGAATTAGTGAATATTCTCACTCTTGGCACAGTCTTCCCTTCAATTCCTGACAAATGATCCCTTCCGTCCACAAACCCTACCTCATGGGTTATTTTATAAGGTGACTTATGACTTACTCTGTAGTAAAGAATGCAAATAATAACCTTGCTTTTATTTCTCATGCACGTAAAAAAGAAACAGAATAATTGCAGAAGCTAAATTCAATTTTGGAGCTGTGGAACCTGCCCAGTGCCATTTGGAATAGATCAACTGCTTCTAGCGAAGTTGGGGAAAATGTCACATCTGTTTCTTTCCAGTTGGAACAAAAAAGGCTACCGCTACCCCCTTGAAGCTACAGAGACTCCATTGGAATGTTGACTCTTTTCTGCTTTGCTTGGGTGAAAATGCTTTCAATATGTGGCGTGGTGGCATGCCTCATGCTTTCTTGCAGGTCTGCCATTAGAACTTGCAGTGTAAGGTCAGTTCCACCAGGAACGTTTAAAACCCCCCAGCTTTTCTATCAATGATGTTGAGTTCATGGGTGTAGAAATGAGAATGTAAAGGAAGTCCTAACCTTCTGACCTTTGGGAGGTGATTGACCCCCTGTCCTGGGCACTGGTGAGGCCCTACCTCGAGGGCTATGTCCAGTTTGGGGCCCCTCACCACAAAAAGAACATTGAGGGGCNAATGTTTCCACGGAAAGGGTTCTTAAGCCTTGGAATGGGCTGCCCAGGGAAGGGGTTGAGGCCCCATCCCTGGAGGGACTGAAAAGCTGGGTTGACCTAGTGCTTAGAGACATGGTTTAGTGATGGGTTTTATCAGAGTGAGGTTGATGGTTGGACTGGATGATCTGAAAGGTCCCTTCCAACCTGGACAATTCTTTGATTCTCTGGTGTTGAGGATCTCTTGGCACTTCCATAAGATCCGAGTTGGCTGTTTCACCTAACAACAATGACTCTTGTAACTATGGCTTCCCGAACATTTTGAAAATTGAATGCGGTCGTTCCATCCAAGGTGGCCAATCGCTGGCAGGAATTTCTCCCATCAGCGCTCGCGTATGCTGCAAGCCGTTTAGTAGGTGCCACTGCCACGGGCGGAGAGGAGAGCTGAGCGAGGTGATAGGTGTGGGTGGGGTGCTATAGAGGCGATTGATGACCCCCCCAACCACTTTACGTGGTGGCGAGTGGGTGGCGAGTGGGGCTGGGGGCTCTAGGCCGCTGTCGGGG
>VXAK01021661.1:15710-30616 GCA_013399435.1 Arenaria interpres | reverse complement strand
TGATGGTTGGACTGGATGATCTGAAAGGTCCCTTCCAACCCAGACAATTCTATCATTTTATGATTGGTACCTGCTGTTCCAGGGCCCATACAAAAGCAAAGTCTGTGACCTGAAGGATTTCTAGTGCAGGTTATCTAAGCCCTGTAAAATAGTTACTTGCAAAACTTCCCCAGGCTGGAGCCTTTCTTGTGACAGCAGTAAAAGCATCTTGGCTGTCTGAAACGGAGATTTGTGAAGAGGCAGAAACAGAAATCTTACAGCTCGGGAGATGTGGGAAGGAGGAATCTTCCCAACTGCTTTTAGAACTTGTAAAGGGGATTAAAATACAGGGAGGAGGGTGAGCAGAATGAGCGCTGAATATAAATGTCTCCTTTACACTTGCAAAGGGTACGCGGGCTCCACGTGCTCAGGAGCGTTGCTGGGAAAACATCAATTAAAACGCTTGAGTCTGACGAAGGCTTTGAGGATGTTGAGGTAAACAGTGACTCACGTCGGTCGAGGAGCAGGAAGGAAAAAACATTTAACGGGTGTACACAGCCCAAGCTGGACTCTGAAATGAGGCTTCCCGAGGGATGGACCTGCGGGCAGCAGGATTTTAGCCAAGACCTGCTGATCTGCAGCCTTCAGAGGCAAAGAGCCAAAGTGTTTTCCACGGCCTGGGCAGCAGACCTGCTGGGTCTACAGTGCATGTATGTCTGCGGAGTGTTACGGAGAGAAACTTGGCGTATTTCTAATTTTAGAGCAAGAGGGAACAGCAAGCCGATGAAAAGATTCAGAGGAAGGGTTATGAAGCTGAAAGCTTTGAAGGAGGGAACAGAGCAAGTGTGGAGATAGATCTTTGAGCACCACTTGCTCCAGCAGCAGCTACGGAACCCGCGGCATCAATTTGAGAAGGGAACGAGGCTTCCACTGTATTTATCCCAAGGAAAAAGCTCCAGTCTTTTCACCAGAAGCAAAAGCTTGTCCATCTTGAAGCCTGGTGTGAGCCTGTTGTATTAGTGGAAAGGCCTGATCGCACGCATCAAAAGTGTCTTCTCCTCCTCCTCCCCCCACCTCCTGTATCGCTCTTAACAGTTCAATCCATAGCAGTTTGTCTTCATGGGCTGTAATTGATCTGTCTGTGATTTAGCTCATCAGATGCTCATTAAAAGAGCTTGCGGCCTTTCTTATTCATGAGGAGTGAGAGCCGGGGATCTAAAAACACTTTGTCTTTGTCTGAACTGGATTCATTTGGTATTCTGGGATTCGGGGAGGCTAATAAACTTGTACGAGCTATTATTTAAAGGTGAGCTGCCAAGTGAACATGAAGGATGATCCGAGCGCCACCAGTGTGCCGGGGGGCTCTCCGGCATCCGATATCAGGAATGAGCAGCAGAGGGGATTGTTGCTAAAACCCCAGCGAGATACTCCTCACTGCTCTGCGGAGGGTGTCCCGCAACGCCCCGGCCGTGTGCGATGGGATAACGCAGCTCCCAGAGCTAAATCCGCAGCGAAGACGGCGTTTTGTGCTAGCAGTGTCAGCGGGATAGGCAGAAATATTTTGTGCGTTGTATGGAGAGTTTGGACTTGACATCTGGTTTTCTTTTTTAAGCGCCGCTATTGTTCCGAGCGGCCGCCTGTACTCTGGCAGCGCCTGTAACGATGTGCGCTTCCCACGTTGCCTGCACACACACACACACACACACACACACACGCGCTGAGAAACGGCCTGTCACCAGGCTTTAACAAGGATACGCTGGCAGCCTGCAAAAGAGAACAATATCCCTGGGCTGCACAAAGCAGTTTCCTTTCCCCGGTACTTTAATTGAACGCTTGAGATATTTCCAAGCTGTAGGAAGAGGAGACGGGATGGATGGGTTCTCCGTTCTCCTCCTTTCCGAGCAAGTCTCTGCACGTCAGAGACTTCCAGAAAGATGACTAATTCCCTGCAATTATTGAATTTACTGGTAGTCATATGCATAGTTTCATCAAGGCCAGGCTGGATGGGGCTTGGAGCAACCTGGTCTGGTGGGAGGTGTTCCTGCCCAGGGCAGGGGGGTTGGAATGAGATGATCTTGAAGGTCCTTTCCAACTCTAACCATTCTATGATCAAGCTGCTTATGCCTTAGAGGTCTCTTAAGTGACTACAACCACCACAGGCTCTTAAGTTCTCTGTTGGGCTTTTAGAACAGCAGCTCTGCCAGGCAACACTTGCAGTTGGATTCTGTGCTTGCGTCCAATGTACTGAGTTTTTTTGTGAATCGGGGGAAGCTGTGGGGCCCCACAGACAAAATCCTGCCCGGGGGGTTCCGAACCCCGGCGGGGCACGCTGCGGTTCCTGTGAACCGACTTCCCCGTTGCTGTGTGTATCAAGATTGGGAAATCTTTGGAAATATAAACCTGTGCTAATTGCTCAATGTCACAGTATTTATAAACACTTCATGCTCGTGTTTATAATTGTGCATTGTCCTATGTAAATATTAATACCATCTTTTTCTTTCTTTTGTAGTGTACAGAGGCCAAAAAGCATTGCTGGTACTTTGAAGGATTATATCCTACATATTATATGTAAGTAGTCATCACATTCCTTTTTGCATTTTCTAGCGCTCCAGAGACAATTAGATTCTGTAGGCTCTTACAGTTTCGTTCTTTCACTTATTTCTCTGGGACTTTTTCTAATTTACAAATTATTTCCTTTCCCTTCCTTGCCCGTGTCCCATCTCTTTCCTTTTCTCCTTATTAAAAAAAGCGTACGGACTCGTTTTGCCACTGAATCCGGGCGACCTTTCCAATTGAAAACAAAATGCAAGATCTTAAGCAGCTCTTATTTCCGAACACTGAAAGGAAACATAAGTAGAGCCATGCAAGGACAGTTCTCCCTTTGTCTTGTACAAGGGCAGGTAATCGGGCAGAATACCAAGGATGCTTTGAAAGTAAGTTTGTCCCTGTGCTAATACTGTTGTTTAATTTTGGGAGTTGGGATGATTTGTTACCTGTGGCATAACTGTCCTGTTGATGAGTGGCATCTACATTCTCATCAGGTTTGGGTGTGAACCAAATGTCCGTGACCTGCAGGTGCGTGATGGAGGATGTCTCTGAATTGCAGTTTTCTATTTTAAATTGCCCACAGCAACAACAAGGCGGCGGAGGAAATGTGTGGGTGGGAAGTATCATCCCTGTGGATTTGAGGGCAGAAAGGGGATAAATGAACTAAACTTTGCCCATGGGTTATATGATTTCATAAGTGTAAACACCTATAAACATAAGTTAAAAAAAAAAATAATAAAATGGGGTGGAGGAGTAGGTAGCAGCATTATGTCATCGGTTCCCTGAGCAAACTCTTCCTTGCTGAAAGATTGGAAATTATAATAATCCTTATGCTACCCAAGAACTTTTCTCCCTTTTCTTCTCCACCTCCACTTCATCTGCCAGAAACGGGAGAGAAATGCTAGAGACAAAAAGCAGCCAGGAAGCCAGGCGATCCTTTCCGCTCTCTGAAAGAATGAAACACTCTAAGGTTTAATCATCTGTGATCCTGAATATTAGCTGCTTAGGAAGTCTTTGTGCCCAGAACTCACTGTCTTTTTCTCAGGTGACTGAAATGTTGAGAATTACTCATAAATGGTTGGCCGGAACAGATGGGTGAATTTAAATAAGTTCATTTTCTTGCTAATAAAATAGGGCTTCGGTTCCACCTACGTTTTGTTTTGTTTTGCTGCAATGTGGGAGAGAAGCTGGGATGTTACGAAATCATGAAAATCCCGCTGTGCCTTGACGTTCAGGAGCGCGTTATTCGTCCGTGTTTTGCTCATTTCTCTGCCCACGTGTTTTTGCAGCCAGTGTTTGTCTCCCTTGGGAGACGCAGGGGTAACTACTCGGATGTTGGGTGTTAGCTCGGACTCTTTGTGCCGCAGGTAAATACATACCACGTCCTGTGAAAGCCAGGGGTACAAAGAGGAGGCTGGCTATCTGCCGTAGATCTGATGCACGCGTGGTTGCTTTCTAATTGGTTTCCTTTTGGCGACTAGTTTACTGTCATCTTTGCGGGCTGAAATGGATTACCTTCTAGAAAAGCAGCGTGTTTATTTTCCAGTCCATCAAAGAGGTTAATTGGAATTGCGCTTCGCTGAAAGGAAGAGGGCCTGTGGTGTTGGTGGGTGGTTGGTTGGTTTGGGAGATCTTTTGATGCGGAGGGAAAACTGTTGTATGTTGTCTATGTCGGGTCAATCAGAAGACTGTTCCTAGCAGTCGTGTGTGTTTGTGGTAGTTACTGCAGCACCCCGTTATCAGAGTCATTGCATAAACCCGTTGCGATTGCCGGTCTCCTGGACAGGGTGAGGAAATGGAAAAAGGAAGGGGAAAGGGGTGGGATGTGTGTGCTCCGTGATTACGGCAGTGGTGATGAGTGTCACGTTCATGCTGCTGTTGTTACTGCGATTACGAGTTCAAATCAGGAAGAAGAAACGCTAAGGGAAGACAATGAGGATTTGGGGATGGTGAAGCTCAGAGGACAGATGATGGGAGACAAGTGAAGAAGTGTGGAAGGCAGGGGAGAGAGGCTATTTGAGTGCATTGGAGCCCAGAAGTTTAAAGGGGGCATGCCTCAAAATGATAGGACGGTCATTGATGTCTACATCAATGCCTGGGGTTTCCTACTTCCTTACTTCTGCAATTTCAGTTCCTGTTGTCTAGGATCCCCAGCTGTTTCCTTCCTGCACTGTCTTTTCACACCTCTGTGGTGGAGAAGAGACACACCACCGATCTCAATGTTTTGAGGTGAGGTCCCATTGCTTTGGCACTCGATTGACCCTTCACTGAGTTAATTCAACTCGCTAATCCCACTGAAAGTTGTTCATTTTAGCACAGTCGAGTCAGTGTTGAGTCAGCTTGGTAGGGTTTTTGGCGAACGCTGGTGAAACGGGAGGAAAGGAGTATTCTGCATATTGTGGGGGAGGAGGCATGAATAGGATCTTCTCCATTAGCATATGGTTAGATGTTAAATCATCCAAAGGCATAATAAGTAACTCCATCCTGAGAGTGTCTCCTCTGTGCAAATCTAGATCTGGGGTGTGCTGTAGTGAAACAGGTTTTATTTTATCTTACAATTTCTGGAGCGACAGTCCATAAAAAGCAGTTATGTTTAGTCAAATGAGTTTGCAATAGCTTCCATTCCTTTCTAGCCCTGGTTTTCTGACAGATTTTTTTTTTTTCTACCCAGTTAACATATTGTCGTGGTGTAGGTGTAGTCTGTCCTTTGGTCTTGAGACTATCTTTGGAGAATTACGAAACCCAGCAATGCAATCCTTTTTAATGATTTCCCTGTGATTTCAGTCCCATGCTGCCTGTATGTCATGTCTCTCTTGGAGACACTTTGTTTTATAACGAAAAGGTTGGCTTGTCAGCTCAGAAATGCCAAGTCCTGTGTCTATTCACAGATCTAGTGAGGCATGCTTGGACCAAGGCATCCCTGGACTGGCGTGTCCATATGCTTTATTTCTTCTGGGTAGGCACATCCTCCTCAAAAGTGCCTGCTTCTCTTTCGATTGCCCGGAGTCACAGAAGTCCAAGGTGGACTGTCACATGAAATGGTTGGTTGCTTTTATCAGAACTTTAAAGGCACGATAGCTGAGTTAATCTTTCCTGTAAAGGCTCTACTTCAGCCATCCAAAGACGGAGATAAGACTGTCTGCTGAGCAAGAGGAACGTGGGATAAGAAATCAGTGTGCCGAAATAAGTGTATTGGAAACTCAGTTAGACTCGGGGCTGGGGCTAAAACTTGCAGTGATATGAATGTTCTTCTTTTGGAGCTCAAGTTTTTTTAAAATCTGCCTTCCAATGTAGTTATTTAAAAAAGAAAAAGCTGTTAGAAATGTTGCTCAAAGCTTTCTTAAAACTTGCTGGTTATTCTTTCTTTATTAGCAGCTAGGGTTAAGATTGGAGGTCTCTGTTACAGAACTAATTATGCAACTCTCTGTCCAAGTAATTAATGGTATGGGTACCTTTTGACATTATTTTTCCAGTGGACGTATTGTTTTAGCCTTCATAGATCAGCAGTTTGTTTCAAGCATGTTTCTTCCAAATATAATTCCATTTCTTAAGGCTAGACGGAGAGACTGATAACTTTCCAAACTTTTCTACCTCTGCGGTGTGAATTTCTTAACTTATGATAAAGCTTATTTCAGACCAGAAGCCATCATGGAAAGTCTCCTAGGAATTCGAGAGACATACATAGGTTGTCTACTCTCTGATTGTCCCCCTGTACTGGGCACTGGAGAGGCCCCACCTCGAGGGCTGGGTCCAGTTTGGGCCCCTCACCACAAAAAAGACATTGAGGGGCTGGAGCGGGTCCAGAGAAGGGCAACGGAGCTGGTCAGGGGTCTGGAGAAGAAGTCTTGTGAGGAGAGGCTGAGGGAGNTGCCCAGGGAAGGGGTTGAGGCCCCATCCCTGGAGGGATTGAAAAGCCGGGTTGACCTAGTGCTTAGAGACATGGTTTAGTGATGGGTTTTATCAGAGTGAGGTTGATGGTTGGACTGGATGATCTGAAAGGTCCCTTCCAACCTGGACAATTCTATGATTCTGCTGTTGATTCAGAGAATTTCCAAGGCTGCTCTTAATTTACTTCACTAACGAAACCAACCATTTCTGTGTCTCCTAGTGGCTGAGTGAGGAGATACTGTCAGTTTGACACTTTTTTCCTGCTTCAGCAAAACGTTTATTTACGTGGCCTGGAAAAATAAGTAAACAAACACAAAGCAGAGCAAGGAATTAGTCATTGGAGTCTGGAGCCAAGTTATCCCTGACTTAGCTTAAAGAATTAGATCATACATCTCCTTGTGTGGATGCACACAAGCAATTCAGAATTAAAGCTGTCTCAACAGCCTTGACTCTGAACCTCTCCAAGGATCCTCATCCTACTCTCACATAAACAAGGCAGCTCAGTCTTATTCTAGATGTACCTGAAGTGCAGATGGTTGGCAGAAGAGACAGCCAACGTACTTCTCTAACTTGGCAATAATGTGACTAAAGACAGAGTGAACACACTAGAAACCACCTCCCCAGCAGCGCTGAAGATACCCCAGTTGTGTTTTCCACTTCTCAATTGGAAGTGAATAGCAGAGGGCAAAGCTTCCTTACGTTTTGCTGGTGAGGAATAGTTTGCCTACGATGATTGTGAACGTCCCCCTCATTGCAGGGTGCAGTACGTTCCCTGGTACGACTGACCGATCCTGCAGGCCTTTTCTGTTTGTTTTTCTCCCCGTTGTTAGCTACCCTCACGTTGGAGCTTTTAATGAGCTGACAAATTCCAGATGCTAGAACCCCACGTGTTTCTAAAACTCTCCTTTCCAGGCTCCGTGGCATGTTTATAATACAGCCCAAATGTTGTTGAGTATGAGCGGTAAGCACGTGTCACAGCAAGAGGAATACCATGGCTGGTGTCACTGGGTCGGTGAAGTAGTCACCCACAGGGAGGGGGTTGGCTGACGTAGAGGGAGAAAAGAGTTTTGATGCTCTCCAGTATTGAGTTAACACTATTCCAGCTCATTCTGTATTGAATTTTTTAATAATGTGATATTGTAAGAGAAGTGGTGAGGAAAAGAGGGTAACTCTGATTAGAGAATAACTCAGGTGGGAAGGGTTCTTAGGAGACCTCCAGTCAAACCTCCTGCAGGGTCACCTGTGAGGTCAGACCAGGTCGCTCAGTGCTTTAACTTGTCAGGTCTCGGGGAAACTCCAAGGAAGAAGATGACACAACCTCTCTGGGCCACGTGCTCCGCTACCTGGCTGTCCTCACGGTGAATAATTTTTCCCACATACGAGGTTGGAACCTCTTTTTGGTTGGTTTTATAGCCGTTGTCTGTTGTCCTCCCACCTTGCACCACTGGGAAGATCCTGGATCCATCTTCTTAGTAACCTTCTCTCGGATACTGGCAGGCTGCTCTTGGATCCCTCTGTAGCCATTTCTTCCCTAGGCTGAACAAGCCCAAGTCCCTCAAGCTCTCCTCACAGGACAAGTGCCCCAGCCTTTGACTATCTTGGTGGCCCTCTGCTGAGTTCACTCCAGTTTGAGTTTCATTCTTTATACTGGAGATGCCAAACCAGATGTGGTCCGAGTACTCAGTGAAAGGTGTTAGTCACTTCCCTTGTTCCACTGTCTAGGCTTGTGTTGACACAGTCCAAGATGCTGTTGGCCTTTATTGCTGTCATGACACACTGCTGGCTTACGTTCAACTTGCTGTCTACCATGGCCCCTTGGACCTTTTTAGTAGAGCTGCTCCACAGCCTGCAAGATGTTCATCCTTCCCACAGGCAAGGCTTTGTATTTGGTTTTGTTCAGCTTCATGAGGTTCCTGTCAGGCCATTTCTCCAACCAGTCTAGATCTTTGAGCGGCAGCCCTGCCCTTGAGCTCGTTGGCTGATCCCCACTTTGGTGCCATCTCCAAAGGTGGTGAGAGTACTCTATCACCAGTTCCAGCAACACGCATGTCAACAGGACACGTCCAGACCTCTGTGGTACTACCAGTGATTACTTCATACGCTGCTCTCCAGCTTGTCCACAGATATCATCCCCTGCCAGTGCAGTGGTAGAAGCTCTTCTTGCTGCACTCAATTTCCCTTGCAAGTAGCAGTTGTAGGTGAGTTTTGGCTTTCCTCACATCACTCCTACGTGTGTGTGTGATGGTTTCTAAACTCCTCCTTGGTAGCCTGTACCTGCTTCCACCTCCTGAATACTGGCTTTTTTCATTGGAGCTCAGCCATGGGTTCCGTATTTAAGTGTGTTTTGACTGGTCACTGTTGTGCTAGTAGGTGAAAGACCTCCTCTATCTGAAAGAAGATGTTATCGTTGCTGCTGACAAATATGTGAAGAATGGAAGAAACATTGGGGAGTGCCATCTTGTAACCTCTTCTAATTCTTGTTAACCCGAATTAATGTTAAAAGCGTGTGCAGATGGAAGTGCTGTGTTTTTAGGCTGATATGTTTCTGCCATAGAAAGCGGTTTACTGCAGACAGCTGCCTGCGTACACGTTTATTTTACGTTCATTAAAGCTGTTTAATTCTTCATTTAGAATTCATGCAAGAACCTTAATGTAAACCTTAAAAAAAAGCCATGTTTTCTAATATTCTTCATGTTTAAAACGTGTTCCTGCCCTACATGGGAATGGTCAATTCTTTTTCTTATTTTGGAGGAGAAACGCTGATTGCATTCTGTTTGTGGGGGGTTTTTTTCCACAGTTTTTGAAATAAATGTCTTGTGCACTTCCACACACTTCTCTTCCTTTGCAGATTAAATTTTATTGCATTTATCACACAGTTGTATTCATCTGGGTTTTGAACGCAAGCCCTTACGTGCACGGTGGTCAGCCTACAATAATCATTTTACACGTTACCAAAAACCTGCAAAATGTTCCAGACTGAAAACAATAAAAAAGCAATTTTTCTCTCGCTGTGATTCAGGTAGCTTAGAGAGCACTTCTTCCATCGATGGGGGGGAAAAGCCCCCAGTCTAGACACAGGGTGTGCTGTGTGATTGGAGCTGGGCTCCCCATCCCGTTATGTTTACGGCTTTTAATTAATTTGGCTTTCCTGACGATACCCTTAGCTTTCTCATTGCAATTACAGCGGCGTGAAGTGTCAGCAGGTGTGTGCGTAGGGCAGTAATCTGGCTGTTGATTTATTCCTCCGTTTGATGTGCAGCCAGCGTGGAGGAGGGAGAGGGGGAGGCAGCCTAGCCGTTTTGCAGGCTTCCAGGCGCCTCGAATGGCTGGCACCGTACAGAAACGGAGACCTGGGTTCTGGCCGAGGCCACCAATTCAGCGGTGAGCAGCCACGGGACGGGCCTGCTTGCATCTGTGCTTCAGCACCAGAAGGTAAGGGCAGGGTTTAGACGGTGAAGGAAGACAGCAGTAATTGTCAGACCACCTTTTATATCAAGGCAACAAAACCCCACCGCCGTTGCTCAGTCATCACAACAAGCTTCAACAGTCTGTGCCCTTAAGGTGGTGTATTCCTTGCTTCAAATAAGGGACTAGATTGCCTAGATGTTGGTGGATCTGCTGAGGTTGTAGTCATAGAATCATAGAATGGTTTGGGTTGGAAGGGACCTTAAAGATCATCCAATTCCAACCCCCTGCCCTGGGCAGGGACACCTCCCACCAGACCAGGTTGCTCCAAGCCCCATCCAGCCTGGCCTTGAACACCTCCAGGGATGGGGCAGCCACAGCTTCTCTGGGCAACCTGTTCCAGTGTCTCACCACCCTCACAGCAAAGAATTTCTTTCTAGTATCTCATCTAAATCTCCCCTCTTCCGATTTAAAACCATTATCCCTCCTCCTATCGCTCCACTACTCCTGACTGCTCTAATCACCCAGCCACTTAAATGCCTTGCCAAGCCTTGAATTTGTTTCGATGGATGGGTTGTCCGATGCACAACCTGAGGAGAATTAGATTACCAAATTAACAGGCACCTCAACTCGCTGGGAGTGAGTCTTGAGAAGGGGAGAGGGATTTAATATCTCAGCCGTCACAGGCAATCAAGCAGGTGACTGACCTCATTTGAGATTTGAAGCCCGGAACAATTTTGAGAGTTGGAGGCTGACCAGGTGTAGGCAGCTTGTTCTGAGAAAGAGACTGCCTCCCTTTCCTCCTTCCTCCCCTGTCTTCCAGCCCAGTCCTCCTCTGAAACCAGGCTCTGCTCTGGCTGAGGTGGAGCAGGGACCCCAGTCCCACCCATTCTCATTTCCAGAGGATGCTGTAACCACACTTGGGGCTTACCCTGTTGGCGCTGTTTGACTTGAAATGTTCATCAGAGCATTAACTCCTCCGTGTCCTGGGTGAGAACCCTAACATGAGGCTGAGAATCAATTTCTTCTGGTGGCTTTTCAGTGGGAGGACAGGTAGGCTTGTACCCGGTCTGTGCTCCAGTGGACAGCATGAAGGAGCACTTGACCCCAAATTCATCTTGAAGCTTGTAACCCTTTCTGGATAGGGAGACCCTGAATTAAAATTTTGAAAGGCTTGATGGGGGAGCTAACTATTGGCCATTAGTACTTACATCTGTCTCTCTGTATCGTCCTACACACAGCCTTGGTGAAGAAAAAAGATTTGCTGCGCGTTAGTGCGTTAAATTCAGGCAGATAGCAAATTCATGGACACCCATCGCCCCCTGTCAGCAGATGGCTTTTAATCTCCCAAAGCAGCGATTAGATGCAGTAGGACTCCTCGCCCGCTGGGAGCAGCTTGAGATAGGAAGAGCTAATCGTGTGTTTAATAAGGGGCCTGGTGATTTACTTGAAGTCCTCGCTCCTGTTGGTGTGAGAAACGTCCAATTCCACCTCCAGAACATTAAAACTCATCATACAGATTTTCTCTGGCTTACTTTGACCAGAGCCTCGAGCTGTCCTGCTTCTCTACTTTGTTCTGCAAAAGCAAAGCTTGGAGCCTATGTTGAAAAGTGGCTATTTAAGGTACCACCTACTGCCAGCGGACAAAGCCCGAACCGCCTCAGTTCTTACTAGGTTCTGCCACAGGAGGAGCAGAGAAAATTGCTAGATGGATATATGCCAGCTAGAAATCCCTGTGGTGAGACTTTGCTGCCTTTACAGACAGCAAGGAGAGTCCTTCTCTGTAGGGTGGCTTTCCTCTTGGGGCCTGAGAAGAGAGGGCTGGGGTTATGGCCAGAGCCAGTTGGGTCGCAGAAGGTTTGTAGGAGGGTCGGTTTGATAGGAGCAGCTGAACAAATGCTTCTTGTCCCACCAGAAGACAGAGGAGGGGGGATTTAACATATTCTACCAAGTTCTTGCATGGAGATGGTGTTTATGGGCTCTCCACCTGAAGAATAATTGAGAAATAATCCCTTTTTCAGGTGTTGCCTGCTCTTGTTTTTCATGTCTGTGTGAAGGACAGGAGCCAAGTATCTTGTCTCGTCGTAGGAGATTCTAGTTGTGTCAAAGCAGACAGGAAATCTAATCTGAGCAAATATTGTTTCTGTCACCGTTGTTTCTACTCTGTAGGAAAAATGACCCGACAGACCCTTCCCTCCTTTTGCCGTACGTTTTCTTATGCAGTTAAGGGCTGAGTGATTTATCAAACACCTGGGTACCAGGGGTGGTGTTTTACTCTCAAGTGCAGACGTTCTGCTGAGGTCACAGCTGCGTTCATCTATGAAGCAGTTGTATTTGTTATATATGTAATTATATATTTGCCAAAATCAAACCTACGTTTTACAAGGCGCTGTTATTGCATGCTCTGAGGGGTCACCTTTGCTGTGTCTAAGAAAAGAAGAGAAATGCTTTTGGGTGCTGAGAACTGATAACCGTGGTGGAGTTGTGTCCCTGCTGAAAATTAGGGCTGTCTGTGTACACAGACGTGCCGAGGAGACACAACCAACTCTAGGACCAAGGCTGGAAGGTAGGTGTTGCCTATCACTGTGCTCCACCAGCCAAAGACCTTGGTGTACTACTGTTCCTCAAGCATTTAAGTGAAGGCCAGCGGAGGGATGTGGCCTTTGTGTTTCAGTGTCTTTCTGAAAAGATATTAAACCACTTTGGGACTCAGAAATCGTTATTTAGGTGGGACTCCTGAGTACAGAGTTGGACTCTATTATTTGCTTTCCATGTTAAGTGAGCTGCTGTAGCAAAATGGATTCCTTAGAATAACCTCTCCACCATGCTCGTAGCGTTAAGCCCCCTCCGTTTGTCTGGTGGTCTTCCTCATGTACGCAGTCCATAACCTGGGTCTTTCCTTACGTAGCAGTAAGGCAATGGCTTTGCTTTGAAAACTGCCTTTTTTATTGCAAGGTAGAAATGCGCATACAGAATGGTTTGAAATGAATTAATCAATGGTGAAATAAACTTGGTAGAAAAATAACTCCCTCAGTTACTTGGTACACCTTCTATTGATGCTCTTCCTCATTCCTCATCTGTCAGATCTAATTCTGAGTCTTGTGGCAGCTCTGCCTAGTCCTGTGGAACTCAGTGGCATTACTCCTCATTCACAGCGCAGACAAGACCCTGAGCTTCACCAGACTTGTTTCTACTAGTCACTTTGTGGTCGTTGCCTGCTTTTTTTTCCTTTTTGTTTCACGGCTCATTTGATTTTTCTCTGTTCAGCATCTCTGTATCCTGGCAGCTGAGTTCCAAGTAGATTAAATCTGTTTTCTTTTTCTTTTTTTTTAAACTTTTTTTGTCCTAGAACAAGTAAATACATATGGATGCTTCAGCTGTCTGCCTTCATCTGCTCAATAGTAGCAGACCTGAGCCTTCTGGCTTTTGAAGGCTCAGCAGTAAGTCTGCCTGGAGGTCCTTCAGCGGTTCATCCCTTCCAGTTCTTGTCAGCGCTTGTGGTCCTCCTTCTGGTCTTTTGCCCGTGCCAGTTCTGTCTACAGAACAGTGGTTAGAAATCATGCAGTTTACTGTATCTGGTTGTTGTGGGGAGGTTGTGGCTTGCTTTCACCCTCCCATCCTCTGCCCGTGTGTCTGCAGGAGGCTTTTTGCCACTAGACATGGATTAACAATCTATGTCTTCTTGTACTCCTCCAAAAGACATTGCTAATCAAACACCTTCAATGTTAAATCAGGTTTCAGCACGCAAAGAGTTGAGAGAGAAAGACTAAGGACACTACAGCCTGCATTTCAAGGGCACGGTGTTGACGGGGAGTACCCATGTTGGGTGAGGACGGGGAATGTTGTCAGACCACTGTGGCCACACAATCTGCTGAAGACTCTAATCCTTGCTTTACCTCTTTAATTTCTCTAGTTTTCTGCAAGTGATGGTCAGGGAATTATTTTTTGATGCAGCTCTTTTCCTGCAGCAGTCTACTAAGAAGGGGCTTGTTCAGATGTCTAGATGCAGGTGTAAGTGGAAAAGAGCTTCTGGATTGTTTCATTGAGGAGTAGTTATGGACAGAACACATGCAAGTCTGGGGTTTAGGTCATCCCGTATGCCCTTACGTGAAACTTTGTGCTTTGCTTGTCCATTAAGGAAAGAAGTTCAGCATCATTTAAGTGTGAACCCGTATAAAAAAAGCTTGTTGCTGTCCTCACGTGGTGTAACTTTGATCTCTGACGCAGCAGTTCCGTGGTCTGTCAGCAGGACAAGTTGTTGGACGTGCGGATGCATTCATTTCACTCTCCTGAATTATGAATGAAAAGATGTACCTTCTAAATCATAAATTGCATTGCAGGCAGTTTGCAAGAGGCCGCGTGCTTGGGGAAGTGGCAGATTAGGAAAGGAACTAATGGATCATGTCTTACCCTATATAACAGGTTAAATTTTGATCTCCGAAACAAGCATTACCCTGGGGAAATGCAGTTCTTGGGATCATTGTTGATGTTCTGGTTGAGGGAAATTTGCTTTAGAAACGTCTTCTGTGAAAGATGGGCTCAGTCCAGTTCAGATCCATAGTAAGGTTTGTTCTTCAACTGGCATTGGGCACAACCGGTTCTTCGCTGTTAAGCAGAGCTGAAGTCCAAGTGTAATTTGAAGGATATACATATCAATTCAATAAGTATCTCTGTGTGTGCTTAATTGTTTTTTTCTGAACCAGGGTCTTAATTC
Source organism: Arenaria interpres (assembly GCA_013399435.1). Lineage (NCBI taxonomy): Eukaryota > Metazoa > Chordata > Aves > Charadriiformes > Scolopacidae > Arenaria > Arenaria interpres. The sequence goes on along the minus strand of VXAK01021661.1, from coordinate 16,083 downwards.
TGCTGGGATTTGCCATCAGGCAATAAGAAATAGTACATCAAAGACTGATTATACTTAAGCTTGTATGTTACCCCAATTAATAAGCCGATTGTATTGTTGCCTTTTGCCTGCTAATAAATAGGGCTTTTGTGAGTAAGTTCATTTTCTTGTAATTGGGACTGATGTTGGCAGAAGTTGTGTTGGTTTTTGGTAGCACATTGAATCAAGAACAAGAGACCAGCAGAGCTTCTGTGGTACTCAACAGTGGTATCAGCAAATGAGCCACTTGTTCTTCCAATCTTTATTGGCGCTGCTGGGGAATGCAAACAGGAGGCTGTTATCGTGGTACCACCTTGATTCCAGGCACCTCCACATGGGTACCTGGGGAGGAATA
>VXAK01021659.1:0-11615 GCA_013399435.1 Arenaria interpres | reverse complement strand
ACAAACAAACAAACCACCAACACTTTAAATAACCTCACAAAGATTAGTTTTCTCTTTCTAAATCGATTTTTGCTCTTCGTTGTGTAGTCACTGTTTCCTTTGTTCTTCATGTTCAGGACTCACAAAGTAAAGAGGATTTTAATTTCTGAAGTGAAATAATGCAGGTGTCAGGCTAATTTACAAATACACTTTGCAGCTTCTTTCAAGCCTTGGGTTTTAGGACACAAGAACCTACTGTTCTTCACTTACATGATAGAGAAGCAGGAACAAAAAGACAGGAAAAACTCTCTTTAATTTTACATACTTGTTAACTGTGTATTTCCTTAAATGGGAAGTAAGTAATCTAATCTAAAGTATTACAAAACCCCTTTCTTTAACCTTAATTGGCTGGCAGAGGTCCAGCTATAGTACAGGAGATCCTTTGTTTGACAAGCAGATAAAATCAAAGTTTGAGTTAAGACTTTTAACTAACCTGGNTTAACTAACCTGGGTCTCAGTGCTGTGCTCCAGTCCATCCCTGCAACACCATAACTACTGCTTTATTACTGTAGTGAATACCTAAAGGTATTACGTCTCAAGTTGCCTACCGGGTATTTAGGGAGAGAATCTGGCCTAAGGGTGTCAATGGGAATTTTGCCACTGACTTAATTTACAGCCTGGATTTCATCCACAGCTTGTTGAATCACTGGGGTTTTTTTACTGAATTTTCCAAACTATATGGTACTAGATAACTTTCATACTCTATTTTCAGCACTATTGTTTTTTTCTGAATCAGACTTCTCTGTTGATCTGCCTAAATGGGTCTAAAGAAAAAGAGGGAGAACAAGGTGTTTAAAATTTTGAAAGAAAGCTTTGTACATCTTTTCTAGGCATGGACCAACAACTGCAAAAATTGTATCAGCAGAACGGAAGAGCATCATTTCAAGAAGATGAGTAACTAAACCTTTGGAGGCCTTACACTTGATATGTTGGAAGAGCACCCGAATGATACAGGTCAACTGTGGAGGAATTTCAGGAAGGTACATGTTAACCTTACATATTCAAATCTATCTTCCTTTGAAATGCTCTTCCTTTGAAATTCCTCTTCACAGAGGAAACTGATTTGCTTAAGTGAGTCTTGGAACAAGTGACCTTCTGTGTTTTTCCATTGAAGTAAATAATCATCCTGTTTTCTAGCTGTACTAGTGATCTCTGTTGTCCAAAAAGACAGTGGTTCTTTCTCTCTCTTTACTTCCTTAACACTAGAAGCAAATGTATCAGTATGTTATAGCACAAATTAAGAAACAGACCTTCTTTAGGTACACCAGTCTAAGAAATCACTGCTCCCAGTGACTTTGTTTTATTAGAAAAGAGCAATGCAGAATCTTCCTTTGCCCAAACTCACCAGTTTTTATTACATCTATTTCCCCACCTTTTATTAATATTTCCATTTTTCAGAGCAAGCATAAACCTTTGCACAGTTGCAAATGATTTAGCAATTGCAACCACACATGTTCCCATTACACGACTGCGTATGCTTCCTGTTTTAATCAGTGCGGCAAATTGCTAATTGTATAAATGTGCAACTTAAAAACCTACTGATATGAAAAAAAAGGTACAGAATGTCTTCATCTTCAAGATGCTGCTACCCTCCGGCAGAATAGGAGGGAAACGTTCAGTGCTGTAGTTGACGTCTGTAGTGACACTCTGCCCCCTGAGCTGGTTCACCTTTTTGCTCTCTAAGAAATGTGCTGAGTTGTGACATTTGTGTCCTACTGTAGCAATGACAAAGGACAGAATGTGATGCCCTCAGCTGGGTGAGCTGTGGGTGCAGGTGTGCAGATGATCAGGCAGCTGCATTAGAGGTATTAGACAGTGATCCATGGTAAACTTTGGGTATCTCTGCACTCCGAGAGGTGATCCTTTTGGATTGGGAAGAACTGATCCCACAGTGAAAGAATTAGCTATTTTTAGAGAAAGAAAAAAGAGTATGTTTATTTTCCCTGCTTGTATTCCTTTATTTTCTTGGATAGATGAGTTCAGGACTAAAGAGTTTCCTCTACTCCCTATGTAGCGCTGACAAAATAGAAAAGTCTTGTTGAAGACAAACATGCTGGATTCCTGTTCTCCTTAAGTTACAGCTACTATTCTGAATAAACAATGCAAGGAAGAAATGCATATATGTCCTTTGGCACACACAGAAAGTTAAGAATGATCAACAGCTAATGATAGTCTGCAGAGACATAGCAATATGTTTAAAAAGAAAAAGGACATATATATTGGGGGAAAAAATCCAGAAATTTAAAAAGGTTCCCTCTCCAATTTGTAAACTTACTGTTTTGAAAAGTATTACTCATAGTCTCAGTTTTATTTTTATCACCTGTCCAAGGACAAAGTTGTTTCAGGAATGCAAATACACAACATGCTTACTATTCCAGGAAGGAAACAGTATTTTTATTTTCTCATGTTCTCCCACTTTTTGCAACCTCTAGTGTATTAAAAGTGTACAAACTCAAAGTGTATCTGTGAACGAAAGAAATTACCTATACTCTTTGTCACCAAAACCATATGTATTAGTGTCCAGACTTTCAGACCACAATCATAATGATTACTATAATTTTTGTAGATGCAGCCCTACAATTTAAAGTCCATACTAGTTAGTAATAAGGTCAACCAGGAGACATATATTCTAACTTAGACAAATTAGCAGAATGTATGCTCTGAGCATCTAAATTCCAGAAGAAAGCATGAACTCCTTGCAACCTCCATACAGCCTCATTCTACAAAGTTAATTAATGTCAACATCAATATTTTGCGATGTAATAACAGTCCTCTCGAATTAAAATGCAGGCTTGTGTGACTTTCAAAAATGGGATCAGTATTCTAAATTAAGCCCCTGAATCCTTTGAAATACTTCATTTTCTCTGCAGTGTTTTCTCATGTCAGCTTTGCGTTTCATATAATGTAGACAAAGCCCTTGTCAAAATCCTGTCCATACCTTGATAAGTTATTAAGCAAATTAAAAATATATTATAACATTAAGCCAGAATCTCTTTTTTTTTTTTCTCTATACAATTTTAATTATTACATTCTTTTACACCACAGTCAGCTTTCAGTCTATCCTATTTTTGTGCTGAAAATGTGTATCAGTAGCATAAGTTGTAAAAAGAAGTTGCAAAATGAACAACCACAGTTCCTGGCACCAAGAAGATCTACAAGCACTCAGGAATCTAGAACAAATACCTGTCCTAGAGGCTGCTACAGCCTCTCATGCATCTTCAGTAGTCTTAGCCTTGCTTCTTCTACCCATAAGCAAACATAGTTGTTGAAGCAAACCTTTTATGTTCCTGGTCTTGCTCCCCTGTCCCAGACACTTTAAAATTCTCCCCTATCTACTATAAAATGCCTGTATCACACTAGACCAGGTTTGTCAGATTCTCTGTTTGCCACTTTCCCTAGAAAAACAGATTAACTCTTTGCACTGAAGGAACCTGTGACCTCCTGGAACACAAAATATGTCACAAAACTGCCAACAGAAGTAACTGGAAGGATATTTGTAAGGCTGCCATGATTATACATTTAATTTTGGAGCTTCGCACAGGCGAATAATCTTTCCAAGTCTGTGATTAAGTACCAGTCACCGTCAAAGCTTTCAATATGTAAGTCAAAACATAAGCATGGAGATTTCTCTTGTTTCATAGTCAGTGCTGGTATAAACCCTGGTTATCTATTAACCTGGTGATAGCTACTTGTTTTATATCATTGTGATGGATCCCACGGACTTTACAGTATCCCTTATAAAGACAAACAGTAAACAATTCAAGTTTAGGTGTGTTATCTAAGCAAATACTTTGAAAATATCTTTTCAAGGGCCAGATGAAATGATTACCAGAGAAATTATGGGAGGTTGAAACAGAGGCAATGAGTCTGCAATAGACGGGGAAGAAAGTGAGCAGGTTTTATTGTCCATGAATGTTATTACTTCCCTGTGCTCAAGATACAGTAAAGAACTGCAACAACAACAACCACCAATCCACAAAAGACAAGGTATTAATCAATAAAAACAGGGCATCATCCTTGTTCTGTTTGTCCTTCAAAGAAAATTTTTCCTCAGCTGCCTGTTGGATGTCCTCATTCATTCCAACGCATTAGATTTTATGGCCGGACTTGCATTACTGTTTTCATATAGCAGAACAGCAGGCCTTGGCAAAGAGTGTGGCAGACACTGGTGGCAATATCACCTCTCGTACCAGCTGTTTCTGTACTTCCTCACAGGTGTTTGTCTTCCACACGACTGACAGCTGAATTCTGTTCAAAAAGGATGACTAAGGCTGCAATCGGTACAAAGCCAAGTTTCCTCTTGGATTCCCTTCCTCTTCCTGCTGTGCCTCATGTGGCTGGCACAGCTTTGCCATTGTGGAACAGAGGTTGCTGGAAATAAATTCTTCTTAAGCAGACAGGCTTTTGTTCAGTTTTGACTCCAGGCTCCCAGCCCAAAGTCTTGAGCAATCTGCACTGAGAAAGCTCTGTGCGTCTGTGGTAAGGCTCTTTTTTAGAGGCGTCCAGTCTGAGCCAATCCATAGTAAAGAGAACCATTTTCTGAAAGACTGTGTTCTGGGCAGAGGATCTTCATTATCAGTCTTGTCCTAGCATATTCTCTGAGATTTCCGTCAAATTGGGCTTTAGATTTACATGCAGATAAGACCATTCTTAAGTTTCTATATCTGTATTTCTTTATGCAGACTATTTGTGGAACAAATCAGGGAGGCATACGGTATTCTTGTACCTCTTGCCTATTAATTAATTAATCCTTCACTTTTTTTCTAAACAAATGGGTGAAAGAAATGGTGTGTGCACATAATTTTTCTTCTTTCTGAAAAAGGAACACATGAATCAACAGTTTATTTTCTGGCACAGCCACAATTGCATCACGTGAAATCCAAGGTTTTTCTGTGCTCTAAAATAATCAGCACATTACTCATCTTTCTGTGGACATGCAAGAGGCCAAATAATTTTGTGGGTTTTCCTATTCCTTTTCCACTTCCCTTGGTACCACTTCCAGAAGCCGTTGTCTGTAATGCCTTTGCACAAATCTACAAACTGAGGCTCTTTTCAAAACCAATATTTTTTGGACACACTCGTATCAGCGTAATGTTTTTGAAGCATTTTGTGTAACTGTTCAAAGAGCATTCCTTTCTCATTTTCGTAGTGACAATGGTAGACAACCCCTCCTGCCTAACAGCTAAAAGTTGCCATCACCTTTCACATGAGGTCTGAACATTTCTAGCCAGTCTTCACCTGCTAGCTATTTTTGTTGAATGCTTTGGTCAATTATATAAAAATTGTATAAATGGGATTTTCACTGCAATGTGCAATTTACAGACCCTTCACTTCTTTTGTAACCAAAAAGAATGACTACAAAGAATTCCCATGGTTCTTCACCTAACTGTAAGCACCAAAATGCACACTCATCTGACTTTTTCCTGTTCTGCAGAATGGCAAGGCAATTTTACAATAGCTTTGAGCCCCTGGGTAGCAGCTTTGTTATTCTTATATTCAGTCGAACTTCAGATGCTTGCTTTTCCCCTTAATCTTGTTTTCCCCTTTCTTACTCCACCTCAAGCCACACGTATGATTCTCTCTTCTCTGTTATTTACACATGACACTGCTACATGGTTTTTCTCTCTGCATTTATTTAAAGAATGATCTTTGCCTAGACTTCATCTGTTACAAATTGCCACATCAAGGCTTGGACTCCTACTTACTGCTTTTCCAAATGGTCCTATTTTCTGAAAGAACATCTGAATACGTCAAGTATCTTAAAGCAACGAAGTATACAGAACAAATGAGAAAAGCCATGAAACAAAACTCCAGCTGATTTACAGCGTACCTGATTATTTTGCTTTCCAAGATACTAACAACACTGTTGCTGTGTTGGCTATCTCGAAATGCGGAAACTCCCTTTGGCTTAGAATACTGGCGATGCTGAAGAGACTAATGCTTACCTGGTATCTTTTAAATATTCAACCTCTTGTGTTCATTTTCCCAAGATTAAGACAGATGGGTTTTGAATTAACAGACTACATTTGGGCAGCCAGAGATTGTACCAGATGGGTATCATTATTCATTTATATGAAGTTCTGTATTGCTACCCTTGGGAAATATTAAGAGTAGCATATTTATTAGAGAGCCAGTCATGCTAAAGGCTTTATTTGTTCAATTGACTGCTGCTTATAAGCAACAATTACAGCATGACAGAAGGTAACAGACCAACATATTCATTTTTCAGTGCGTAACTACAGCTTGAGCATGAATAGCTAGGATTACTATGAATGGGGAAGAAACATTTAGGTATATAACAGAAAAGAAAAACACACATAATGATTTTGCATAAGGGTGTTCTTATGAACCCATCAATTACTTACGAAGCCACAATATTTCTTAAAATACTTTAATTGAAATAGTCTCTGTAGAGAGAAATGTATCTTTTATTAGACTGACTACATGTAGTTGTAAAAAACAGACTATTTTTATTAAGTGTTTTATAGCATATTCTAAGTACCCTAAAGTCAAGTGGATGGAAGTGCACGTATGCAAGAATAAATCTTTCTTTCACTAGGTAAGTGCAATAGCATTATCAAAATTCAGCCATGAGGAAAAAAAAAAACAAAAAAACAGAACAAAATGTGAGCCACTGGGGTGAGTGCTGTGGGAAGGGTGTCTGGATTCTTCAGAGTCTTCACTTAAAATCTGGCTGGGGTATCGTTTGGGGTTCCTATCTACTTCAGTGCAGCCAACCTTTCATCCTCTGTCCCTTTCTGAGTGTTTTCAGCCCTTCCCCAGAACTCTGCCCTTCACAGTCCACTGAAGTCCAGCTTCAGCCAGAGAGCAGATGGGAACTGCCCTTTCACACATTCTGAGCCCTCCAGCTCCTAAAGAAATCATATTAATGGGGATGGTCCCTACTGCCTCACCCCAGCGCTGCATGCTCTGTGACAGGACTGGTGGGGGCACCCATCCCCGGAGAGGAGAGGGAGCTGGGAATGTCAATGGGAGCTGAATTCCTGCCTGTTGCCGAGAGCAGGACACGTTTGCCACCAGTGTCAGAACACACTGATGTTCCCATGGGGCAACATTTCTCCATTTCCCTTGGAGCACCTTTTGCAGGTCCCTGCCCAGGATGTGGTTGCTGGTGACCCTCACAGCTGGAGACCTCTGTATGTTATATACAGGGAGTCCCAGTACCTGAAGTGATGTGTGGTTTTTGCTGAGGGACTAATGTGCAGGTCTTGGGTGTTCCTTAGAGCTATGCCTACATTATGTAACTTTTCTAACTTTTTTTTTCTATTATTATATTTCTATTTAGCTTTCCAATATCCATTTATCACTGGATCTAAAGAGCCAGTTTGAAAGTAGGAAGCCCTTAGGCACAGAATATACCCTCAACAAAAATGGAGACGAGCTCAGGAAAGTTGTCGTGACCAAGAGCTCCCTCTTGTGCATTACAGCAAGAGCAGAAGGTCCATATCTCCGCAGGTCCCACCTTGGGGCCGTGCAACACGGGCAGCACCTGTGAAGCAAGGGCACCCTGCAGTGGGTGTCCCCAAGCGCAGCAGGCATGTCCCCAGCTTGGTCGAGGCAGGGTGGAAGCGCGTTTCTGTACTGTAAAAACTCTTTGCAGCCTTTGCAATCATGTTCATTTCACTGATTCATTTAAAAAAAAAAAAACAAAAAAGAAGGAAAATCCGCACAGAACTGACATTTTGAAACCAATTCTTATCAGTTTGACCTTCTTACTTACAAATATATTGTTGAAAAAAATGTTGAAAATCAAAGTATATTTTCATGAACACAGTTCACAGATTCTCTTGGTCATTAAGACTTGAGGCTCTGCAAGAGTGCTTGTGGGATATTTCAGAAGGCAACGAGGGTCACAACTTTCCAAATAATCTCCCTTCTTCTGGTTCCATCACAGCCAGCTCCTTGTACTGCAGCAGCTCTCAAACTCTTCCTCTATGTGGAAATAGAGTAAATGCCTAATTTTGGATGCAGTTACATCTATTTTTCATCTAGAACGCTTATTTAAATGTGTTATTTTCTCGGCGTGTCCTGTCTGGATGTGTTTTGGCTTTTATGTAATCAACTACCACGAGCATAGGCCGTAGTGCGCTGACTTTTGACAAACAAGCTCATTTCTTGCCCTCTGCAGTTTTGAAAGCATGAGAACAGAGGTTAGAAAACGCACTGAACCTTAAAAGAAAGGATAAATTCAAGCAGTTTTAAGGTCTGGTGACTTTTTCCTCCACAGCATGACTTTGCACAAATCACACTGAAGCCGTGGGCTGAAACTGGTAGTAGTTAGTATACTTGACTGCCCTTCGAGTGTTTGCTGGTGCCAAAGTTATTCAGGGCAGGTTCCTCAAGTGTGAAGAACAGTGAAAAGGAAGATCAACTTGTATTATAACCTATTATAATGGCTTATTTTAGTAATTTTAATCTATCAAAAATTGAGCACTGGATTGGTAATTAAGCAGAAATTAATATCGGGATATCGAGGTCTGTTATTTATGTAAAATCTGTCAAAGCAAGCCCAAAGCAAACATTTTTAAAGCAGAGGTACTCAAAATGGTGAAGCTTGACCATGTTATGTGAGTTTGAGTAGCAAGATGAAGCATATTATGGAATGTACTTTAAGTGAGAATTAAATGAAAACAGTAAAGTGGATTTTTTTTAACTGTTATACACAACTAGATTTCTGGAAAGGTATGACGGCCACACAGACTAAAGAATTTTATGAAAACACCTTTCAAAACCTCCAGTTTTGATTGCATATAAAGACTGTGAAGGTGAAGAACCGCTTTTTCTGTTTTACTGTGCAAATAACAGGAAATGTCATTTCAGCCAAAAGATCTGATATTATCTGCCTGAAATCCACAGGCACATCTACAGCCTCTAGTATGGGCAAAAGGTCTCTAACTAACGCAGGAGAAAAGATTTGGCACTTGTCTCAGCTACTAAGCAGAGAAGAAGTACAGACGCCTGAGTTTCCTCTGCTTTACAGGTTTCTTCAGTCTTTCTGCAGCTGATTCCAGCTGTGTTTCTGAAGAAATTAACTACTTGTACTACTATAGTTCATTAGCATTCTTCAGGATAACATGTTTTAATTAATGCCTGCTCAAGAAACACTTGCCATTTGATTCTTATTTTCCACAGACAGAAAGTGGCAACATATATTTACAAACTTGAAGTCAAACCAATCTAACAGTGAAATGAACCCTTGTTTTTTCTAGTCTTTGACTGAGAACTATGTTCTAACTTTACACATAAGGTAAAAAAGCAAATTAATAAAATTATCTAGCTATGCATATATGTTTGGGGAAGGTTGTAATTCAGAATTCTGCTTTCTGACAGAGAAAAAATGATAAAGATTTTTCTCAAGCAAGAACTATACTGAAGAGTATCTGAAACTGAATGTCACCCTCATCAAATAGGTTGTCCAGTAGGAAAAGAGAACTCTTCATATGACTCCCTCTAAAACACATTTATTGAACTTATTTGTGGTTTAACATGCAAATATTATTTGTGCAGTAAGATAATAAAGAAAATGTGAAATTTTATTATTTCACAAGCAGAATGGTTACACATGGAGATAGAACAATGAAAACTGGGAAGAATCTGGTAACAGCAGCACCAGCAACCTGGAAAACTAGGAACCTGATTAATATTTTAATTCCTTGTCAGGATTGCCAATTATTAACTTGCTAACTCAAGGAAAATTATAATGAAATCAACAATTACAAAGGCATATGTGATGTTCTTCTAAAAGTGGAAAGCTCAAATCTCCAATGTTAAAAATTAATACATAGTTCCATATATCATTTAGGGAATTGGATATCACTGTGACTGGTTGTTTAGGAAATGGACCAATTAAGTCAGTTTCAAGCTTCAAAAGCAGTACGGATTTTCATAAGCAGTCCATGTTGCTAGTAGTTCTTAATCACTATCGAACATTGTAGCTACATATACAAAGCAACTAGTCCTTAGCAAATATAGCCCAGAAGAGCTGCGAGCACAGAAGACAGCGGAACTGATGCTCGGCTGTCAGTGCTGATGGCTGCACTCCATAGCGGTCCTTACTTACCAGGGCCAAGGTGATCAGGCCTGAGAGCTCCTTGCAGGCTGTTTACCATCTTTCTTCTTTACGCAGCTGTTGTTTTATACTCTCTGCCGCCGACCCAAAAGAAAAGGAAGTCATCTCGTCTACTCTTGATGACTTATTTTGGGGATTGAGACATGTCCTGGGTTTTCCTTATTCTGCCGGTGCCACCAGACACCTTTCTCGCCTGCTCTGCAAGATTATCTTGGTTTTACCAGGCACCTTTCCCCTTCTGCTTTGTTGTTTGGGTATTTGGTGACAGATTTCTAATTGTCATTTCTTAAGTAAGCTTGATTTTGCCTGTTCAGTGAGGCTTTAAGAAAATAGCTGGAAAGACTGAACTAGGAAACAATAAGTTGTCCAGGATCACTTCAGTTGCTGTGAAAAATCATAGTGAGGGTCTTCCTGAAGTGCATTTCTTGCCACATGAAGGAGAAGGTGATCGGGAATGCTCTGTACACGCATACAGGTCCTACAAAGCTGTGATCACCGACTTAAGTAAAATGGCAGAAGCTCCCACCAGTTTTTGAGCTCTCTCAGCTGTCAGCCAACACTTAAATGCAATCTGAAATAAAAACCACTGTGTTCACATGAAAACAGCAGAGGGTTAATTGTAGATGGCTAAGGCCTGCCTCAGAGGTGGGGTGGATGCTTGGTAAAGCATCTGCTATCTCACTTTAATCCACACCTGCAAATCTGTCAAGAGCCTTCAAGGTATGAAATTTGGGTGCCCCTGTCCTGTGAAATCTGCAGTCCCCAAACAGGTGCCCAGGCTTCTCATACAGCCCTGAGAATGAAATTCATGGGCTCCACAAGGAGTCACCTCGTTGAGGCCAGGGGATTTCGAAGCAGCATCCCAGCCTCGTGGCCCCCTTTTGGCACTGGCTGCTCCATGGGATGCAGAATGGGAGGCCGGACCTACCCTGTCACAAGTTCGTTCTCCTGCCTGGGATACTGGAGTGGAGTCTTCTTTTTACTGCTTTTCATTTATTTAATTATTTTATTTTTACTACTCTGCCTGATTTCCCACAGAACTGAAAATTAATATACGGATGGAGGTTATCTTTGATTTCTTCTTCTGAATCTCTTTTACGCTATGAAAATAACTCAGTGTTTACCGGAGTGCAACTTACAGCCGACATTCCGGCGGTCAGCGCAGGAACTTTTAATGGATATTTTATCTCTCCGTAGCCACGGAGCCGTTTTAACGGCCGGCGGAGCAAAACGCGACGATGGGGAAGGCCGAGGGGGTGCCGGGAGGGGACCGCCCGCCATTGCAGCTCCGGCTGCTGCCTCGTGGGAGGCGGGGGACCGTTCTACCGGCGGGTGAGGGCGTCCAACCAGCCGCGCAGCCAAACGTCCCGAGGAGATCGGGGACGCGAACCCGCAACCCCGGGCTCCGGGACACCGCCGAGGCCACACCCCCGAGTCGAGACCACGCCCATTTCCCCCGCCCACTACCCCGAGGTCACGCCCCCTT
>VXAK01021653.1:1932-35752 GCA_013399435.1 Arenaria interpres | reverse complement strand
TCCAGACACCATGCAAGAAGCCAGTTTGTGGAGACAAATTGGTAGCTGTAGCTTGTTTATCTGTTAGCAAGCAAAGCTGAAACCTATACTTTCAAAGTAGGCCGTACATATGGAAGCAAACAAAGGCACACTATAGTTCTGTAACACAGGGGAGTTGTAATTTTCTTCATTTCTTCCTCCACGAAGATTCCAGGGAAAGGGTGAAAAGGAGAATTTAAATGGCTTTGTCTCAGTTATGAGTTCATATCAGTATCTGCAAATAAAAATGAGGGCCCTTTTTTTTTTTTTTTTTTTTTTGTTTTTTGTCTCACACTCTTGCTTCTTTTAATAATCAAAGCTGGGCTTGGCTGAATGTGGTGTCTCAGTTGAATCCAACACAAAATATCTACCCGTAGATGCTCTGGATAACTTTGCAGTCTTAGTAAAACTTGAGTAGCTAATGGCTTTCAATCCATCAAAAGGATGGAGTGGTGCTAAGGCAATCTTGGTGAGTGATTACATCCAAGGGGTTAAAATCTATTTCAGTGATGCTTTCTGACTAATGGAATTGATCTTGACCCTTCTCTTGCAGATATCCCTGCACAGAATTTTATATAACATCAATGCTGTTCTTCTCAGCATACACTTTGCTTAATTCTCCAACAGAACATACACCTCAGTTGATATGCTTGATGCAGTGCATGTAAAGATAAGCAGTTCTAATACAATAAGCTGTGGTAAGAGGAACATAAATCACTTCTCTCTGTGTGTGCATAAACATCTGCCACCTTTTCTCCCAGTAAAATCTCTGAATCAGAACCCAAACCCACATAAATCTGCATCCCTCTGTGGAAGACACACCTGATTTACAGCTTGTCCTTATTGGATAACTCCTCATTTTGTCTGTCACTTGCCTGATTTGTCTGTGGAATACAGAAGGCACCTAAATACTACAGAATAATGTAACTTCCAAGTTGTACTCAACAGCTGTGCTGTGTGCTGTATGCAATTTCTTATTGAATACTTTGTCAATTTCCTTAGGTGTGCAATAGATGTATACAAAAAAATGGTGATTTTTCTCTTGTATATAGTTGTTGACTATATATATATATATTTTATTTAAAGAGAAAACTCAGGGGGACATCACATAGGCTTTACCTTCTACTATAGTGACTTATTTTTTGCTTTCAAACCAGGTTTCTAATTCATGCCACATTTAATTAAGTACAGCCAAACAACTGATGCTAAATATACCATACTTCAGGGGAAAAGGTAAAACAGTAAAGTGCTGTCTTATGAAACTAGCAGAGCAGAGTAAGGCTTGTATGTTCATTGTATGCTAATAGAACTAATAAAATGAGAAATATACATAATAACATTTTTTCTAGAATGGCTCACTGTAGTATCTTTCATTTCCTTTAAACTGATCAAGGTAAACCAAAGGAAAAGCCAGTTGTTTTATTCATGCTAGGAAAGAGGCCTAGATTTATTTTGATCCTCCATCCTGTTCTTAATCTAGTTCCTTAGTACAGAAAATAATTTCTGTGATTTATGTGCCAGGGTTTAATCAATTAATATTTTTTTTCTGGAACTAGCATGTGAAGGGGAATAACAAGTGGCAGAAATTCAGAATTTTTTTATGATTCCTTTGAATAAAAAATATTTTCCTAAAATATAGAATCCAAGGCAGCCTGTTTTTCTATAGATTTTTTTCAGGACAGTTTGACTGGAATCTAGGAAGGTTTGAGTTTATCCTGCAGCCTTTCTCTAGAAAGGGTACTTAGAAGATCTTCTCTACCTGGCTGCTTATTTTCATGGAAATTGTAAAAATGCAATTATTTTTGAGACTGTTTCACCTCTGTCAAATTCTTCTGAAATTGTTCAGTTCATATGGAAGTGATTAAAGACCTTTTCAGACACTGACAATGGACAGAGAAAGGTCCTAAATTAACTAGGTTCCATGGGAAACAAGCCAAAGTAAAACAAAGGAAAATCCATGATCAAAGATATGCATTGGAGCTCAGAGGTAAGGAAGCCTCCCCGGACCTATGAGTTGAATTTAGTGCATCAGATGTTCTTATTTGTGTTAGTCACATTAGTTTGTATTTTATATGCACTGTATAGCTTACCAATGGGTTTCAGTGTTGACATTTTATTTCTTTCTTTGGGACCTGTTACCATTCTTGTTAATGCTCTTGCTTTTCTCAGAATGGGAATTGATGTTGCTATCATTACCTGGTATCTAGAGGTCATCCTTTTCAGGCTGGGAGTTGATGAAATCAATTTTCAGTTTCTGCTTGATAACAGAAACAAAATATCAAGAGATAGTAAGAAACATAAACTGGCCCACAACATGTTAGTGTTCTGAGGTGTCTTAGAAACAGTACTCTGTAATCACTTTCAAAAGACCCTGAAAATGTTGCAAGATTTGCAACAAACTCTTATCTCGAAAAACTCAGGCCTCCTGCCCCCCTCAACTTAAAAAATATTGCTATTATTTTATTTTGTTGTTGTGCAAAATAGTAACTTTTCAATGAGTGTTCAATAGCTTTTTCTGTAGTCTACAAAAAACTTTTAAAACCATAAATATTAACGTGCTACTATAACAAGTCTGTATAATAGTGAGCTTTCGCTTAGCTAATCTGTGTGTTGTTAGACGCTTTAGTATAACCAAGACATAAACAGTTTTAGAGACACATTGAGTTCAAGTGAAAGGATGGTAAAAATTCATGCAGTCATGAGTTACTTTTCTGCTCAGTAGTTTCTAGCTAGTGAGCTGGAAAGAAAATTTACAAGTGATGAAATAAATAATGAGCCTAAGAACCACTCATCCTTCACTATATTTTGCAATGATAATTTTCTAATAAGTAGGAACCTGTAATGCCTCAGAACTCTTCCCGAAGTTCCTTGAGATACCCAATTATTCAGTATAATACTTTATTAATACTGTATTTAAATGTGAAAGTTTATTTTGAGTCTGTGGAATACAGTAATTTTCTTGTCCCTTAATTTTTTTATTTCTATTTCACTTACTTAGTAGCTTCTACAGTGATGTTGAAAAAATAGCAACAATTTATTGTGATTATACATAATTCAAATGCCACAATCAGAAAACCAGTTCTTGGTAGCAGATAACATTGAATCACCAAACTAAACTAAGCCTAGAGCCTTGTCATGATTCAATTCCAACAGGAAGGAAAACACAATACATAGAATTTTCTGAAACACTGTAAGAACAAAAACTGAAAGAGGAAATTTTAATTTTCTTTCAGAAACCACTTCATAGTTCTAGTAAAAAGAATTGTGACAGTAATCTACACCTTCTGTATTGGAGGTGTTTCAAAGCAAGGGCTGCTACCCACTGCTTTCTCTAGCCATCTTTTCTTGTCTTCTGGCCAATGGAACATACAAGGGGACTGAATGTTCTGTTGGAAACCAGAATTCAGGCAGCAAACCATTATTTCTCCCAGCCTAGTAAATAGGAATTTTGCCATGGTTTGTTTTAAGTTGACAGGCTTTGTATTGACCTGACAGGACTTGGACGTGAGCTGATTTCAGCTTCTTTTAACAATTTTCTAGTGGTTAACTCTTGCTTATCTATTTGAACTGAAGCTCTGAATGCCAAAGATCATAAAAGTCTGATGGTATGGTAGCCCAACAAAAACAGACCTTTGTGCCAATTGAGACAGCAAGAGGTTATTGTGCTGCTTTCAAACTTCGTCTGAGAACCTGTGGAAAAAATCCCAGACTGTGATTAGAAAATATTTTAAAATAGATTCAAGTGGATCCAAGAGTGAGGATCCTATCAATCAGCAATCCTATCACCAGCACTGTGTGGCTCACGGTGGACAGTTATGGATGTTGGTACCTCAGAGGACATCTCTGCCTGGAGAAGAGTAAGAGTCACCAATCTTCCTACTTAGGAGGACATTGGAAATCTGAGCATAACATGAGAGAAAAGGAGGGGAAATAAGTAAGTTTTCTTTCATGACAGTTTTAAGGATTTTTTTTAATTTTATTAATGAACCATTGATCTTATTGTAACTAAATTAATGTTAACTTATGTACTTTGATTGGGTAATTTGGATATTAACCGAGCTAACGCTAAATTTCTGGTTCCACTTACAAAGTGTGTAAACCTTTTATCAACAGGACTTAAAACATAACACTTCCGGTAGAGCCTTTGTGGAGATAGTGTTATCATGGGCCATGCAGAAGCATATTTCTCTCACTCTTCCATTTTCTCCCTTTCCAAGGTTTTGACTAACTGGAGAAATATGTGTGTGAACTGGACCAAGCAGCAGTGTGTGCCATAAGAGATCTCAAGGCCAGAGAGAGACACTGCAGGGATGTGCAGTACGGTTGCTGTCAGAAGAGCCTCCTGAAATGGACAGTGGGATCCAGAGATGTGTAAGTTGCAGAACCAGTTGCTTAAGATATACAGGATGTTTCTGAAAATATGGCTCTGGAGAGGTTTGTACTCTGTATTGAGGAATTAGAGAAAGCACAACAGGCTTTGGGGTTAGGGTGGGAGGCTGAGGAAGAGAGCTGCATTGGCTTTTGATCTTGGTTTGAGAAGATACAGAAGAGAAACACAGAGAGGGAATGAGAACGTAATTTTTGACTAAGTTGATTTTGGACTGTAGTTCCTAAAGCCTCAAAGTTTGACCAGTTGAGTGGCATAACTTTTTTCTTTTTTTTTTAAGGTAACCCATCAGGAATAATATCATGTGTAGTGAACTTCTTGACTTCACAAGGTTTAAAGGTAGCCCTTTGTAATTATGTCTGAAGATCAGTCAAAAATTGAAAGGTGTGAGTATATTGCTTTGCTTCATCCATTTTGCTTCCTATTAACATTGTGGGTTTTTTAAAAAAGACATTTCCTGTATTTGTTGATCGAAATGTTGATCCATGAAGCTGTGTGGAGCAGTCAACATGCTAGAGGGAAGGGATGCCATTCAGAGGCACCTTGATAGGCTTGAGGGGTGTCCCTGTGCAAATCTAGTGAAATTCAACATTGCCAAGTGCAAATTCCTGCAGGTGGATTGAGGCAATCCCTAGCACAAATACAGGCTGGGCAGAGACGGGATTGGGAGCAGCCCTGAGGAGAAGGACCTGGGGGTGTTGGTGGATGAGAAGCTCAACATGAGCCAGCAACGTGAGCTCGCAGCCCAGAAAACCAACTGCACCCTCAGCTGCGTCAAAAGAAGTGTGGCTAGCACGTTGAGGGAGGTGATTCTCCCCCTCTGCTCCACTCTGGTGAGACCCCACCCGGAGTACTACATCCAGCTCTGTGGCCCTCAATATAAGAAGGACACGGNCAACTGCACCCTCAGCTGCGTCAAAAGAAGTGTGGCTAGCACGTTGAGGGAGGTGATTCTCCCCCTCTGCTCCACTCTGGTGAGACCCCACCCGGAGTACTACATCCAGCTCTGTGGCCCTCAATATAAGAAGGACACGGACCTATTGGAGTGAGTCCAGAAGAGGACCACGAAGATGATCAGAGGGGTGGAGCACCTCTCCTAGGAGGACAGGCTGAAAGAGTTGAGGTTGTTCAGCCTGGGTAATAGAGAACTCTGGGGAGACCTTATAACAGTCTTCCAGAACTTAACAGGGGCCTACAGGAAAGCTGGAGATAGACGTTTAACAAAGGCATTTAGCAACAGGACAAGGAATAACGGCTTTCAACTGAAAGAGGGTAGATTTAAATTGGATCTTAGGAAGAAATTCTTTACTGTGAGGGTGGTGAGACATTGCAACCGGCTGCCCAGAGAAGCTGTGGATGCCCCATCCCTGAAAGTGTTCAAAGCCAGGCTGGATGGGGCTTTGAGCAACCTGGTCTAGTGGGAGGTGTCCCTGCCCATAGCAGGGGAGTTGGAACTAAATGATTTTTAAGGTCCCTTCCAACCCAAACCATTCTACCATGATTCTGTTATCACAAAATAGGTTCCTTTATTTTTCCCCCGTGCCTTCATTGTGAAGTAAAAACATTTACATTTTACTTCTTTGCATGAATAGGACCAAGTTTCTGTTCACGCAAATATCTGCTCTCTGTTTTCACAGGTGCTTAGTTTTCCTAGAATTCATTGTAAAAGCCTTTCAGAAATGTAGTGTGAAGTGAGATAATCTTTATTCTCATGGTATTTTAGACTTTCAGACAATTCTAGTGACTTTTTGTGGCATTGTTTCTCTTGAGAAACGCCAGGCTGACTTACTTAAGTCTATTATATCTAATTTTTCTGGGTTATTTTCATAAAATCTTCTACCAATTTGTCCAGCATAACCATCAAATTTACTGTTTTTTAGTTTTCTATATCTTCTCTGGATCCCTTTCTGGGAAATAGAAAAAAAAATCAAAAAAACCCTACAATTACTTGCAATTCCTGAGAACCAAGATGGTTTTAAATGCTTGTACTACAGTTATTTTACCTTTACATTTGTGTTGGAGTCTTGGACTGAACACTATGTGGCTTTGTTTCTTGCTACTCCTTTTACATGTGTCGCAATCTCTTGCCTTTGAATTTCCTGCATCTCTCAAAGATGAATCCTGCATTCAGAAGTTTTGTTTTAGGAATCCTTGATACTTCAAACATGCCAATTTGTCAGCACTCCCCACACCACCAGATTTTGTCTTGAATGTCTTTCATCTTCAGTAATGTACTCAGTCTTAATTGGGTAATCAGTGCTCTCCAGGTAGAAGGGGAGAAACATGTCCATCAGTCAGTATCACTTATATTTTCAAAGCTCATACAGTTCAATTAACTTTCTGCAAAACAGTTGTTCAAGGTAACAACATTTTTCAGAAGGGTGCACCTGTGTCTGTGAGTCCATCCAACACAAAATCTGAACACAGGCACATATGAGCTGTATACTGTATTTGGTTATCTGCCAAGAACGAAGTTCAAAATTGGATTCAGTAGATGTACCTAAGGTGCACTAATCACAATACATACCCTTAAGCTATGTGACTGTGAGCTGCTAAAAATCCATCTGTCTACCTCGTCTAGGTTATATGTGTTTGAATCTTTCTAGCAAGGGAGTGTTAAACATATGCTGTTCTAGAGACCTGCTGCCTCCATCGAAATATTTTCAGGTTTGCTGCTTAAGGGAGCACACTCGTGTAGTAACATACGTAACTGTCACACAACCGAATTTACGGATTAGTGGGGAAGGAGAGTTTCATGGTTTCATGCTGTATATAATAGGTTCTAACTTGAGGCCTCCTCTTCAAATAGACCAGGATTGAGCCACTACCATTACTCATCATCTTGTGGTGTAGAAAAGTTTGTCGTAGTAAGAAAAGGTATGTAAAATTTTGTAAAGGGCTTAGAAGAGTTACCCCTTCTCAACAACAAAGTTGGTTTACCAATAGGTGTAGTGCAGCTGGATTCCCTTACTTTTTTGAAATTCATATCCAGTAGTGTTAACCTTTGCACAACTGACCTAGACCACGAAAATTATTTACTTTGCTTTAGAAAGACTCTTTTAGTGGAGTCCTCCTACGGAAGGCATTTACTACTTGGCCAGGTAGGAAAGTGCAGAATTTGTTTTTCACTGTGACTCACAAAACGATGAAAAATAACATACTCTTCCACGACAGACCAGACACAACAAAGCTAAATGGAAACACTGCTTGGAGGACACAGTGCAATATGCTTTTCTGACTTCTTTCTGTATCCTTTTCTCTCAAACAGTGGAAGTCCCCTGAAGTCATAAGGGCCACATGAGCACTGAAGGCACATTTTTGGTTATGGCAAACTAAAAAACCATGAGATCTGAATTTGTGAACCTGACATTTCTGATTTCAACTGTAATGAGACAAGGCAACTATTTTCACAGAATCACAAAGTCATATGGGGTTGGAAGGGACCTCTGGAGATCGTCTAGTCCACCCCCCCTGCCAAACCAGGTCCACCTAGAGCAGATTGCACAGGAACATGTCCAGACGGGTTTTGAATGTCTCCAGAGGTGGAAACTCCACCACCTCTCTGGGCAGCCTGTTCCAGTGCTCTGCCACCCTCAAAGTGAAGAAGTTCCTCCTCGTGTTTAGATGGAACTTCTTCTTATGTTCAAGTTTGTGCCTGTTTCCTCTTGTCCTGTTACTGGGCACCACTGAAAAAAGCCTGGCCCCTTCATCTTGACACCCACCCTTTCAGTATTTATAGGTGTTTATCAGATCCCCCCATAACCTTCTCTTTTGCAGACTAAAAAGACACAAGTCCCTCAGCCTCCCCTCATAAGAGAGGTGCTCCAGCCCCCTAATCATCTTTGTAGCCCTCTGCTGTACCCTCTCCAGCAGTTCCCTGTCCTTCTGGAACTGGAGAGCCCAAAACTGGACACAGTACTCCAGATGGGGCCTCACCAGGGCAGAGTAGAGGGGGAGGATAACCTCCCTCGACCTACTGGCCACATTCTTCCTGAGGCACCATTGTCCTCCTTGGCCACAAGGGCACATTGCTGGCTCATGGTCATCCTGTCATGTCAGTAGGTAGTTCAATATTGTACTTCCACTTACAGAAAACGTATGTGAAATGGGAGTCAGATCCTGTAAGTCTCTTGGATCAGCAAAAATAAATTCTAGTTTTCTCATTGTATTCATTGAAGTTTAGATACTATGTAAATACTAGAATTTTGCCTGAAGGAATGTATTCCTAACAATTAACTTGATTTAGAGAAAAAAAGAGGAAGTTCATTCACCTCATGTTTTCAATGTTTCAGTCTTAGAAAATGTTTGACTGGACTTCTCCTGTCAATTTTGAACTGAGTTAGTTGGAGACTTGAAGGTCCATAACTGCATAGGAATTTTTGAACCTGAAGTAATGATGTCAAAAATTAATTATTATTAATTAATTAAACCATGTATAGAAACTCCTTTCAGAATGATGGATCCAAAGCAGAATTTCAGCAATGGTTGAATCATAAGTTCCTGAACTGTTTGTAATGGAAATGCTGACACAACATTAACCATAAAAGTGTGTGTAGTCATAATGAAGAGTTTGATAATGGGTCTGATAATGAGTTACTAACTTTTTTGTGCAGTAGAAATGATGGCATGACTAATTTATTTAACTTTTGTAACCATAGATTAGCGTGTACATTTATTCAGCTGTTAAAATTCACTTACAATTGTTTTAGCTTTCTAAAACAAAGCGTGTTTCTATTCCAAGGTTATAATGGACTTGCTAATGGCGTATTGACTCCTGTTTCTTATCATCCATCTTCTGGTGGAAAGGTGATCATTACTTTTCACTTAATAATTCCCAGTTTTCTGCACATTCACATAAAATTACTTTTATTAGGAATTCATTGAACTTGCAGTTGAAGATAGCAGCAGCTGGTGTTTAATGAAGTTATTTTCTCTATAGTATAAAATTGCAGTTTCAGGGATTTCTCAGAATTAAGAACTGTTTTCGTAACTTGAGATTTAGCAACCCTATGCACATCTTCGGACTTGAAATTTTGGCACTATCAACTCAATTGGTAAGGAAAATGTAATACAAAGTTGATTTGAAAAAGGTTTGATATGGCCACGTGTCATTGAAGTGAACTGTTCTTGAGAAGAAAGAGTAAAGTTGACAACATAATTCTGTATTTGTATTCTTATGCTTTTAAAATAAAAGCAAAGGACAATGTAATGCCTCCAAAAAGAGGAAGATTGGTTCTATCAGTCTCAGCACAAGAAGCAGAAAATGCAAGAAACATCCATTTCCCCACCTTTTCAGTAGGTCTTTGGGATAGCATCAGCTTTTATTATACCTCATAATGCCTTCTTGTTTCCTGACCAATCCAAATAATTTTGAGAAGCTACCCACCTTACATGTGTGTGTGTGGTTGCATCATCAATGGCTAAAGTTGGGCTGCACCTTAGAAAGTGACCCTTAGACATGAACTGCAAACTCTGTCTTGGATCAAAGCATCCATTCCTTAGGGCTGTACTGCTTTCCTGAATTCAAGTGTATAAAATCCCCACTTCAATTATCAAAGAGTGACTGAGCACAGAGAGTCAATTCTTTTATGATATTAAATTAGATCCTCATAAACATGTTGATTTACACTGGAAGAAAATTGTCAGAAATCTTAACAGCCCAGTTCATATTCTGCTTTAATTGTACTTTAGTTTTCTGATGAGCAGCTTTCAACAATGCTCCCAAAGAAAGAACAAGATTAAAAGTATAGAGCATTAAAGGTTTTGGTTCCAGAGAGAATTCTTTCAGAGTTGAGAAATCTTCCAGATTTCCAGACAGAGTGTAGAATCAGTAACCAAACTGAAGGAAACTCTTTGTTATGCAAGTTTAAACTTAGCTTTATCTATGATCTTTCACTAAAAAACATTACCAGTTCCTGACCTCAGTTCCCATGGCAATCGGTGGCAACTCAAAGTTAAGAGCAAAAAGCTTTGTGAACACAATTTAAGCTTGAGCATTCAACTGCAAGATACTCTTTGTAGTGACTGAGTTTTTCTTTGTTACAGCTCTTAAGTTCCTACTGAGTTTTCTCCACAGTTACTGGTGTGAGAACTTGACATATTACATAAAAAGTGAACTTGCTAAATAGAGATTTTCTTTTCTTTTTCAATGTAGAGATCTTCTGAGACTGTGGTGTAGTCTTCCAACCTGCATGTAAGCTTTTACAAAGTTTTTTTTTTTTGCTCTGTTTAAAGATTTTTTTTCAAGTTAGAGCATAGTGAAAAAAGTCCCTAATGCTCTATCAGCTGGAATGAAGTCATTCTAGTCAATCCTGAGAGATAGACGGAACAGTGGTTACTATATATTACTTAGTATATGCTGGTTGCCTGAAAAATATTGAGAAGATAGAAAGATCTGTGTTCAGATCTTACCATATTAGTAGACATTAACGTTGTCACTTTCTGAGTGCTTGTCATTATAAGTACATACAGTAAACACATGTGTAACGTGTAAATACAAAATCTGCAGGCACAGACATTTATGGATAGCAAGAGTAAACAAAATTAGGCATATGCTGAAGAGTTTTTCAAAGACATTAATTTAGATTTGAGTCAATGATTACTTTTAACAGGCATTGTGCCCACAAATTTGTTCTAATTGGAAAGACAAAATAGGAAGTACTAAATGAACTAAACCTACATTTAGACATTTTATTTTTAAAGTAGTACTGCTAAAATGTGTCATTTCACCTGCGAACTATTTATATGTTTCTGATCATTTATTCCCCCATGAGCAAAAATCATCAGGATACAACTTTGAAATTCATAGCTTTCTACTCTGTAAAGAGATCTTATTTTCAAACACTAATGTGCCTACTCCATATGAAATGATTTTCACACCTGATTGAAACACTGTCATTTGACCTTCCAAGGTCAATCAATCAGCAGGTTGACTTCAGAGCTGGTCAGATCTAGCACCCAAGTTTTCTGATACTTTAGTTTGAACTTTTTATTTTTAGTCATACAGTTAAAAAAAAATTATGTGAGGGATTCTCAGGCATTAATTGTAAGCTGTGTGGTCCCGTGTACTCGTACAGGGCATAGGGGAACTGAAAGGAGCACACTTTGGGAAGGAGCACAAGGAGAACACTGCTTAGAAGACAGACTGCCTTCCTTATGTCTTGCAGCTCTGGATCAAGATTCAGGTAGGGAAGAGACCTGCAAAGCACGAATTATGGGGGGATGTCTTGTTACCCTTTGCATTATTCCCTTAAGAAGTACAATGCTTACGGCAGTAGAGTTTACTGCAGTTATAAGTACCAAGTCACTCCGTATAACTTGCTATGTTGCCTGTTAAATACATCACCTGTGTCCCAACATGACTCACCATGAATAATACAACCATCAATCAGAAAAAGGAGGGGCGACAAAGGAAAATAATTAGGCTGTAGCTTCAATTGTGCATTCCCATGCAAGGTGCCCTGACTCGCCACAGCGATAGCAGTTGACTTCACTGGTCTTGCTGCAGTTGATGGCTACGTGGCCAGTTTCACCACACCTATAGCATTTCACTTTGGTGCATGAGAGAGATTCTAAAGACACATGGAAATAATTCAAGATTGTCCTTGTCTGCTCTTGGTATTTAGAAGCTTTTTATTCAATGCTTCGAAAATTCACTTTGTTTCTTGATTGACTTCTAAGAGCAGATGGTGCAGTAAAGCAGCAGTGGCACCACAACTTATTAAAAAACTGATCCTTAGGGACTGAAGGTAGAGGTTTGATTTCATGGAAATATCTGAAAATGCACTGCAAATGTTTCATGGACTATCTTGCATTGCTCTATTACTTCAGTGCTTTTACAGCATAAACAGATTTTTAAATTAATCTTATTTTCTGACACAGAAATAAAATTATCATCCCATTTGCCTTCCAGCAAAGAGAAAAATGCAAGGAAGGTTCAATAATGCTATGCAATTGCTCCCAACAAAAAATAACATAGTTGGCTCATTGGAATGTTAACAAAAATAATTTCATAGTTGTCATTTTTAATGGGAACAATACCCAAGTCTTTGATCTACGACATGGCACAGAAAATATTATTGAATTACTCTGCTGGAAAAATTAATAATAAATACGACACAGCATGTAGTACTGCACAAAGAAATGATCTTGAGAAGGATTGTGGTCCTCTGCTTAGATATTTGTGCTTCATATTTTGATGATCCACTTTTGCCCACAGTTTTCTCCTGTGCATTGTTACCTGAAAGAGTTAAATCTTATTTGCTTTGTTCCTTGTCTCTATCTCTACTAACCTGGCTTTCACAAGCACTAAAAATGTGTGCTGTCTCTGGATGGAGCACTCTTTTCTGCACATATGCTAACTTGTATCTGCATCCACAGAGATACACAAAGACAGCAGACCTGTCCTGCAGTGCAGGGAACAGGACTTCATGGTATACTTGAGGGAAACACTTCACCTTATATCACATAAAGTGCAGACAAATCTGCTTTTTAAAACATAGTTCACATTCCCTCTGGGACTGTGGAGCAAAAAGATATTGGAGTATTTTCTTTGCACAAAGCACCTTAAGTACCCAGAGAAGATGAGCCAGGAATTTCTTCTGAGGTATTCTGATTTTTTAAAAAAAAACCCATATATATATATATATATATATATATCTCCTTTCTCATAAACTTTATTCTATCCCCTGTCTAGCATAGCATTTTCTCATCACAGGATATTATTCTGCAAACATTGGGGAAAAATTGTGCGCTACCAAGGGCACAATAAATTCCTTGAAGATGGTCAGATCTTTTTAGCTTTCATTCTTGGGAAAAAAGAGCAGCAACAAAACCAGTTTTATAGACCCGATTACTTCCCAAGACCCATGTACAGATAGGAGTCTTAGACTGAAACTTGATTTCTTTCTTTCAGAGGAAAATGTTTATACCAACACCTAGTAGGTCACTTCTACTCCATTGGTCCTGACGGGACTTAACGCAGAAGGTCCCCTATGGGGCATAGGATTGTTTGGTTTCCAGATAAAAGTGTGGCATAAAGTAGAGAAAGTGCAGCATAAAGTGTGATCTGGGAACACCTTTCACCTAGATTTATAAGCAGCCTCATCTCTTTAGCCACTTGACTCCGGTGCATCAGAGCTTTGAGGACTATGAGTTGTATCGAAATCTATGAGATTCACCTTGGGAGATCTCAGCCTGTTCCCATAGACACCCTGGCTGTGGAGGGAAGGATTTTTAAAGCCATTACTTCAAAACTTTGGTTTACTATGGCTATTCTTTTTAAATTATTGTGGTAAGATGATGAAAATATCTGGAGAGTTTTATCAAAGAAATGATGTATGTGTTTTCCATTCTGTGATGAGAGAGTAAACACAGTCTGGCCAGACCAAATTGTACCGAAATTGGATTTCGTACCAATTTCAAAGCTGCAAGCAGACCACCCAAGTAAGATGTCGGGATGTACACAGTCAAAGCATTGCTGTAATAAAATAATGTCATACAGTCCATGGAATATTTGCAAAGCATTTTCTGAGTTATTTTCTATGAAACCAAACCACTACTTCAAATCCCTGAATACCAGTGATTTTGTAACTGCAAAATCACTGGTGCCACTGCAGCTTTCAGAACCTGTATGGCACACAGCTTCATGACTGACAAGTGCAAAGAAAGATGTCAGAGGCATATTTCTTGCCGCTGAAAGAAGAAATTTGTGTTTCCATATTTGAACTGTCAGCTGTGAGCTGTTAGTAGGATACAAAAGAACCAGGTACAGGGCTACTGGAAATGGGGGTTATGTTTTCGGTTTTCCAGTCAGTGGAAACTTCCCCAGACTGCCATGACAATTCAAATATAATGGGAAGCGGTTTAGGAAATCCATCCACCAGTTCCCTTAGGATCAACAGATGGATTTCATCAGGTCCCATGGATCTGTGCACCTTTAGCTTCCTTAGATGGTCTTGTACTTGATCTTCACCTACAGTGGGTGGTGTATGCAAAGTAGGATAACAGCAGAGGAAACTGATGGAGACGGAGCAGCTGTCACAGCAGTTTGCAAGCTCCTCCCTCAGGAAACACCTTCTGGGAGCTGCATTTTCTCAGAACCCTTCCAACCTAAATTATTCTATGATTCTAAAATCTTCCAGATTTATTAGTGATAACATAATGCTTAAAATATGTTGAATAACCATCACTGTTTTGTCTGGCACTGGAATTATTTATGAGGTCTTAAAAAAATAATTTAAAAACCCTGCCTTACTATCTTCTCAAAGTATGTCTAACATAAGAGTCAAGCTTGATTTGGTTTTTGATATGGTGACATTAACAAATTTTTTTGAGAAAAATTACTGCAACGGCTAAGAGAACACTCATTTGGCTGGAATTACTCTGTTCTATTGACTATTAACAATATCTTTATCTAACCAGAGATGTCACCCTTTGTGTTTTACAATACCTGAAGTACTGTTATTGAGCTCAATAACACACAAAATTTATACTGCCAGATATTGCATGAGTTGGGGTGGGTGAATGTTCTTGCTATTTTTATTTCTATTGTTAGATTTTGTTAGAGAGAAGTGTGTTAAAACATATAGAAATGGTGAGGGGGGAGTTAATACTGTATTTTATTCATGTTTCATACAATAGAGTCTGATAAATAAACAGAATTTATAGAAATAGAAAGGTGGTAAGCAGTCTTTCCTCATCCCCACTTTTGTGTTCTGTACATGTGGAACAGAGAGACTTCATGCCAGCCTAATGCATTACTCACCAAGTAATCTTTCCAAAAAATAAATTCAATAATGAAGTAGTGGGAAGCCCTGTATATTCACAATTGTAAATGGGAAATGTATCAGCAATGGCATGTTGCTATTGATTTTGTAATAAGCTGTACTAATTAACTAAGTATTAGGCCAGCTGGAAGTCAAAAGGGATATTTTTTTTTTTGCACACAGGTTGAAAGAAGTAACATTAACAGGAGTAGTATTGGAATTTTGTTTTATTTTGAAGGCATATGCTGGGAAAATAAACCAGTCCCAAACAATTGTGTAGTATGGTTTTCCACAAAGGCAATAAATAAGCTGCATTTCTTCAGCTGAACTTCTTGAAAGAGTCCTCTCTCTGCAGAAAGGTATGTGTTTCTACCTGACTTGTTTAAATTAATTTTCTTTACTGGGAATGCCATCCATTATTTTGACATGTTTTATGGTGAGTAAAAATCCTTGATTGCAGCTGCATGCCAAAAGAAGGAGTTTTGCCACTTTTCACAAAAAAACTATCTTCAAAAATGTCAGAGGCCATTTAAATGTCATTGCTTGAGAAAGTACTTTGAGAATGCTCCAAAATGAGCTTTTTGGGAGATGTCAACTCTTGAAAAAATAATAGTAATAATAAAAATGTATCTGTCTAGCCACATTGGAATCACTTTTGTACAGGTTTTCTTGTATGCATATAAGAAACATACTAGACAAGCAGTCAAAGCCAGAGTGCTCCCACAGGGAAACACATTTGAACATTTCTCACAGAGAGAAATTCACAGGTTACTTCACAAATAAGATTAATTGGACTTCAGTTTTGGTGTTTTCTCATGGAAAGAAAAAGGAGATGGAAAAATTACTGGCAGTTTATTTGGTTTTCTTTACTGAAATTTCCAATATACTCGTGGAAATTGTAAAATGTCATAAGTAGTTTCACAGCTTTATTATCTGTGTTTTACACAAAGCTCTAGTGCTCTGAAGCCACGCTACTGAATCTCTATTACCTTGTATATGTATAGCTGGCATTCTGGAAGAGTAACAGAAATTATGGGCTTGGTTTGTACTGTGGGAGGGAGGTATTTACATATCATTCTCAGAGACCTCAGAAAAATTCTAAATGTTTCTTTATTACTGTTTAGGTTAATACATTTTGAGGTCAGATGTCAAAACGACCATGACCATCTTGCTCTGACTTCCTTGCTACAGAAGCTATAGAACTTCTGTGAGTTATTTCTGACTGTAAGATCCGTGGTGGTGAGTAGCTGCTGCTTCTTCAGTAATACCCTTGAATCTTGGGTCTCTTATTTTTGATGATGAACAATGGCTAATCCCACTGGCTAATTGCACTCCCTCTTAAAAAAACAAATAAGGAAAAAAGATTTATATTAAATTTTAATCCAGAATTTGTACAAATCCCATTATATCTTAATTTGAGAAATACAAGAGATATAGTTAGGAATTTGGTGGTTTTTTGACTTTTATATCGAGGTTGTACGATTCTCTTTAATGAAGTAAATTGAATGAACTTCTTAATTTCTCTGTAATTGCAAGTTTATGATTCTTCAATTGTTCTTGAGGTTTTCTCTGAATTTTTTCAAATTTATCAATGTTCTTCCTGAAATGTGAAGGTCATACTCGTATTTAGTGCTCTAATAGTGATCACATCACTAGCACAGAATATGCAGAGGTAATATAACCTCTCTTCTACTACCATAGCCTACATTAGACTAGAGAGAGTAAATAATCCCAGGACTCAAACTCTCTGTGACACAGCCCTGCAAGCTCACTGTAGGATGCAATGTCTTCACACAGGCTAGACCAAGCTGAAGTGGAGAGTAGTGCTTAATAAGCCCATCCCCAGATTTTCAGAAAATTCACTTATATTCAGGAACCTGTTTTAGTAGACATAGAGAAGTTCCCTGCCTCCAAGAAACTGCAATTGAACTGTTTTGAGCTTTCCCAAAGCTCTCAAGAAATGATGAGAGCAACAATTATAAGCAAGCTGCAGATCCTAAGGAAACCATGGGCATCTCTGACTAAGCACAATTTCTGGACCTCAAGATTTCCTACAATGCCTATTATTACACTTCAATACTAAGCTAAAATTTGCATAAGGGGAAGAAGAATTCAGCCTTTTGGCCATGGTTCATAGATTGATACACTGAGGTTGCAGCTACGCTAATGAATTTAATATAAATATAACTGCTTCTATTTTTTAGTGTTGGCACAGTCTTGAAGAGTAAGGGTGCCTATTGCTGTCTTAGATTTTGTGATTACTCATCCCACAGCAACCACCAAACCTCCAATTGATGATGATAATTTCTGTGTAATACTTCCGTTGCTTTATTTCAGCTGGTGATTTTAATTTCTACATCTACAATTTTCACTTTGCTTTCATTTGACTGTACCCCAGATGTAGTGAAATCTGGTAAAACTTTTCTGCTGCATGGTGGAGCAATGTGAAATGTATGCCAGGCAACAAATGTCAAGTGAAGAAAAGTATTTAATTATTTTACAAGTCAAGATTACAGTAGATGACTCTGTGTCGTATTGCTTGCTTTTATTGCTACCGTTTTTATAAAGTCTTCTGTTGGCTTTCTGTTTTGGGGATGAGAAGGTAATGAGAAGCACGAGCTGGCCACTGTCTACCAAAATCTCCTATGCTGAAATCCTGCCAATATACACTGAAAGTGATATAACTGATAATGAAGCAACCGGGAAAACATACCTTCTCTGGCAGGGGCTAGTTGAATTTGCCCTTTTTCCTTAGGTCTACATAGTTCCCAGTCCAATGTTTCCTTCCTTTTTGCCCCAGTCAGTATCAGTACTTCCTACAGGATACTGCCTTGATGGCATTTTCCTGGCAGGTCTATCCAGACTTGGAATAGTCTATTACCTGTAGCCTCGAAGTATATCACACCCCTTGTGTAGCAGTTAGTTGTTGTTGTTGTTATTATTATTTGCTATATGAGACTGCCCTTGTATTAATTCAAAGAATCCCTACTTTCAGGTTTGTTTACTGGGAAGCAAAGAAGTTCAACACTGAAGTGTTTAAAACCTAGACTGCAGTAAACCATACCTTTATTGCCCATCCACAGGTTCCCTTGGCAGTAATGCTTTTTCCAGGTTAGGTTTAGACTTGATTCAGGCAAGGAGGAGACTTAATTCTTTCAGCAAGTTGGCACCACTGACATTTGTGAGTGAAAAAGAGGTAGCTCACAGATGAGCCAAGTGTGTTGGCTCTCAGGTCAAAGCAGATTAGTAGTAGGTCCAGAGTACAGATTGCTGTATAGGGACCCTTATGGAAATACACAAGGAGTGCTTCCAATGTGTTACAGCACAGAAAAGATTTTTTTTTTTAATTCTTAATTGCATGTAATCAAGTATGTTTATTATTTGACAACTAACCTGAGATAGAAAACGAGAGAAAAAAATGAGAGAAGAACGTAGCAAAAGGCATTGTATTTCTGTTTTTTTTTTGTTGTTGTGGTTGGTTGTTGGGTTTTTTTAAATACTTAATGAAGAAAAAATTTGCATCTATTTGATTTATTTATTTTTTTCTGTATTTTTCCTGTAAGAAAGATAGCATACCTATCAACAGCATAAGAGATGGGTATATGTGGATGGCCCCCAGGGTGGATTTAATAAATTTGTCAATACATTTTGGTCAGATTCTTAGCTGGTAACAAATTGGAGAAAATTTGTTTTACTTCAGGAACAAACACACCATCGATGTGTGGTATATTAATATTCTGTGCAGTTTCTAGCAATTGCCTTATCTTGAAGACAGTTGGATTTGAATCAAAATTCCTGCATAAGCCAGTAAAAGATTTCTATAAAAATTTAATTATATGTATCAAGCCTCTTGTCAGATCTCACTAAAATTTCTAGTTAAAGATCAGCCAAATCCATATTGTTTCAAACATTTGTAATAATCCAGATTTTTGTTTAGACAGAAAAGATGATGCTATCTTACATTACAAACAGCTTTCAAGAGCATGAACTTATAGCTGATATGTGATTGTTTCACTATTTTATTTGGGGGTGCGTGCATGTGTGTGAAGCTCACAAACCTTGGGCTCTATTAGCTTCCCCAAAACTATTTAAAATATTCTGGAGTGGCAATGTTAAACCTGAAGAAACCTTCCACTGAAGTAGAAAACATCTATATTATGATATACATATAGTTTTCAATTTTCCAGGTGGGATATATAAGACTCTTCATAATTTGAATTGTTCTTTTATAGACAATTTAACATTTTTAGCATGCGGTTCCTATTCCGAATTACTGTAAGCCTGTTCCAATATACAGGAGAGATTACTTCTTTATGGCTTGTTTGTTGCATGTTCTATTGATCCTTATACTTGACCTCTAAGCATAACAGTGAACTATATTAAGAAAAAAAATTAAGAAGGAGAAATGAAAAAGTTTAAAATTGATCAGTGTTCTGGTCTGAGGTGGAGCAGAGCCAACTTTCTCTTCAGTGAGAGATGCTCTTGCTCTTACTTGTTGCTGTGGCAACCAGGCTCAGCTGACCAGGTTGTTTACTCCATGGAGGGGTTGCAGCTGTGGGGAGGAGCTGACAGTCAGGTGACCCAAACTGACCAATAGGATACTCCATCCCATCTGCCACGCTCAGTATAAAAGCTGAGGGACAGGACGGGTCAGTTTGGCTTGTCTTCGGTGGGTTTGTGATGAATGGCTGGTTCTTCAATGGACCTCTTTGATGACTGATGACCAAGGAGGACCCTGTCAGTTCATCTGCCTTTGATCCCAATCAGGGTGTTCTGGAACCCAGTTCCCATTCCTCACTGAGTCCAGTCAGGAACTTTCCCAGTGCCTGCCAGTGACATCTCCCTGGGAGCTTGATACGATTTAGTATATATTTGTGTATATTGTATTTATTTCCTTATTTTCTTTTCATTTTATAATTAATATTTAATTAAAGTAGTTTAGCTTTTTCTAAATTCATAAATCTCTTTATCTCTCTTCTTCCTCTCCTTGGAGTGAGAGGTGACAGCATCTTCTTATCTTGTCATTGGCCAACCCAACTTAAACCACAACAAACAGCCACCAAATCTCGCAGCCAGTGTTGTTTGAGTCTACAAAAATAAATTTGTATGATGGTAAGACTGGCTGGAAGCAAAATTAAAGAGTAGAGTGAGTAGAAACAATTTGGCATCATTGAAGATAAGACAGGATTAGTAACTCATCCTGTGTGTGTCAAGAGATGCACTGAATTTAATAATTACTAATACCTTAAGTTTATCAGACTGTTTCTACTAACAAAAACTGTTGAAACAGAAGGCACGAGTGTGATAACATGTTGGATTTCACTTCTCCGGCCCTCCCAAGACTTGTTCAGTGCACAAGGTAAGCAACAGACACTCAGCTTCAATATTTTATCTTTGTTTTTCAATATGCAAGCTCAATCTAAAGTACTGAATGATATTTAAACCCTGCTCTGAAGACAGGATTTCTTATTTATTCATCTATTTTTATAGGATGTAAGAGTACAACATTGACTCAACTTTATCAACATTATTTAAAACACGTGAAACTTTAGTTTTGTCTGCTAATCTGGGGTGCACAATGTGATATTTGTAGTTCAGAAAATTTCAGAATCTTGCATGATACTTAGTTGGACAGAAATTCTTTTAAAATCAAAGCACTGACATTTGATTTTATAAAATCAAATCCTACTTACATAATTTTCAGAAGTGATTCCTTGGTGGCTTTGAAATTTATATAATCAGGTCTCAAATTTCTGTGCCCAAATAGTGGGGACTGATTAGTTAGGATTTCTAAAAGATTTTGTCCAGATTCCTCCAGGAACTTTTTGTCAGAGTCAGGGATAAAATATAATATTCTGGGAGAGTTTAAAAAATTCTTAGGCCATATGATTCTTCTTTCTCCCCCTGCGGTATCTCATTTGATTTGTCATAATCCTTCCAGGAAACCAAGATCATTCTCTTCAAAGCCATGACTTGCTATTTATTGAATAAGAGGAGTTAAATGTATGCAATTATATAATTAGCTGTATCATAATTCAGAAATAGAGAGGAGACAGATGAATTAATGTAAACGTACAGTATTAATTACAAACTTTTTGAACTTTTTGTTGTTTGGCTTTCTGATACTTGCTTTCCATCAGTTTTCACCCAGTCACCTGAAAAACTTCTGGAGCTGTAGGTAGGATGTGTGTTAACTCTGCTTGTACAGTCCTGTGAGTAGAGTCTGCTGTTTTGACAGATATTTGTGATTCTTCTTGGTCAGGCCAATATTGTTTCCATGTATATCAGATATTGTATGAGAAGGCCAATTTATCATTAGTTAGAATAGATTTTCTTTTTACATGTTGGCATAAGCCTGTGTGGTCACCCTGTTCTGCAAGGCTGTGGAATGTTGTCATGCATTTCTTTGTATGTCATGTTTGATAGCACATTGCTTCTTTATGAACTCTTTATTGTAGGTTTTATTGATCCTAATGTTTGATCTTCATGCAGTCAGCTGGAAAACATTAAGAAAGGAATGAAAATGACATTATAAGCAGAGCAGTCCAGTCAGGCTTCCAGTAAATTCAGTTTTCAGGAAGGACTTCAACTTTAAACTAATTTTCTCAAAAGCTTATTTTTTTTCAGAAAAGGCTTGAGGCCCAGGTGTTGTCTTTCCATGGGCAAACTTTTATGATTGCACTGGAATGTCATTTGGT
This sequence comes from Arenaria interpres, assembly GCA_013399435.1. Taxonomy (NCBI): domain Eukaryota; kingdom Metazoa; phylum Chordata; class Aves; order Charadriiformes; family Scolopacidae; genus Arenaria; species Arenaria interpres. The sequence goes on along the minus strand of VXAK01021653.1, from coordinate 13,883 downwards.
TGGCTTTACAATTTTTTATGATTCTGCTAACCAGGCAATAAATATACCTTCCTCTTAGACGTGCTCTCAGAGATATTTAATACCACAGAAGTGGCAGCTACAACTTTTTTTTCCAATTTAGATGGGTGTTATGACTGTATTTTAATTTATCCATGTATATAAGCTCAAAAAACCCAGCAGTATCTCTGAGTAATTATAGCAAACCATCTAACGGTAAAGTGAGAACCAATCTATTTCCTTTAGGACAAGAGAGTATTGTGGGTTGTCAAACTGGATCTTGCAGTCTTTTAGTTAAACTGGTTATGATTCTAGTGCTTATATTGTCTTAAAATAGCACTTGATATCAATTTTCTTCTTTTTTTATTAGACACAACTTTTACTTCAGTTTCTACCTCCTTCTGGTAATAAGGATACTGAGGATACTAAGACATATTGAACTAGAATTTGAACTAGATACCTGTTTGCATGATGCCTGGTACTCAGAACATCTGCATACTTTAATTACATGACTCCAGATACAACATCACTGTGTATGGTATTAATAATTCAGCATATATATTTTTTAACAGAAGAGTGAATGAAACACTGGCCTTACATAAAATCCAGGTCAATTTAGTTAATTTCCTTACCTACTATCCTTCTTTTCATATGAAAATTTTGTACTTATTCCCATTCAATACTAGATAAGAACAGTAAAAACTGTGAATGTCTTTAGTCATTATTGTTTCAGTATGTCAAATAATTCACAGACCCTGCTGAGTTGGTGATAGAATGACAAATGGGTCATTAATGTTCTTAATAAAATATAACTTGTCATATTTGTTTTTGAAATTGCAGCCAGTTTTGGTCTTTCTTTCTACCTTCCTGACAATGTCATCTCTGATATAGTTCTGCATTGTCATGTCACTTTTCATTTGCTTATTCAGCTTTGACTTAATTTATAATTAAAAAAAAATATCATTGATTCACTGGAGTATTGATCCGTTCACCAAATGGAGTCATTATCCTATTGATCTGTCTGCATTTGATATTTGCTTTGCTTCAAATTTATCAGTCTGGATGCTGCAGAGTTTTGCTTTTGGAGGTGTGAAAAGATTTGAAATTGAAAATTGTAAGCATGCTGCGATTCTTTATGATTTTCTATGACTTCTCATTTAAACATTTAAGATTTTCTCCCCTCCATGATAGCTGTGTTTGAAGAGATGCTTGATTTTGTACAACTGATTTAGTATCAAAGCCCTCCTAGGGATTAGTAAAGCACTACCTCTGTATGACTGTTCAGCTCCTCTATAGTAACACTTTGCATTTCCCTTTCATATTTGCAAGTTTTACAAAACTGTTTGTCTTTTTTTGTTGTTGTTAGTATTCTAGAAAGATAACAAGGTAGATAATTCTCTCTACTTCCTAATAAATTAAAGTTTTTTTGATAAAGAAAGAGCAAATCTGGTCCTGTAGTCTTCCCTCATGTTTTTCCCTCAGAAATGACTACAGATCTGAGGTCTCCAGTTTTGCCTGTCAGCTTTGAAAGACCATCACATTTTTTCAAATGAAACTGTAGGATAACCTGGAGTTTCTGAGCAAGGCCCTTCAGAGCACCACAGTTCACTAATTACTCTGCAAATACAGGCCAAAATGAGCTGACGTATAGATTTAATTCAGGTGTTGCCAATGCATCAGAGGGATGGGATGTCATTCAGAGGGACCTGGACAGGCTGGAGAGGTGGCCCAGGTGAACCTCATGAGGTTCAACAAAAGTGCAAGGTTCTGCACCTGGGCCGGAACAATCCTCAGTATCAATACAGACCAGGGGATGAGGTATTAGAAAGCAGCCCTGAGGAAAGGGACGTGGGGGTGCTGATGGATGAGAAGCTGGACACAAGCAGGCAGTGTGCACTTGCAGCCCGGAAGGCCGATCGCATCCTGGGATGCATCAAAAGAAGTGTTGCCAGCAGGTCCAGAGAGGTGATTCTGCCGCTTTACTCTGCTCTGGTGAGACCTCACCTGCAGTACTGTGTGCGGGTCTGGAGCCCTCAATATAGAAAGCACATGGACCTGATAAAGGAGGTCCAGAGGAGGGCCACTAAAATGATCAGGGGGTTGGAACCCCTCTGCTACGAGGACAGGCTGAGGGAGCTGGGGTTGTTCAGCCTGGAGAAGAGGAGGCTCCAGGGAGACCTAATAGCGGCCTTCCAGTACCTGAGGGGGGCCTACAGGAAGGCTGGGGAGAGCCTGTTTACAAAGGCCTGCAGTGACAGGACGGGGGGCAATGGCTTTAAGTTGGGAAAGGGCAGATTTAGATTGGATATTAGGAGAAAGTTCTTTACTGTGAGGGTGGTGGAGCACTGGAACAGGTTGCCCGAGGACGTGGTTGAGGCCCCATCCCTGGAGATATTCAAGGTGAGGCTCGATGAGGCCCTGGGCAACCTCGTCTAGTTGGGGGTGTCCCTGCTGACTGTGGGGAGGCCGGACTAGATGACCTTTGGATGTCCCTTCTGGCTTGGATGATTCTATGATTCAGTGGCTAAAATAATGAACAAAAGGTGCATACTTATTATAAAGGCAGTTCTTAAAAATGAGTCTAATTCTTTATTAAAAAAATAGAATTATTTTAAAAATAAATTTATCTAATTGGGATATTTGCTTGCTAATGTTTTTAAATTGTGAATACTCTGCTTTTATTCTGGGTTTTTTTGAAGTTATCTTCAGTTGCTATAGCACCATCTATGAGAGAAAAAATGCAAATAAGAAAGCACATAAACCTCTCTATCTGCATAAATGCCAGATACTTTCTGAACTTGCGTTACTTCTTGTTGTTCATTTCATGGGAAAAAGAACTGGTGCCAGTGACTGAAATTAGATACACGCTGTTATTCTGTATCTGAAAATGCTAGTAGCACAGATACAACCAGGGCAGCAAAATGTACCATTTTGAAGAGCGTACGGCATGCCATTCTGCCTGTCTGGTTTATAATATCAGGAAATTCTCAAGAAGCTCACATTTTATTTTTACCCCAATATTAATGCACCCTGGGAAAGTCTGATGTAACATGATCAATTATAAAGAGATAATAATTTTAATACATTCCTTGTTTATAGGAAAGCCATAAACGACAGAATTTTTTGTCTCCAGTTGAACATATCAGCAGTACTTTGGTAACACATTGGTGTCATTTGCTGTGAATGAGTCTTTCACCTTAAAACCTATGCTAAAGAATGGCATTCACAGGTGATTTATTGCACACACACACGCGGGAGGGAACATGTGCATTTTTTTACTCCGTTCAGCACAGCTATGTAGTATAATTGACTACAATATTTATTTTTGATTTACAGTGCTGTGATTCAAAGGACAAACAGTGTTGCTGTAATTCACTTTTTAAAAAACATTTAAGACTTTTCATGTATCAGCCTGGTGAACCTGTAAGTGATTTGTGACCTGGTATATGCACTGGTGAGAGAAGGACTTGGCATTTTCAGTGGCGATTCGTAGTGTGGGGTAGAATATGGTCAGTAAACAAGTTTAAGTTGCAATGTCATCCGAAGTCCCAATGAGCCCACATGAGTTAATGTGCAAAATTAATGGAGGGGCAACTTAGAATTGCAGGTTAAATACAGTGGGAAAATGATGACTCAGATTTGCCTGTGGTTAGGAGAAAGATCCCACCAGGTTTCCCTTTGATTTGAAAGTGCATGAGAGGAAGGTGCAGAAAAAATGTCATCACTGATCACTGTAGCACTTGTCTGTGTGTGAGAAATAACACCAGCATGTGAGAGCAGATAGACCCTTTCCCCTTGATCTTGTACTCCCTTCAACTGCAAGGTAACACTATACCATCTGTACAATTTTGTGGCTTTTTTTGTACAGACACCGTGAAATGCTGGAAGAGGAGAAATGTTTTTCTTGGTGCCACAGCTCTTGAAAGTTAACTAGATTGTCTGTATTAAAAACAAGTAATCTAGTTTCCTTTCATTTTATGCAAGGAATCTATCTTATGAGTTACTGTATTTTGGCATACTTTTCTGCCTTTAACAATGCATTATCAGGTGATACCTCATTTCCTTCATAATACTTTCAAAGTTGTTTGAGCAGTGGAGGCAGTGTGCAGTCCTTATTATATGCATGAATTATACCTTTAGCTGTACCTAGAAAACTAGATGCTTCTTTAATCAAAGTTCCTGCCAGGCTCAGAGTCAAGATTTGATTTGTATGATTAGTTCACATCCTAGATGAATATCCTTCCTACTATGCAATTGACTGTGCTGGGATGGGTTGCTTTCAATCTGTTCTTTATTTTCTGTAAGTAATTTACTATCCACTGGTCAAAGAGAGTAACTCTTCTTATCTGGAATATGCCAGAATGAACCAAATGCATACTCCAAATGCTTCTCTGTAGATGCTTGAATCTGAGCTGCTGGCTGCTCTTGCTTTGATTTGAAGTGATGCAATTAGAGAGCTTGGTCTGAGCAGAGAGTTTTCCACAATTGCTTCAGAGAGTTTTCCACAATTGCTTTCTTTTAATTTTGCAATAGGAAAAGATACTGTAATCAAGAAAATTCATCATATCTGTAAGTCCTGTTGTGCCACATTTGTGAATGTCAATGACCAGTAACAGTTTCTCTTGGTCTGGTCTTTGAGGTCACAGGTATGCTGACAAAACCATTTGGTTATGTAAAATGCTGTGAGAAAAGAAAATAATGGGCTTTATTCACGTCTCCGATGTGGTTGTCCAAGTTAAGCTCCTCTCCCTAAACTTCCTGCACCACTGAGACTTGTTCTTCACTTCTCCAGATGTTCAGGATAGGAAAATAATTTTGTTTCTCTGAATTACACAAAACAATAGCCTTCTTTTCTCCAGTGACTGCAATCTAGGTCTAAGGAGATTAATATCTTAACTTCAGCCTCAGCTAGACTCTTAAAGTCAGGCTATATGAATATTCATCATGTCAATGTCTAAATTTCTCTTACTTCCCGTTTCAGTGCATACAAAATGGAAAGCTTTGAAAGGGGAATTAATACGTTACTCAAGTAATGAAGGTAAGGACTTCCAGAATTACACTGAGAAATTTTTGTCCTTATTAGGATACTTTTGGTCATCTTCAAGATACTTCCTTGTCCTTTTGTGAGATGCTGAAATGTAAGCCTTTTTTTCTGTGTTCTGTGTCATTCACCTTGAGTGACTTCATTTGATAATTAATCAAAATGAACTCCTGTGGTTGATTACATTTTAGGAGTCTCTTTCTGCTTGGGAAATAATATTGCATTTGGTTCAGGTATAGATGTAGCATTTTCTGCTGAAGATTTCTGTGTCTGAACTATTCGGTTGTGAATGTTATGCACACACTTGGTCAAAATATAGGCAGTATAGAGTTTACAACATTAAGAATAAATTATACCATGGAATTTGGATTATATCACGTTAGAAGATTTACTTCAGAAGCCACTTACAAATGCAACAACCTTGTAATTAGAAAGCAGTAGGAAGTTTTCACTGGAAACCAACTCCAGTGCCCCAAACAGTTGTCAAGCACTCCTCTTCTTATTCCTGTAATTACTTTCATTTATCTTATTTATTTGTCCAGAATTTGTCCCTGTGAAACTTCCTGGGAAAGCATTTCTGAGCAGAAGAGAGTTTTATGTGTGCTTGTATATATGTGTTGGGGAGAATGAGGAGGAGAGGATAGAGAAGAGGAAACTAGAGCGAGAATAGCTGAGAACATCAGTATGGCTAGGGGATGCTAAAGGATCTCATAGCCATTTTTGCACTGTAAATACTGCACTAGACATTGTAAATAGCAGCTCTATCTGCAAATAACTTAGTGGATGGCTCCTTGAAATCCACTGTCCTTTGCAACTCTACTTTATTTGTAAGCTCCTATCATCTGTTATGAGAGAGGCTGTCATGATAGGGCTATAGGCCGAGACAGTCTGTGAGCTAAATGCTGCGATTATATGCGCTTGTGAAATTTAGCTTAGGTTGCTCCTATCTGATTAGCATAGAATCCTTTCAGGATGGAATATAGTGTTACAAGAAAGAATTTGCTGGGAAAGAGTCAGCAAAATACTTGCAAAACAAAGTGTAATAGATTCAACAAGAACAAGGAGGAAATCAAGACCGTGCAGTTATTGTCAAAAATATAAAGTCTGAGAGGAAATGGACTTGCAGAAGAATTGCCATCTATAGTTCCTAGGTTGTAGTGGAATACTCATCCTAATGTACTGAAGGAGTAAAATGTCAGCAGTTTTTGCTGCAAAAAGACAGATACTTTTTAAGATTATCTGTCAATTAATTATGTTCTAGAACTTTGCTTATCTAGGACTTACCTTAGAAAAGTTTACTTCTGGGTTATGGACAGGGATGTATTTCTGTTTCTGATAATACAGCCAAGAAGAGTCTAGGACTTTTTAGACTGTCTCAGAATCACACCCTACTTGAAAGTATGTTTTGCCAGACAAACGTTTTGGGTATCAGTTTTTTACTAGCTCATTTGGGAAAACTTAGTGCATCTAGATTCAAGTTCTTTTACTCAAAAAGCAATAGGATAGCAGTTCAAGTTTTTCCTGTAGTGAGGTCAGAGTATCTTTCTCCTTTTATACTGGTTATGTATCTTATTTCCTCTTTGTAAATTATTTGAGTCAACACTACCCAATGTGCAGTGGAAGCAGATCTGAAGAAAACTTAACAGATACAGTGTTTATCTTGCAGAGCTTCTCTGAATCAAATAGAATGATATTTCTGATATCCCTGTTTTCTGGAGGTATATGTTGTAAGTTCACCATAAATTAGTTGTTTTAAGAGAAATGAGAGATTTTAGGTGAGTGATATGAAGCTGTTGTCATAGAAGATGCACCACAAGAGGGGCAAGGCTTTTTCTCTAATTCACCTCAGAAGACTTGAGAAGAAGTCTACAGTGACATAATTGCAAGCAATATTTTGACTGAGGTCCTATTTTCACACAAACTCTTTAAATCCACATGAAATCTCTCATATAAGCTGGAGGTAGCAACTAGGCCTGCTACTTTCATTAAAATGAAGAAAATGTCATTAGCTAAAAGTTGCATTTTGTGGAAAAAAAATAGAATATGGGAGAAAAAATGGAAGAGATAAATCTAGCATATGGCGTTTTTTTGTCATCTAATGGCTAGAGCTAGTGTCCAACAACTGGCAGTGACTACTGGAGAAAGGAAGTAAATCAAGGAAGATGGTAGGAGTTACTACATTTGCAGTTATTTATAACCTTAGAAAATGGAAAACCTAAGAACTCGGCCAGAAACTTTGATGTATAGTGTAAGTTTTTACTGTGATATGCCTCACCTCTGGAATAAATGCTCAGCAGCTGATATTCTAGAATAAAATACTACTGGTAGGAAAAATATTTGCAACTTTTCTGTGCCTGGGCTTTTAGTAAAGTCGTGTTGTATCAAATATTTTTGTTGCTTATGTGCATAGATTCATATTTCATTGCTGTATCACTGGATTTTTGTACTTGCTATAGTAAAACTGAGTATTAAACTGAAAATTTTGATACCTGCTCTACTAGCTATAAAATATTTCACTTAACTGCAATTTGAGTTAGATGTTTTCTATTATTTATTATTAAATATAAAACTTGTACCTTTACAAACAGTTTAGTTATTTTTGCTTTTAAAAATAGATTTGAGAATATCTTTGTATGCACATGGGACTGTTAGTTTTAAAGCACAATAGTTCAGTAGTATTACAAGCTTCTTAAAAGAATCTTTTATGCTTCTATGTCACCTACAACCTGAATGTTGGCTGTTGCGGAGTGCTCAGTGGGAAAGGAAATTTCACCTTGACCTCTTTCTTGCAAATCCCTTCAGTTTTCTGATTGTACTCTCTCTCTGCAGGTGAGAATTTATATTCATCATAAACCAGAAAAATATGATTTTTTAAGTCTGAAAGGCTTACAAGCTTAATGTCTGACTCCACGTGCTCACCATGAATTTTGAGTGATTCAAAAAGGCAAGTAACCTTTCTCTGCTCTCTTTCAGTTTTCACTATGGTCTTACTGACATCTAACACTCCCTTTCTAGTAAGCATAGACTGCACATTTAGCAGGGTTTTTCTGTTTGCCAGGAAGAAAAGATTCATTCTGATTCCTTGACCAGTTGAGTTCTGTAGGGGTGGAAACTGAGAACATAAATTATGTAACCAGACTTTTCTAATTGACTTTGGTTCTACAGTAGTAAGGATAACACTATGAGACTATTATATCATCATTAATAGTAACAGCTCATCCTTCAGAAAAGATGGCTACAATATAAGCCATCTGCACCTTCTCTCATTGCCGAAGAGAAGTCAAGCCGTAAACTGAGTGGGACATATGCTTCTGTATCCTTATCAGGCTAAGGAATCTCACAGGGAGAAAATAATCTGCCATTAAACCAAAAGTGCAACTGTGAACTTCTAAATACTGCTGACACTTACTAATCTTAATGAGCTGTCAGAGGCTGGGGTGAGAGGAGACCAACATATGAGAAAAGTTTTATTGGGAAATAATGTCTTTGATTGTTCTGTTCTGTCTTTCACAATAAAACGGACAAGAAAGGTATATATAGATTGAGAAAGCAAATTTTTATTCACGTATTGTAAGATGAGAGCAATGACTCTTGCTTAGACTTGCCAACATTTATGGAAGATATTTGTCGTTGGGTTTAGGGCCAATGGAGAACATGCACCATACTCTGTGCAAAACCTATGTGACTCTTTCCCAAATCTTCTACTGTTGGCAAAAATGTGTAATTGATTTGGAAAAAGAAGTATCTACTAGCTAAAATGAAAGCCTATTAAATAATTATGAGCTATGTCTAAAGACATCCTAGCCACACATTGAAAAGAAACAGCAAAGGTTGTGAAGTCCTTAAATATATGAACTTCTTAGATATTGGGTTCCCTTATTCTTATGACAGAAAGATAGAATATTCTGTGATGCAACAAATTAAACTAGGATAAAGAAAGAGCTTTCAGAGAAGCCAAGTTGACAATCGTAATCTATATCATACTGCTGGTGGAAGATACAGCTGAAGAGAAAGAAAGGTATGACTTCTTATATGCAATGCCTTGCCATTAGTAGGGGAGATGGCACCTTTGCAGATAGTACTGATGAAGGAGATTGCTTGTGTTTTCTGGATAGGTGGAGCACAGTGTCCTATATCTAGCAGAGGTACCTCTGGTAGTTCAGTTTAAAGCATTAAATTTGTGACAGCATGAGGTTCCTTCCTGGCTAATTTTCCTTGCTGAGAAACAAGACAGATTAATCTAAACTCAGTACTGTGCTGCTGCTAGTGTATGCTGCTAAACAAGTAATCTCTGGAGCCTTTGCAGGACACTGCATAGTGCTGTAATCCTGTTCATTCCCTTCATTATTCCTGGGCTGAACGACTTGCCCTCCCACAAACTGCTAGACCCTGCGAAAGCATACCATTATTACTGTGAGGGTACAAAATCAGTCTTTAGTAAAATGCTATAAGGGAGGAAAGGATGGAGAAAAGTCAAGGTGGGAGGGGAATGATCAAGGTATATGTGCCTTTTAAGGGTATACTTTCGAAAATATTCCTGCAGGATTCCAGTGTCACTTGTCAGCTGTATTGCAAACAGATGCTGTCTCCCTTTCTGATCCACCCAGGACAGATCAGATAATGGATCATGAATGCTAATGCTACATTGGCAGAAATGTTAGCACAGATGCATACAGTAAAAGCTAGACAATCATTCGTCTCAGTGCTTGCCTTTGTGGTCAGTTACCTGTTCACCTTCTGAAAAAGAATGCCACACTTAATAAAAATTAGAAAAAAAAATGTGATTTGGCTAAAAATGTATCATATGTATTTTAAGAATTTATCTTATTTTCATGTTTTCCTTCTCAAGAAAGTTGGTTTTGTTTTTTATTTTGTTGGTTTTTTTTTTTTTTATTGTTGGATCTACTTAGTTCTGCTGCTCTTGCTATGGCCATGGGGTTAATTGGAACTAAAGAAAAATGTACAGTAAGGATTGAAGTTACTCAGATTTGTGGATCTTTTTTTCCCCTGGAAATTAACCAGGGCAGTTGCTGCTTTTCTTTGTCCAAGGCAACTGAAAAAAAGAAATGTCTCACTAAGGCTGAACATTTCTGATTTTACTGCTTTGCTACAGTGGCCATCTGTGATGGCATTTAGTCCTGCTGTCAGTATTGTGATACAAAGAATCATAGAATTGTCTAGGTTGGAAGGGACCTTTAAGATCATCTAGTCCAACCATCAACCTAACTCATAAAAAACTGCCACTAAACCATGTCACTAAGCACTATGTCAACCCATCTTTCAAATGCCTCCAGGGATGGTGCCTCAACCACTTACTTCCCTGGGCAGCCCATTCCAATGCTTAATAACCCTTACAGTGTAAAAATTTTTCCTAATATCCAACCTGAACCTCCCCTGGCACAACTTGAGGCCGTTTCCTCACCTGTGACTTGGGAGAAGAGACCGACCCCCGCATCACTACAACCTCCTTTCAAGTAGTTGTAGCGAGTGATAAGGTCTTCCCTCAGCCTTCTTTTCTCCAGGCTTAAAAAGGACATGCGCGTATACATGTGAAAATATCACTGAAATGTTGCATTTATGACTTTGGTTTCGCTGCTATAGCTAGAAATGGAAGTCAAGACAAAACTATTGGTTCAGCTGAAGCAAATTTTAATTCAAAAGGCAGTAATATAAATGGTCTTTATTGCAGGATGTTATGTTTTTGTCACTGCTTTTGGCATTACCTAGGTGCATCCAGGCATTGTCAAACCTGTCACAGACAATAGCATATATTCTTTTTTCCATTAATGTTGTTCTGCAAATTTGTTACCCAGGGTAACAGAGTAAGAATACAACTCGAATACTTTTTGTCACTGATGTTACAGTGCCATTTTTGAGAGCTTTTGCAGTCATTTTACAAAATTGGGAATAGCAGCACTTGGGAAGGTTGGCTAAAGCTTTAAATTCATTAAAATATATTGCAGTCTTTTCCAGTTCAAAAATGTTCACTACTTGACCAAAGAGAACATATATGTGAGACAATACTCTGTTGGCTCTTTTCCTAGAATGCGATGTCTGCATTCTGCTCCTGAAGGTGTTTAGGGTCTACATTATGCCCAGCTGAGAGTATTAAGGTGAGTTCTAAACCTTGGTACATAAGGTATTGACACATTTATAGTATTTTAAAAGCCCTGCATATATAACAGTACAAAAATTTAAAGTAACCACAACAAAATAAAGTGTCATTATGAATTCCTAAGGGAGACAAAACCAGTGTTTTTGACTATATCTAAATAAAAATGGTACCTATTATGTCTTAGTAGAATATCGTTGAGCAAGCTGTAAGAAAACATCTCTTTACTTGGACTGTTATAAATAGTTTCTGTCCTCTGAACATACATTCTTTCTTCTTTTCATTATATTCTATGTAGTAAGAATGAAAGTACTAGCCAGAAAGTTTTGTTGTTTTTGGTTTGGTTTTTTGTTGTTGTTTTTTTAACTGAGTTTGATACCTGCATTCAAAAAAGATAAAAATTTTCAGGGAACATTCCCTTTAAATTATGACATAAAGAAAATGAGTCTGTTTCTAATTTTAGAGCCCTTAACTGACTTTAGTGGATCAAAGTTAAGAGGAATTTACACCATATTTGAAATAAATATATATATGTAAACACATGAAATTGCAAAAGGTAGTAGCCAACCTCATTCAGAAACCCTAGCAAAAAGAGGTGATGTTTGCATAGTTCTAAATGCACAAAAAATGTTGTGCTCTTCCAAACCATTAAATGTCACATGCCAGATGAAGAAAAGAGCTATGCAAGGTGGGCCAGCCAAACATAGCCAGGATAGTGAATGCATTTTCTGGGAAAAAACCAACAGTAAACCAAATAAATACACAATCCCCCAAGCAAACACCTTTTCACCTTTTTTTTTT
>VXAK01021652.1:0-28581 GCA_013399435.1 Arenaria interpres | reverse complement strand
AAAGAGGGGAGATTTAGATGAGATCTCGGGAAGAAATTTTTCAGTCTGAGGGTGGTGAGAGCCTGGCCCAGGTTGCCCAGAGAAGCTGTGGCTGCCCCATCCCTGGAGGGGTTCAAGGCCAGGCTGGATGGGGCTTGGAGCAACCTGGTCTGGTGGGAGGTGTCCCTGCCCGGGGCAGGGGGGTGGAACTTGATGATCTTTAAGGTCCCTTCCAACCCAAAACATTTTATGATTCTGTGATAGTTCCTCGTGCCCTGCTAGAATGCTACGTGCATTTTTTTGTGGTGTTGTGTGTTGGAGAGGATTACAGTAAGTGGAACACAATTCTGAGGGTAGTGGCAACGCTGACTTGTGAGAAAAGATCACTCTCTGTGTGCGTGTGTGTTTTCCAGTATAGTCAAGGGGTGTCTTTACCTTTAGATTCAAAGTCATAATCAAAGGTGGGGGGATGACGATTTAGCCAAGTCCATAATCCAAGTTTTTAACAGAGAAGGATGGTTGCCAGCACTTGGAAGAGAAGCAGGTGTTCTGTGAAGGTGGTCATGAATATCATTCAGGTGGTCCAGAGGGAGACGTTAGATGCTGCGCGTTCCCACCTTGCTGACTTTGAACCGGAGAGCGTGATACACGGGAAGCTGGAACAAGGGAAATGTTGCTGTGATAAATACTTTTCAGCATTCATCAGGGAAGCACTTGGGATTTTTCTTCAAAGTACAATCAACTAGGGAAAATTTAGGAAATCCTGGAGTTAGGTGGCTTTTTGTAGATTTGGGATGGAGACAAATACATATTCCATATCTTGAAAAGAGAAAGTTCAGCCTTGAGCAGTCTTTTGCCTACATAAAGCCAAGGAGGCGGGAGGAGAAGATGCTTATTTTGAGAGCTTTCCCTTACAAACTGGACCCTGAAAGCTTGTGGCTCTAAACAGGGAAAACTCTCTCTCCTTAAAATGTTGCTCAAAGAAAAGTCACTGACAACCAACAGGGGCTTGTGTCATGTTAAATTTGTGGTTCCCCTTGTACGTCCCCCTGCCCCTTCCTGGGTACTGAGCTTCCACGTGGGTTGTTGCGTGATTTTCTGGCTTTGGGTAACAATTCCGTGGCCCATAATTTGTGAAGGATGACTTTGAATATTGGCCTCAGCTTTTTTTCTGTATTTTAGCAGTCTGAGTGGGTATCGCTTGAAAGGTATTCCAGACTTTACAAATTATTATTCTTTCCCTAAGCACTACTCCTGAGCTTGGATCGGAGTGAGAAAGGACTACAACTCCGTGATCACTAGGAATGGAAGATGGCTTTTCTAAAACATTCTAAGAAACTTTTTTTTCTAAAGAGGAAACACTGGAAATACAACTTCTAATTATTTGTTAGTCCTCTAATAGAAGCTTTTAAGTGTTTTAGGACATAAATCTAGCCATAGAGCTGTGCAATTTTGTGTCTGCAAGTAGGAAACTTTGCTTCTTTAGATTAAAAGTGATGTTCCTTTTTCCACAGTTAGAAGGTAGAAGATAGGTGTGGTGAGGAAGAGTGGACAATACAACCAGTGCTTGCCAGGCATGTAGTAAAAGGAGAGCTGGGCTGAGAGGAACCTGATGAAGTTGAACATGGGCCAGTGCAGGGTGCTGCACCTGGGGAGGAATAACCCCCTGCACCAGGACAGGTTGGGGGTGACCTGCTGGAGAGCAGCTCTGAGGAGAAAGACCTGGGAATCCTGGTGGACAACACGATGCCCATGAGCCAGCAATGGGCCCTTGTGGCCAAGAAGGCCAATGGCATCCTGGGGGGCATCAGGAAGAGTGTGACCAGCAGGTGGAGGGAGGTCATCCTGCCCCTCTGCTTTGCCCTGGGGAGGCCCCATCTGGAGCACTGGGTCCAGTTCTGGGCTCCCCAGTTCCAGAAGGACAGGGAACTGCTGGAGAGGGGACAGCAGAGGCTAGAAAGATGATGAGGGGCCTGGAGCATCTCTCTGATGAGGAAAGGCTGAGGGACTTGGGTCTGTTTAGTCTGGAGAAGAGAAGGCTGAGGGGGGATCTGATCAACACCCATAAATACTTCAAGGGTGGGTGTCAGGAGGATGGGGCCAGTCTTTTTCAGTGGTGCCCAGGGACAGGACAAGAGGAAACGGGCACAAACTTGAACATGGGAAGTTCCATCTGAACATGAGGAGGAACTTCTTTCCTGTGAGGGTGGCAGAGCCCTGGCAGAGGCTGCCCAGGGAGGTGGTGGAGTCTCCTTCTCTGGAGACATTCCAACCCCACCTGGACACGTTCCTGTGGGACCTGCTCTGGGTGGCCCTGCTCTGGCAGGGGGTTGGACTGGATGATCTCCAGCGGTCCCTTCCAACCCCATAGCATTCTGTGAAATGCAGTTGCAGATAAAGGGACACCAAGAAATCATAGCTGCCTGTAAAAGATTAATGAAGTGGTCTGTAGTGAATCTCTACCTGAAGGTAGCCATTTGCTGTGAGGATTCCAGAACTTAGAAGCCAGAGGGTTAGGCCTGAAAGAATTTGACTTAAAAATGCAGCCCTCCAAACCGAAGGAACTGTACCCCGAACTCTGTGGTAGCGTTATGGGTATATGTGAAATCGCCGTAAAAGAAACAAGCAAAAAAACAAGCAAAAAAACCTCAACAAGGTTTCTTTGAGCTGGCAGTTTTCACATCGTGCAGCGTCTGGCTGCTGTGTCTGAAGTTACCTCTGAGTCCTTCAGAGTCTTGGGAACATCCACATTTTGAACTGCCTCGCTGGCGCTGCTGGGGAAGGCGGTGTTCCTCCCGAAAAACGGTTATGTGAAGGAGTTCAGTAACCAGTAACTTGAAGGTGCTCCTCTTAGGGTAATTCCCAACTCTCCTGTAGCTTCCCGCCTGCTTTCTTCTTCCTTAATTAGATTGCCTTCAGAGAAAGAAACGCCGTCGTAGAGCTCTCCGCCATCCACCGTGCTAATTTTTCAGTGCTTTGGCATTTATGAAATACACCCCGTTACAGAACTCGCTGTCTCTAAATAAGACCTACCTAAAGTTTGGGGTCTTTATCTGGGAGATGTTTATCCAGTTCTAGAGGTTTGTTGTTGAGCTGCCCGTTTCATAAATGGCACGTCGGAGATTACAGCGATTAACGATGCGAGTGTTGACTTGCTTCGTGATTTTGGATAAAAATCATGCGAGCACGTACGAACGCTTGTTAGGGGCAAAACTACATTTCTGCTATAGATGGTTTGATTTGAATTAATGCTGGGAATATGTGTGTGTACAACGTATACATTTGTCAGACCTCAGTAGGGCTGCAGAAGGGCCCTGCCAGCATTTTTTCCGATAGAGCTCTTGCGCTGCTGGAACAGTCTGAGCGTGGACTTGGCTGGGTGAGGTGAGGCTGACTCAGAGCTGCCTTCTGTTATTTTATTCTTTAAAAAAAAAAAAAAAAAAGGGTATTTTTTTCTGTACGTAAAGATACTGAATATTCCTATATCTCTTTTCACGCAAGATGCAAAAATACAGATAGGAAAACCAGTTTTGCCCTATTTCACAGATTTTGGAAATTCCCTCAAAATATTGATTTTAATGGAAACAAATGGAAGTGATATCGAGTATGAAATCCATTTTTGCTATCCGTTTTCTTCTGCGGAAGAGAAAAAAACCCCCAACACTCTGATTGCCTGTCCAGCTGAACTTTAGGAACAGACTATTTCACGCAGCTGGCGGTGAGAGACTTCTTGATTTCGACCTCCACTGCGTACCTGTTGTAATATCTCAGCTGTCAAAGGCTTCATAGTTTATTTTATATTTATAGAAGTCAAATGATTATTGTAGTCTATTTTTTTACGCTCTCATTTGGATATCAGCAGTAACCAGCGGGTTCGTGGTACGCTCTTAGAGCTGCTTGGTGGGTTGTAGTTGGGATTGAGACCCTGAATTGCATTTTTGTGGATTTGTGACAAAGTTTTTTTGAATGTGGGGACCCCTCTGTGTTACGATGGGAGAACCTGGACTGGTTTTTTCAGACCGTTTAGGGGTTGCCTAAGGGAAGGCAATTGCAGTCCACATCCGTGTGTCCATCTGTGGAGTGATGCACAGCTTTAGGCTGCCTTTAGAGGCAAGAAACCGTACGCTGCTTTTTGTCAAGGGATCTGTGGGAGAGATCATAAAAGACCTGCCTGTCTTGAGCTAGTCTTAAAATCAGCCCAAATCATTCTTTATCCTGTGCTAATAAAAGAAGTAGTTGTTTCCACATGTCTTCTGAAGCGTTAGTGTATGAAAAAGCTCCGAAGTCTTAGACTATAGACCGTAGACTACGGAGTCTAGGTTGGAGGCTTTTTGAAGTTGTGTCTGTTTCATAGAATCATAGAGTTGTCCAGGTTGGAAGGGACCTTTCAGATCATCGAGTCCAACCATCAACCTCACTCTGATAAAAACCATCACTAACCCATGTCTCTAAGCACTATGGCAACCCGGCTTTTGAATCCCTCCAGGGATGGTGCCTCAACCCCTTCCCTGGGCAGCCCATTCCAAGGCTTCAGAACCCTTTCTGTGGAAAAGTTTTTCCAAATATCCAA
The DNA here is from genome assembly GCA_013399435.1 of Arenaria interpres. Taxonomy (NCBI): domain Eukaryota; kingdom Metazoa; phylum Chordata; class Aves; order Charadriiformes; family Scolopacidae; genus Arenaria; species Arenaria interpres. Next base: position 24,032 of record VXAK01021652.1, on the reverse strand, counting down.
TCCAATCCTCCCCTGGTGCAACTTGAGGCCGTTTCCTCTTGTCCCATCGCCTGTTCCTTGGGAGAAGAGACCCACCCCCTGACCAACCCCGTTTAGCTTGGTGATGTTTACCAACTCTGAATACTTAGTTTGGCTTCTGGGGCAGCGCTGAGAGTTAAATAATGTCACCAGCTGACTTCATGAGAGTAAGGTCCGTTCGACACCCGCCCGTATGGTCCTTCATTGAAGACAGCCATCTCCATGCAGAATGGCTGATGGCAGAATTATTCTAAGTGAGAAATGCCAATAAAATACAAAACACAGCCCTTTTCTACCTATTTTTTTGTGTGTCATTTGCCATCAACTGAAATTTTGTTTTCTTTTGTGATTTTTCTCCTTTACCCTTTCAGGAATATGTTTTATAATTAAAAATCACACCACCACCCCTCCCCCAAAAACCAGATTCAGTCGTATGTGAGGGCTAACACGGTGGTGATAGTAATATGAACAGCTTGCTACAATAAGATTTGTTTCTTTGGAATAAAAGTGCTTAAGGATGTTTTGTGCTCCTAGATATGCTGATTTGGTTTTTTTTGTGTGGATTTGTGGTTTTTTTTCTCCCATACTACTCAAATGTCTCGTGTCTCAAGCTCTCGGGGTAATTTGCTATCAGTGGGAGTACCCTTACATTTTGGTGCCATTAGTCTTTTATTGCCCCCTCCTCACCGGTGTTCCCAAGAACTTTGTTGGAACACCTTTTAAAGATGTGAAAAGTGGTAATAATTGACATTTCTTGTCTGATCTGTCTCGGGTGTCAGTGACATGACATTCATTAACAGGGCTGGTTGGGGGCAGGGTAGGATTTGGCAGAAGCTGAACTTGGCAACATTATTTCTGAAAGGGAGAGATTTTAGATTTAAATCACGTTTGAGAATGGTAGTAATTAGTAGTAGGAAAAATAACCAATTTTGTCAAAGTTTGGATCAATACTTGATTTGTTTCCCCTTGTCAGAGCTACTCTGTCTGCAAACTGGGAGGCTTGTTTTAGGATTACTGCTCTGGAGAATCCTTCAGCCAGGTTGTAAATGGATTGCTCAGAGTCATAGCAAAGGCAGGAGGTTGCAGAGCAGTGGAGGGGGTTTGCCAGGCTCCTTTCACACTCCTTTTCAGTGTGAAAACATCTGTGTAATCAGCAAAAAAAATAATCTTTTGGGCTCTTAAAAATATTAGGAAAAATGTTTACACAGAAAGGGTTCTGAAGCCTTGGAATGGGCTGCCCAGGGAAGGGGTTGAGGCACCATCCCTGGAGGGATTCAAAAGCCGGGTTGCCATAGTGCTTAGAGACATGGGTTAGTGATGGTTTTTATCAGAGTGAGGTTGATGGTTGGACTAGATGATCTGAAAGGTCCTTCCCAACCTAGACAAGTCTATGATTCTGTATGTTTTCTGTAGGTAACATAAGGTAGGAAACTTATCATCGCTAGTTCTTTCCGGTGCTCTTGCTGCTCCACAATTTAATTTGAACATAACATCAGCAGTTCACTAAGCCTGGCTAAAACGCACTGGGTATTGTCTTGAGTCTTGGCAAAGGGTGATAAATTTAGTCAGTCTTGAGGAAGACAGATGCTTTTTTTGCGGGGAGAGAAAGATCATAGGTGTTACCGTAGTACTCCGGTTCTCTAACGTTCTTTGGAGGCCACGGATGCTGCAGAGTGGTGAAGACACTTCTTTCTTTCTTTATTTATTTATTTTATTTATTTACTCTGACTGTACTATTGCTACCAGCTGGGTAGGTTCACCAGATTCAGTGCACACACACACACATTACTTGACAGAGCCAAGTCGTCCAGGTAGAATAAAAATAACCTGCCTACGCAAAGTATGGTTTCTGCTTCCCCTGGTCCTGGGTTGGGGTGGAGGGGGCGGCAGCTGCTCCTGGGAGGAGGAGAAGGCTTCCCTCGCCCTCTGCCCGTCTGCCGTCTGCATTCTCAGCCATCAGGAATGTTTTCTTTCTTTCTTTTTTTTTTTGCAGATGACACGACTGGTGCTGCCCGGCATGGTGGAAAGGTGAGTCACACTAACACTATCCAGACAAAGTCATCATTATTTATAGGGGAGAATCCTTTCTTGAAAAATTCATTACTGTGACTAATCAGCCTAGTCTCCATGTTTTAATGGCAGAGTAATGCTGGGTGAGTCACGCTGATGGTGCATGAATCATCAGACGGTGGAAGCCTTTTCCACTCAATTCCCTTTTTATTTTTCCTCTCCCTTCTCCACTGTTGTGGTGATTCCTTTTAGAACAGAATTAAAAAGCCCGTCTGACTCATCGGCACTAACTCAACAACCTGCTATTCTGAGGGGGTGGTTACAGTTCCTGGGAATAACCTTCTTAAGGCTATTTCTCTAAGTCATTGTAAGTAAAATGGATGCAAAGAATATGTTCTCATTATACAGTAGGAGGTATATTGAGGAAAGGTTGTGATCGTTTGGAAAAGTAGAATTGAAGACCAGCTCTAAAATAAGAGTTAATGCACACCACTGTCGCCGTGGAAAACGTGAACTGACTTCTCAGCTGGCTCCCAGGTGACATTAAAAGGTGCACGGGTTCCGTGTGGTCCCTCCAGGCTGTTTTCTGGCTGACGTTGACTGTCCCAGGCTGTTGGCCATCTCTGTTGAGGTGCTAGCCCAAAGTCAGGTCCAAGCTACACTCGTGTTATGAGGAAAGCAGTGTAGAACCACGCACGACAGTCACCTTGGAATTGCCTCCAAGCAAATACTACAGGAGGAGGATACGTATGGGGCAGACCTCCCAATCCAACAAAGATTAAGAAAAAAAATTGGTGTTTCTTGCGTCGTCCCACTGTCTGGGAATCTTCACTGCGGATCGGGATTCAGTTAATTCAAGTGTTGCACTCACCCAGAGGGAGCGTTTCGCCTCTAAACCAAAGTTTCTTCGTGGGTACAAACTGTCAGAGCCGGTGGGCGGTGGGGAGTCGGTGTCTAGCACATCAGGGTGAGGGCAAGCTTAGATTTTCCAGTTAATCGGGAGATAAGAATGAGTTATTTCATGTAAAGAAGCTTGAGTTAGAAAAGAAGACCCAAGACAGAGCTCTGCTTTATTTCCTGATAAAGCTAGAGCAGAGGGTGAGGATGATAGTACAGTGGTGGTGGCTACTCAGGGCTTGCAAGTCAGAAGTTACTCCTTGCCCTGTACTGTTAGTGATTGATAAAGGGACCTGCCTTTTGTGAAACCACCGCCCTCTGAAGATGCCCACGTGCCCAAAACCATTCTACTTTTGAAGGATTTAATGTGGTTTTGTTGTCAATTTTTTGGAACTTTGAAGCTCTAACAATTTTTTTTGGCCTCGGTTTCTTCTGTGTCTAAACAAATGTGGTGGTTATCCATTTGGCAGAGTTCAATTATAGATTAGATCTATGATTCCATGATCGCTTCAGCTTCTCAGGACAGGATGATGCAGCCTTTACTTACAGAATATCCTCTCTATGGTTTTTTTCTGTTTTTTAACTGATTTGAATGAAAGGCAGCAAACGGGGATCCTGCTGGCTTGTAGTTCTGCCTGCCCTTGAGCACACCCCATCGCGGTTCTTCTCACTTCTCTTAACTATGCGATTACCTCGGGAATCTCACAGATAAATGTTCAAAGAAGCTCGGAAAGAAAAGGTTAATAGTGGTTAAAAAGAAAAAAAAACCCATCTTGAACTTCTTCCCATGTGTGAAGAGCCACTTTGAATGACTGCTCAATTTGAGTGGAGGCTTTGGTTGCTGTCCCAAGGAAAAAAAAAAAATATATATATTTAGAAAAAAGCTTCCTTTTTTTTTTTTTTTTTCCTCTGTTTGGTTTTGTGAAGTCGGTTGGGTTTCTGGTGAGCAGGAGCAAAGTCTGAGGCTGCCAACTCCTGCACAGTCACAGCTCACAGGCCATTAACGCCGCCAAGAGCCTGTAACCACAGGAGGACGTGGCCGTCCGGCAAATCCCAGAGCAGGGACGGGCGGTCGCTGCTCTTCGGGCCGACCATCAATTGCTCACCTGGGACAGCGGGTTAGGAAAAAGGGCTCCAGGCTCTAAGAATAACACTAAACTAGAAATCCCGTCGTTGTTCCTCACTTTTTTTCAGCTAGGATAGCGTGCTGGGGAGACAGACGTGACGTAGCACTCCAGAGCATTGTGCAGCTATAGTGCCTACTTTCAAGTACTTGAGCATGGGTTTTATGGCACTGTATTACAAGACAAATACAGAAATAAAGCAGGTTTTACATGCTTTGCATGCAGGTCTGTCAGGAGGAAACGCAACTGCATCTTGGTGCGTCTGTTGCTCTTTATTTATCATAAACATAACAGCATTAGATGAACGCCGCTTCTGGGAATGGCATTTAGATTCTCTGCTGCGGCTCCTCTCCCTGTGCTCTGAACGCTCAAAGTGACAATTTATAATCTGCGCCTTCCTATTACACTTAAATGAGCAGTTCCTCTGTAAATTTTCAGGCTACCCTCTTAAGGTGGGAGACTCCTAGAAGGAAAAACTGAGGCTTGATGCCTTTGGGAAGGAAAAAGAGAAAAAAATAAATAAATCACCAAAACCCCAACCACCCCCCAAAATCAGTTGGCTGTTTCTAGACAAATATCAAACTCTGGTACTTATTGCCAGGGAAGTAGCAAGTGCATAATTACATTACAGAGGAAGCTTGCTCTTTCCACTTGGTGTGCAGCTGGAGCAGGCGCTGGTTGCCACAGCAACGGGGAGATGGCTAAATATAGCCTCCCTGGCGCTGGACCGCTTAAGGTAGAATGATGGGGAGGTGCGAGGGTGTGGGTCCGGTTCTCCTCGCCTTCACCAACTTTCTCATTTCTTTTATTTTTTTTATTTCTTTTTTCTTTCTTTTTCTCTGAAGCGCTCCGTTGAGTTGGATGGAGCCAACATTTCTTCATCCCGCAGTTCTTCGTTTTCTTCCGCGGCTCCTCTAAGAAGCGAAATTGTAATTGGAGTAATTGGAAGTGTCCCCCCTACACGCACGCTTCTGGGTTTCCTTTTTATCTGGAGGCTTTAAGCTTTTAAGGCTAGGGCTGTTTTCTTCCTAAATTAAAAAAAAATACACCGACCACAAAACCCACGGTGGCATTGACTGCTTCAGAGACGGATACGTGGAACTTCTGCCAGGGGCTGCTACTCATCTGTTGTGTTTCCAGGAGGGTCAAACCATGAATTCACTGCACCTGGATGATGGTCACCGCTGCTGGAAAGCTGTGGTCCAGCCAATGCTGGGGACCTGGGCTTTACAGCCTGAACGCCAACCTCTCTTCTAAAGCTTCAGTTTGTTTTTTGGGCACGAGGCTCGTGCTTATCCGCATAAATTCTTACCCCTTTTCAAATCCCGTCAAGCTTTTGTCCCCAGTTAAGTTTTATGGCAAGTAATTCCCGTAGCCTGTATGTGGGAAGAGCCCTTCCTTTTATCGGATCTAAATTTCAGTCTTTCATTTCAATAGATGTCATCTTTCTTTTGTATTCCGAGAGGATAAATCGAGATCTTGATCTTTGTCATTCATTAGTGCGTATACTATTATCATGGCTGCTCTTAATAGTCTCTTAAGTAGGTAAATGGCACCAATCTTTTCACCTCGTCGATGTATCGGGGTGTTTTGTTTTTTTTCTCCTTTCCCCCTTTCTTAAATTATCAGGTTCTTAATATTTCTGCCCTATACTTGGAGAGATAGAAGTCTTCTCTAGCCTGTACTACCAGATTTCAGTGGTGGTGGATCTGATCCCTGCCATTCCCTCCGTCCTGTTCTTTGGCTGGTTTTGGTGACTGCTGCACGAAGGAGAACTCCCTGTGGACTTCGTGTGGGTTTTCCAGGGAGCAGATAGCTGATTTAGAGTCCTGCAAGGTTTGCGATTAATTCACGTTACTTTCTTTAGCGTCTATTGTTGGTTTTGTTAATCCTGATTTTTTTTTTTCATCTGTCATTCCGTAGTCTGTTCACAGAGCAGTCTGCACTCTTAAAAAAGTTCCTTATAGTATTCTCCAATCTAGTAATCTCTTAAAAACGGCACGAATACTCATTTCACTGCTAATCCCCATTTGAGCTCATGAATAAATATCACAAGCACCACCTGTCTCGGTATGAGAAACTTCTGGCATCACCGTTAACCTTTTGCTGTCGTGAGAGTTCGTGATTAATTTGTGGTCTCATTTTCTCCATCCTGCATATTTTGATCCACGCTGCTGCTTTATTTCGCCACCCGAGCCTTGCAGGTAACCCCTGAAATACGCGATGAACTTGGGCAAAGGGGTTTGAAATCCTGAACGACTGAAGCGATGCTTTTCTGTCCTGTTAGCCGTCTCGTTTCTGGAGGTGAATCCATCGCAGATTTAATTCACGCTTGTGTCGTGGCAGAAGGCACACTGGTTTGAATCTGTTGTCACGATTTTCAAAGAGTTATGCTCTTTTAATTTTTAAGGGGCGGTTAAGCTCAGGTGTTTGTTTTCAAGAGGGCTACTTAAATCATTGTGGCAGCAGCGGCAAGTTGCTTGAATTTACGACAGGGCAAGAAGAAGCAGAGATGCATCTTTCACTGTGTCGGACTCTCTGGTAGCACCTTCTGACACCGTCCTTGTCCTAATTTGCCTGAAGCTTTTAAAATGAATTCTTCTTTCCACCTAGCCCTGGAACAGGTTGCCCGGAGAGGCGGTGGAGTCTCCTTCTCTGGAGACATTCAAACCCCTCCTGGACACGTTCCTGTGGGACCTGCTCTGGGTTGGACTGGATGATCTCCAGAGGTCCCTTCCAACCCCGTATCATTCTGTGATTCTGTGATATGTCCGTTTTTGTAGGTAAAACTAGTGACGGAAATAGATGGGCTCAAAATCAGGCAGTGGGTTGGGAAATCCAGGAGTCTTACTTTCTGTCCCACCTGCAGATGCTTTGGAAGCGCTTAGCAGAGCGGGTGGTAGCTCGTTTCAGACTGGTACCCCTACCTAGATATTATTGTGGAATACTTTCGGTGTTACTGCCATACAGCAATAAAACAACTTACTTTCTCTACTCATCCACTGAATATCTTCCATGCTGTAGTAAAACACTTCTATTTGAGCAGTAGGTTCAGGTACTTCCTATCTTGAAGATCCATCACGAAGTAACCTACAGAAGATAAAAGGGATTACCAAAGTATAAACTACACAACAAACTTGTATAGCCATTTCTGCCACCTTAGCCCGACGTTTAGAAGTTGCCTTTTGGGCTTGTGCCAGCTTCGCTCAACCAAATTTGTATAGTTTAGCCCAGTGTGGGTGTGTATGTGTATGTATGGAACTTGGTTCTCTTGCTGTATCAACCTTAAGAGTTATTCCTGATTTCCACCAGTTGCTCGAATGTTTATATTGTGCTTCAAGTCGTCTTGGGAAATTTCAATTTAGGATTTTGTTGGGTTTTTTTAAAGATATCTTAATCTCAGTCACATCCTGAAGTTTTTCTTTAGGCTTGCAGTAATTTTATGAAATGTGAAAGGTGATTCCTTTATGTCCTGATAATAATGCGTCTTTGCTGCCTTTCAGATCAAAAGGGGTAATCCTGAATATCTCCTCAGCTGCTGGGATGTACCCAACTCCGCTGCTGACTCTTTACTCCGCAACCAAGGTAAGCATTCTTTTCCACACCGAAATCAAGTGTCAAACACAAGCCAACACCACAGCAACGAATGTTTTGGTGTCCATCTAGTGGTGCTTTCATGAACTAAAAGTACTGAGTTTCTAACTTAAATTTTTTCCAGTAGTGGAAGCTGGAAGGTTGAGAGAGAAATGCGTGCAACTGGCACGGAAACAACTATTTTACGTATTTCATCATGCATTCTGCTTTAACACGGAAAAGGATGCTGGAATATCAAGCAAGATTAGTGTGAGGTTGAGAAGTGACATCCACTGAAGTTTAACACACTTCCTTATTTTGCCTTTGAAACTTTTTTCCCTAATCTTACTGAAGATGCCTATCTTCAATATATAATGTATATATATTTATTTAAGTAGGACTCTTCTGGTGTTTGCTGGAAGCAAACATTTTTCCTCCTTTTTTTATTAGTTGCCTTAAATTTAGCATTTCAGGTAAGAGAAAGGACAGAGCTCCAGGAGCTCACCATCACCAAATAGTCAGCTTCCCTTATCTGCTGACTACATGTCCTCCTAATGCAGCCTAGAATGTCGTTTGATGTTCTTGCAGCTTGTGGACTATCGGTTTATCTTCTCCCTGGAAGCCACCATAAATTCCAGGTTCTTTGCAGCAGGGCTGCTACTTGACCAAAATTAAGGCACGATGTTAACTCACTCCGTATGTGGAACTTGGCACTTCGCTCCGTGCCAGTCCAGAAATCTCATGATGTTTAACCATAATCAAGTTTCTCAGGGTCTCTCTGGACTGAAGCTCTGTTGTGTCAGCAGCTCCATCTAATGTTGGATGAGGGTGTGCTTTGTGTCATCATCTAGGTCACTGCCAGGAGACCCAGAAGAATATGGGCTTCTTTATTGATTTGTAGGGTTCTCTGCTTGTTATCAGCCAGTTGCCAAGATATTGATCATGGCCCTTTGAGCCTGGTGGTCCAGCCAATTTTCAGTTTGGCCAGCAGTTTGTCCTTTCAGCTCGACTTCCAAGTGAGAATGCCGCAGCAGATGGCGTCAAAAGCTTTACTGAAGTAAAAATGTATCTATACACGCACACATATATATTAAAAATCTGTTTCGCTCATCTACAAAGCTTGTCCACTCTGTTGGAGATAGCAATTTGGTCAAACATGATTTGCTGTTGCTAAATCTGTGACTGTTTCTGATGTATCTTCTTGTCCTTTGTGTACTTAGAAATTATTTCCAAGAGGAGGGCTCCGTGATCTTTCCACAAGCTGAGTTAAAGCTGATGGGATTATTCTTGCCTTTTCAAGGAGGGGTATGTTAGCCCTCTTCCAGTGGTCAGAGACCTCCCCCAGTTTCCGTAATTCTTCAGATACTGCAGGCAGCAGACTTGTACACATACAGACTAGTTCCTTCAGCTCTCTTGAGTGAATCCATGGTGGCTCCATCGAGCTTCTCTGAGTAGTCCCTAAAATGTTGCTGCCTCTGCCTGTCTCTTCCATTAAACAAAGCTGATGCCTGCAGAGGCACGTGAGCAGGCTTTGGCTGTGCAAAGGCAAGCGTTGAATAACTGAACTTTTTTTTATCCTTTATCTCTAGATTGTCTCCCTCGTCCATCAAGAGATCCCCACTTCTCTGAAATGCCTCCTGAAACTGGTGTACCTGTAGGATCCTTTACTGCTCCCCTCAAAGTCCTTTGCTAGGCTTTTCCTAGCTTGGATTTTATTTCTAAGTACCCGATAATGTTTTATGTTTCTCTTTTGTTCCTTCTCCTTGTTTCTGTCTCTCCTACACTCATTTTTAGTTTGTCAACAAGCTCCCCACTTCCAACACATCTTCTACTGAAATGTCCTGTCGTCTTCCACAACGGGCTGGTTTATTTTACCAGCTCATAAGTTACTACTTTATTTCTTGTGGAATTTATCTGCTCTGGTTTCTCTTTGCGTCACTGGGGCAGTTTTGTCTTTCTCCGGCTAGTCTTTATTTTTTTTTTTTCCAAAGATACTTGTAGGGGCTTCTAAAACGTTTGCCTAAAAGGTCTCCAATTAATGCTGTAAAGACAGAATATGGGTGTACACAGTAGGGAACTGAAGTATACATGATAAAACTAAAAGCAAGAGACATTTACACTGGTATTAGAGCAGTATGGCGCTGCAGCTTTTTCAGGTGCACCCAGAAATTACCTTAAATACTTCAAGAAGGTCTGAGCAGAACCTCGACAGGATGAAGAAGCCATCAGTAGTGCCATTCGCGTCAGAACAGACCTATGTTTCCTCAAGACTCTTCGTATTTCCAGAAAGGAATCGATGCACGCTATTTTATTCATACTGAAAGAGGGGATATTTAAGTTTAGAAATCACGAAAGCCTGAATTAGTTTTAGCTGATATAATTTATTCTTGAAATAGCTGTTTCCTGAGAGCCCAGTTCTTTGTTTTAATACGAAAGGTCACTTTTCCTTGTGGCAGCGCCTTCAGCTTTATGGAACGAATCGAGCTTTTGATTTCAGTGATAATATGCCTTACGCTGCTTTGGTTAGTCTGTTGTGTTTTTTTTTTCGATGAGAATCTCAAATATTTCCTCCCCTCCCCCTAAGAAACTCAATTACAGGTTAAGTAATCTGCTTATTCTCAGCACTGCTCATCTCCTACCGCAGCAAGATTAGTAAGCATGAAAGTGACTCCCCTAATGTAGCTATAGAAAGACTGTATCTGCAATTTCTAGGTTGGTTTTTTTTTCCCCTCGTCTGTATAGAGGGGATTGAAAGTATAGTATCCTTCAGGTCTAAGTCAATGGCTTTGGCTAATTATCAGGAACAGGCGCAGTCCCGCTCTTTTTAACCTTCTCGCGGAGATTCCCTATTTTACAAGGAAACAAGGTACTTTAAAGGAATGGCAGTCACTCCACTGGTCCTACTCGGCCCCCTTGTTTCACTAAAACAAGAAAGCAGAGCGGAACCTGATATTTTTATCTCACTGGACAGCAGGAGGGAAAAGTGGAAAAAGGGGTTTAGAAGAACCTCAGGGAGGGGGAATCTTCTCTGCATGGTTATGGAAGTGGCTCTATCAGACGTGAGGGCATCTTGAAGGCAGGTACTAGCATCCACCTCTTCATCCCTTTCTCTTCATTCCTTAAGCTTTTCGTCTTGTTGACTTCTAAAACTTCCAGAAGTCCACCTGTGGAGGTGGGCTTCAGGACTAGGAAGATGTATCGCCATAAGGTGGCATTTCTTTCTTAAAAGTGTAAAGGCAGAGTACAAAGTATTTAAACACTATGTTTTAAAAACCGTGCACAAGAGAAACTTACTGTTGGCACTCTTTAAAAAGAAAGAGGTCTAAGGAGATGACGTAAGTAGTGAACATACAAAGACTTACTTTCCTTTTTTAACTAGCCTTCTTGTAACAAATCTAGTTTCTTTTCCTCCTAAATGAAAAAGGGGTTTATTTGTTTAGATCGAGCCTCACTTCTGTAAAAACCCATCCTAAGCGTTGAGTTTCTGTTCAGGTGTCATTGCTCCGATAGGCAAAGTTTCATTAAAAAATCTAAGATTTTTCACTTTGAAAACAGGAACTAGAAAGACTAATTCAGAAATGTTTACAAAAACCTGCAAGGTGGAGTTTTAATGTGTAGCACGCCGCGTGTTTCCCTCCTTTTCTCTCCAGGCTTTTGTGGATTACTTTTCCCGAGGCCTCCATGCAGAATACAAGAGCAAGGGCATCATCGTGCAGGTGAGTAGAGTTTGTTTGGTGTTAAGTGTGGTTACTACAGCAACACTTGGTGTCTTGGTAACAAAAAGGCCATCAGCATATTCTCTTATTCATGAATATGTGACGCAGATTAAGGATAAGGATTTCCTTTGATCCCATGAGCAGCGACTCTGAAACAAATGCATCTCGAAACAACAAAAAACTGATGGTGGTAACTCAACCTTCGAGTACAAAATATTCCATAAAACTGTGTGCAGCTCTGTAGGATGCATCTTTATACAACTTAATCTACTGGAATGCACTTTTGGAGTGCCTTTGTGCAGAGATTCAGTGGGTAACTGCTCAAAAGACTAGAATTGTAGCAGTCCCTTCCCTGCAGTGTCAGCGAATCAACCGCCAGCGTTAAGCACCGTGGCAAGAACAAACAAAAGCCTCAAAGACCTTCTGTATGTAATGGACTGACTGAATTTTCTTTAGTACTGGCTTTCCACATCATTAATGAGTCTTACTATTTAGAATCATAGAATCACAAAATGGTTTGGGTTGGAAAGGACCTTGAAGACCATCCAGTTCCACCCCCCTGCCCTGGGCAGGGACACCTCCCACCAGACCAGGTTGCTCCAAGCCCCATCCAGCCTGGCCTTGAACCCCTCCAGGGATGAGGCAGCCACAGCTTCTCTGGGCAACCTGGGCCAGAACCACCCTCACAGTAAAGAAGTTCTTTCTCCTAACTAATCTCAATCTCCCTTCTTTCAGTTAAAAACCAGTACCCCTTGTCCCTATGGCTCCCCTCCCTGATCAAGAGTCCCTCCCCATCTCTCCTGGAGCCCCTTGAGGGACTGGAAGGGGCTCTAAGGTCTCCCTGGAGCCTTCTCTTCTCCAGGCTGAACTCCCCCAACTCTCTTAGCCTGTCCTCACAGCAGAGGGGCTCCAGCCCCCGGAGCATCTTCATGGCCTCCTCTGGCCCCGCTCCAACAGGTCCATGTCCTTCCTGTGCTGAGGGCTCCAGAGCTGGACACAGAGCTCCAGGTGGGGTCTCCCCAGAGCGGAGCAGAGGGGTAGAATCCCCCCCTGCCCCACTGCTGGGGATGCAGCCCAGGATGGGGTTGTGTTTCTGGGCTGCCAGCGCGCACTGCCGGCTCATATTGAGCTTCTTATCCGTGAGCACTCCCAAGTCCTTCTCCTCAGGGCTGCTCTCCAGCTATTCTCTGCCCAACCTGTATTTGTGCCTGGGGTTGCCACGTCCCAGGTGCAGGACCCTGCACTTGGGCTGGTTGAACTTCATGAGGTTTGCACGAGCCCATCTCTCCAGCCTGTCCAGGTCCCTCTTGTGATGGGTCCAGGTCTCCCTGTGTGATCCATGCCACACAGCTTGGTTTCATCCGCAAACTTGCTGAGGGTACACTCTATTCCACTATCCAAGTCTCCAACAAAGATGTTAGATGATTTCCCCCCATTTGTTTACTTCCATGTTTTTAATTATTTTTTGATGGGGTGTAAAAGCAAACCACACGCCAGTCTCTCACAACTTCATGTGATTTTGCTTTAACATCACTTCCCATGTACTCTTAGGTGGCTGGAATTTCCAGCTTTGGTTGCAAACAGTGAGTTTTTCATTACTTATTACAGCTGTTGCTCTCCAGAACAGCCAGTTTGATAAAGGTGGGATCAGATCTGACCTGTGCTGTGAAGACAGTGGTGCATCTTTTGCAAGTTCAGTTAGGGATCTTCTCACAAGCAGGATTAGCCCTCGTCCACGCCTGGCGCTCTCCTGTGACAGGATTTGTCCTTTGTCTCCTATGGTGGTTCTCAAAACCGTCTGAACGCCGAAAGCCTGACGAGGAGTAAGGCACAGAGTTGTCTGCCTCGTTTGTGTAATCATGAAGCGTGACAGCACAACTTTTGTTACTGGCTAACGCCATGGAGAAGTTGTTACCAACTTTGGGCTACGTTACCTTATTGATGGGCTAGGGGTTTTTTTCCCCTTTAAGCATATCTAGCAAAACAAGAATTTATCACCAGGACGTGTCCTGCAGTTTAGTATCTGGGTGTTTAGTCCCAGATGTTTAGTGTAATGTCCCCTCCCAGTTCCTGAGAGAGGACTGTTAAGAAAAAGGACAGTTGCTGGGCGAGCTATTGCCATGCAGCCACTGACTTCTTACTGGGAACCTCATTTAAACCTTACACTAATCATCTGCTGCTGTTTATTTTGGGGTCTGTTGCCAGTGGGGAGAAAGCTGGCAGAGGTGGGCTCTGAAAGCATTCTAATGGCTGTTGGTGCAGACCTGAAGGACAGCCTAGGTGACATTAGTTTTACGCTGGTGACAGATGATAATTTGCTGCAGAGCTCCCAAAGCGTAACTTCTCCACAGAGATGCTGCGTCCTGGCAGCCTGGGATGTCCCCTCTGCTAAACCAAAGCGCATCAAAAGGTAGGACTCTGAGCACACGGCTTGTGTGCGCTTTCAGTTACAGAATCAGAGAATCACGTGGGGTTGGAAGGGACCTCTGGAGATCATCTAGTCCAACCCAGAGCAGGTCCACCCAGAGCAGGTCCCACAGGAACGTGTCCAGGTGGGGTTTGGAATGTCTCCAGAGAAGGAGACTCCACCACCTCCCTGGGCAGCCTCTTCCAGGGCTCTGCCACCCTCACAGGAAAGAAGCTCTTCCTCATGTTTAGGTGGAACTTCTTATGTTCAAGTTCTTGAGGTGGATTAAGCTTGAGCAACTTTTAGTGTTTTATGTCTCCTTGCTACTTCCTCTCCTCACAGCCTTTCCAAACCTTTCCCTGGTGTCATCCCCAAACTGTCCAGCGATGGGTCAGTTTTACCATATACTCCGAGTTCCTTACAGCTTTCTTTTCACTTTTACCCTTCTGTATTACTTCAGTCTCCTCAGTGCGGTTCAAGTTGTGTTACTGGCAGATTTAGCTTCGTTATCAGACAGCTGTTCTTCCCATCGGTTTCATCCCGTGGCGGTGTGATGTCTAAGCTCTTTCTCTGTTTTACGGTGTTCTCTCGGGTCAAGCTGCCGATAAGTCACCTCAGCGTGAGAGTATTTAGAGACAGGTGCTTGCAGGAGAAAGAAGTGTTACCTCTTTGAGATCTATGTGCATTTGTAACCAGGTTGTCTCCTCCTCCCCAAATTTTGCTTAATTAAGTACTCTGTCAGTCTGAGAGGAAAAGAAAGGAGCAGGTACATTTATGACTACGGAGTACCTATTGAAACTGAAAAGGTAAATAACCTAATAACTCATGCTTGGCTAAAGTCATTAAACAAAGTACGAATGTAGATAGTATGGGAAAGATTTTCTAGCTTTTGGATATGGAAAAGCTGGGAAAAAAGTTTCCAGTGTCTAATATTTAAACACTATAAACAAAACTATAAACAAATGAAGAATTAAATCTGGCTTTCTATATCCATAATTATGCTTTCTTGCACAAGACGTAACAGGTCATGGTAAGTTGTCTTTTCGTAACTCCCAGGCTGGCAAAGGGTGCTGAATTCCTGACGGCATGGCTTTTTCGCCCCTAAATGTAGACACTGAATTGCCACTCTGAGTTATGTGGGCCTGATGACCAATAGCTGTCACGGCTTCAATTCGTTATGCTAATTTTATTACAGTCCATGTCCTTGTCGTCTTGTTCCAGCCTAAGTCACTATAAACCACTAATGAATATTACAAGTCCCTTCCTGTGAAGACTAGCTGACGTCTCTTCTTCAAGCCCTTTGGAAGACTGCATCTCCTTCAGATTCTTTGAAGTTCATCTCTCTGACCTTCAGAGATGTAGCGCTTTTTAATCCGGACTTCCAGCTGAGATCACCAGTTAAACCAGTTACCTTTTACCATGCCGATACCCTCAGAGAACCGCTGCGGCAAGAGCAGAAACGCGGTGCAGGTGGTATTTTATTTTTTGCCGGTTTCTGAAGTTCAACTTAAGGTATACTGGTTTTGCTCAAGCGGATTGCCTTCTCTACGCAAGCTTAGGTTTTATAGTATATAGTGCTCTTATTGCAACGCAGACATCTTTAGATTAAAAATGTACTCTTTCTGGCTGACGGGCCTGCTTAATTTTACAGAAGCAGCAGAGTAACAGCAGAGGGTTAGAATTCAGTATGTGCTCGCACGAAAGGAAAGAGATGGGGAAAAAGAAAAGATATGAGGAAGAAGACAACGAGGACTTCTCTCAAGGCTCTTTTGGAAAAAAACTCTCCCCAAAAGATTTCTGCAGAGTCTTCTGAAATTTTTACTTGTTGAATTATGTCTAAAAATATTACTTGGTTCTTCATTCCTTTCTTTTACTCCCTTTTTTTAACTTAAGTCAGTATTGGCATTTCCCTCCCCCCGCTACACTTCATCACCATCCCTAGTAAAAGTGGAGCAGTGAAAACTTCTACTACCCTGTTTTCTTCTACCATATCCGCTATATAAAATATCAGATCATGAAATCGTGGAAGTGCGTGTTTGAAGGGTTCTCTAGGAAGTTTTCTTGTCTAACTGCTCCTGTGTTAGCGGTGGGATTGCTGCTAACACAAGGTCACGGGCTAGTCCTGGCTTTATCCAGGTAAATCTTGGAAGACCTTCAAGGGCAGGGATGCTGTGACCTCTCTGCACAACCTGTTAGCGTTGTTGCACTGCTCTCCTAGCAAACTTTTGTTTTTCCCTTAGTGTCCCATCTGAAAGTTCACAGCCAAAATGGAGAGTTTTGCCTCTTCGTTATTTTATCTGGCACTACCAGGAAGAGTTGGGCTCTCGTCTTCACAACTGAAAATAACTTGAAATAACTATAGGCAGGCATGGGGTGACCACCAACCTCCTCGTCACCTCCCTGTACAGGCCTCTCTCTCTCCCCGGGTGTTCACAAAAGTGTTCTGTCACCAGATTAATGGCATTGCCTTCCTCCAACGCTTTTTAGCTTTGCTCTTTAGCTTTCTGTGCAGGTCAGCTTTTTTTTGCTGACCTGAACAGCAATTTTGCTGCAATTCTTCCATTTCCCGTTTTATGCCCCCCACCCTCCCGTTCCCCACAGAGAAAGGTAAAGAGGCTTCTTTGAAAACTCCCAAGAGTTCAGGTCTTGTTTTAAATGCAAGGTAAAACTGGTGATAAAATTGTGTAAGCAAGCTGCTCTGATTTTTTGGAGGGGGTTTATTTTCATGTGAACGTAGCACAATTAGGAGAGGCTTCTGTTTAGGATTTGAGATCAGTTTTTGCATCCATGCAACATTCAGGACCCCCAGTTTTAATAAGTATCAGAGCTGTAAGTGCTAGCAAACATTTTAAGAGAGCAAGAGACGTTGTCTTGGACATAAGCTGTTTTTAAGGCCTGTTTTGAAACTGGAGAGCAGGCTAGGCTTTCTCTGGATCAAGACAAGGAATTTCCTATAGAGTTCCTTGCCCGGGTAGTGTGGGGTTATAGCTGCCTGAATACAAGTGCTAAAAGGCTTTAGGCAGCAGCAGAAGACTTTTTCTTTTTAATCTGTCATGCTAGTTTTAGATATGGTTCATCAATGTGTAAAATCCTTGTGGGGAGGAAGAAAGGGGGGGAACCGAACTGAATGGATTCAACAGGTCTCTTCATCGCTGTTAAAATACGGCACAGTTAAGGGGAAGATGGTAAATCCTGTGCTCCTGAAGTGAAATACCTGTCTGTGTTTTCTAGAGAGCGTTTGGGAGGGGAAAAATCATAGCGTGTAAACCTGTGCTTCAATGTGCCTTGAAGCCCAGAGAAGCTGTGGCTGCCCCATCCCTGGAGGGGTTCAAGGCCAGGCTGGATGGGGCTTGGAGCAACCTGGTCTGGTGGGAGGTGTCCCTGCCCAGGGCAGGGGGTTGGAACTGGATGGTCTTTAAGGTCCCTTCCAACTCAAACCATTCTATGATTCTGTGATTCTCTATTTCTGAATCAATAGCCAACCAGTAGTGCTTTTTCAAGTATCCTCGTGCACGATTGTTTGCCCCTTCGTGCTACCCAGTGCCTTAACTGGGTAGTGCCGTTCTCTTATGAAGTCTCTTTTGAGCAGAGGAAGACAGAAAATAGGTCCGAACTATAACCACCGTGCCACTTTACGTGAGGATGCTGCAGATACAATTTGGCGGTGAATAAGAAGCTTAGAATATTTTTTTTTCATTGTTTTGGTTTTTTTAAAACGCCAAACTAGGGATTGAGTTTAGAAATGTAATCTGAAAAGATGGATGAGGTTCACATTCTGGAGCTGAAACTAAGTGCCTAACAGAAGGAGTGCTTTCCTTATCCAAGCATCTGTAGCTTTTGGTGACTTTAAAGACTATGGTAACCGCTTACACTTCCGAAAGTCAAGTCTCCGTGTTCTTCCTCTCCATTTGAAAGCAGACTCATGCAGGATATATTTTTGAAAGTCCTATTTATAGAGAGAAGCGCGCGGTTTTAATGTTCTAAGTTGAAGGAATGAGCAGACATACCAATGCTTCCTCTGTGGGGTGGTGGGGATCCTGTTGAAATGCCCACAGCCGTGGCACGGATAAATAGTCAACGGCACTTCAAGCGGTCCTTTCCCCCGGCGCTACGCTTTTTGAGAGCGTGATGGTAAAGCTAACGTTTCCGAGGTCGAGCGTGTGTGGTCGTTGTTCTTTAAGAGACTAACTTGGGGAAGCAGGTTTCCAAATATAGTGACTTTTGAAATGGGGTGTTCTCCCTCATTTTGAGATCCGTTAGCGTAGCATAAGCGCCCGCGCACTTCTCGGCTATCTGCTGTAAAGGCACGTGAAGCATCGCACGCACTACTGTGACGGGCAGTAGTGAGCAGAATCACCAGCACAGCCACAGGGACCAGCTGTCAGTGGTTTTAGGAGGTCCTTGTTCAAGTGATGAGGTCCCAGCCTTTCAAAGCTTGTGATACGTGGTGTGTCACTGTCTGATTGAACGGCTGTAGACCAGGGCTTTTTAATTACCTTTTTTTTAGAGACAGAAGTTGAGGACAAGTTGAAAGCAACACCAAAATCATGACTGTGGGGAAAGAGGGTTGCTTCCTAGTGTGCAAATATACATGTATTTCCCTTCTTCAGTAGTATGACCTAGATGTAGGTGGAATGTGGTTTTGGACCCCTGAGGTCTTGGGGGATCTTGCCCCACCATGGACGTGCCGTTATGACCCTTTGTCAGCCACATACTCACGCTGCTTCCTCTTGCTTTTCCATTATGCCAGGGCCGATAGTTCTGAGACCCACCATCACTTTTTCTGTTTCTTCCAAACATTGCTATAAAAACCCATTAACTGTGCTCCACTTCTTGCTCCTTCCTTCTGTCCTAGTGGCCTTCCACTCTGGTATCGATGTCTCCTCCTACCTCCGAGTCCTCCTGTGGAGTTACAAGCTCAATGTTCCAAGTCTCCCTGACATTCCCTTTCCTTCTTCCTCCTGCCTCCATGTTTCTCTCTGTACAGCTGCCTGACTGAGGAGCTGTTACTCGAGTATAAAAGCCCTGTTTTGGGTTCTGCACCTCTTCCCCAAGCAAATATTGGGAGTTTAACTACTGAGAAGCAACGCTGCAGCATTTTCTGTTAAACAGCTGGAATGAAGTTTTGCACTCCAAAATGTTAAGAAAGGCTTTTTAGCCATAGGTTTGCACGAGTAGTTTTTCTAGAGCCCCAACTGGGGATGCTGACCGTCAACAGACCACTAAACTATCTGTCCTTCACATTCCAAACGTGGCCCACAAGGTATCTGATCAAAAATGGTTTTGATATGGTACATTCCGGTCTTGTAGCCAGAATCACAAAGAAGGCTGGCTTAAGCTATAATTCAGTACACGGGTTACCTAATTTCCAACGATTTTAGTTTCTTGATGGGTTTGTAATTTCATCTGAAAGCACTCTCTGCTTAACACCATCTTCCCTACGTGCAGAGCGTTCTACCATATTACGTGGCAACAAAAATGTCCAAGATCCGCAAGCCGACCTTCGATAAGCCCAGTCCTGAAACCTACGTCCGAGCGGCCTTGGGCACGGTGGGACTGCAGTCCCAGACCAACGGGTGCCTGCCCCACGCGCTCATGGTAAGTCACCTGGGAAGACATAAGGACCTGGAATCACAGAATGGTATGGGGTTGGCAGGGACCTCTGGAGATCATCCAGTCCAACCCCCTGCCAGAGCAGGGCCACCCAGAGCAGGTCCCACAGGAACGTGTCCAGGTGGGGTTGGAACGTCCCCAGAGAAGGAGACTCCGCCACCTCCCTGGGCAGCCTCTCCCAGGGCTCTGCCACCCTCAAAGTAAGAAGTTCCTTCTCATGTTTAGGTGGAACTTCTTACATTCAAGTTTGTGCTCGTTCCCTCTTGTCCTGTCCCTGGGCACCACTAAAAAAAGACTGGCCCCATCCTCCTGACACCCACCTTTGAAGTATTTATAGGTGTATGGTCTTTTGTATGTGTTTATTAGGGAAGATGAGTAAAGAATAATTTGGAATATTAAGTATTTTTTATTCTTTGACTTCTAATCACAACTTGGTAATATTTGTGTGTGCTGGTAACTGTTACTTTTATTTTTTTTAGGGATGGATCTTCTCACTCCTACCTACACCTACTGCCATTAATTTACTCATGAAAACAAACAAACAAATACGGGCTCGTTATTTGAAAAAAATGAAGGAGAAATAAGTTGGAGACAACTTGATGTGGGAAGCCGGGGACTCCCACAGGTTCCACACCCACGCTGCAGCACCGCGCAGACCTAACGTCTTCAACATCTTCAATCCTAGGTGTACTTTCTAACAAGCAAAAACCAGTCTTCGTTTCGAGGATACAGGCGAAACGAGACTGGTGACTTCTAATGTCGATTGAAAAAATAGGCTTTATTTGTTTATAGGTATCATGAGGCGGGGAGGGGGGAAAGCGCTTCGGACTAAAATTGCACTGTGCTTTAAGAAATACTTACATGGACTTGATCAGACATTGCGCTGTTGAGGAACAGCTTGGTTTTATAGCGTCCATCACATCTATGTATTGTGTAGAAAAACAGGGCAGAAAAATAGTAGCTCTCACACATTCCTGGACGGGTGGGGAGGAGTGGGAAGGGAGTGTATTTATTTAAAGAGGTAACCTAGCACTGTTGACAGAGTACAATTTTTTTCCCAGCTCAGGTTTTGGGGACTTGGAAGGATTCTGCATCATCAGCCAGCTGATGGGCTCTCCCCTGCTTCCATGATTCAATGTGATATTATTTTTTGGGGGAGGGTGGTTATGAACTTTGAGGGAATTGGGCCAAAACCAAAACGGAGTGAGTGTAACTGCTCATCTATAAATATATACATAAAATAACATCGCACAAATTATTTCAATTCCTGGTTCTGGAATATGGATTCTAACTTTTCAGTAATATGTAATCTTTACGATTTGTAATAACATTTTTAAAAGTTCAGTGCCTGCTCTTTGTCACAGGTGGTGATAACACAATGTAGATAAATGTCACGAGTTACGCGTTATGTGCTGGTTGGTACATTAAAGACTATGGGCACTTTAAATGCAGAGCTTGAAATGAGTTATGCTCCTCGTTAGCGTCGACGGTTGAAATTCTTTTTGAAGTACGTATCAGTCTGTCTTTTTGGTGAGGCCCTTTGAAACGTGAACCCTGAATATTTGAGGACAGCTTTAAAAATGAGAAGCAGTGAACTTCTTTAGACGTAGGACATTGTTAATTTAATTGGGTTTGACTGATTTGTTTCATGGTTCCGTTCCAAAACGGCGTGCTGTAGTGAGGCTGAAGTTACCCAGCTCCAGGCGATCAGAGAAGTCTGCACTGCTGTTGTCTGTATTTACCTACACTTTCAATAAAGATTTTGGTCTCTAACATCCCTTTTTATAAACATAAAATATACTGAAACTTCCAAGGTGAATCAAATTGCAAGCAGCTTGCCAGTACTTTCTGTGGCGACTTCCTGCGGTTGAAGAGTGGAGGTTGTTTTCTGTCCCTGAAAGAATTTCAAGCTCTGATTTTGAAGTAAAGTTACGTTGTACCGAGACGTGATTTGGGGCTAACATTTCTGTACATTGAAAAAAAAACCAACAACCTGAATACCGATGCAATGGTGCTGATCAAATCTGAGTTTTCTTAATTTTTTGGAACAGGAAAGGTGAAGTCAGTGGTATTAGTTCTGTACGAGCACATTGATTTGGTTTGCTCTGGGTCTGACGTGGAAGCATTGGACTAAACAATCTGTATGGTGGACTTTGTAAAACAAATACAATGGAATTTACTCTGAATCTTTAATGTGTTGTGGTGGGTTTTTTTTCCTTAAAATGTTTGCCTGTACATTTAAATGCCTGATTGTCTTTTTAGCATATATAATAATGCAGTGAAAATGGCTGTACTTTTACATGCCAAAACCAAAGCTTTTATAAATCTGTTTTCCTGGCCGTTACCTGTTTTACGGTGCCGCTTTATAAACATCACTGGGACACAAAATAAACTGTTAATTAGAACTATTAATTAAGCTATGGATAAGAAAGAAGTATTTCCAAATAACAATTTTTTATCTCTTGAAGGTGTTTGGAAGGAATATGTCGGAGGGGAATGGCACACCTACCTCTCTGGCACTGAAGCAGTGGTGCCCGGGCAAGGCTGGACCTGGCAGGGGAGCTGCTGGAGCCTGTGGTGATGTCCCCACTGTCCTGTGTGTGGTGCTAGAAGGCTGCACTTGGGCTTCCCGCTCTCATGCTTCCTCTGAGGTCTTTTTTATTTTTCCAAACTGCAGCAGGGAATCGCTTTCTGCCTGAAATTGCCTTGACTTTGATGTTTTGAAGGTCTGTTCACCGCAGCAATTGAGGTGATGAGCTTCTGCCATAGCTTCTGATGTGAAACGTCTGTGAAGCGTCCTGGGCACACGACAGAACACAGGAGGGGTTTTCCTTGCGGTGCTGTTACTGTCTCTTTGCAACTCTGCTCTGAAGCCTGTTTTTGTCACGGGTGCAGCGCAAGAGGGGAGGGAGGTCATGGTCTCCCTCTGCTCTGCCCTGGTGAGGCCCCATCTGGAGTAGTTGGCCCAGTTCTGGGCTCACCGGTTCCAGAAAAACAAGAAACTACTGGAGGGCTGTGAAGATGATGAGGAACTGGAGCATCTTTCTGATGAGGAAAGGCTGAGAGACCTGGGGCTGTTCAGCCTGGAGAGGAGAAGACTGGGGGGATCTCACCAATGCTGAGCAATATCTAAAGGGCAGGTTGTCAAGAGGATGGAGTCAGGCTCTTCTCAGTGGTGCCCGGTGACAGGACGAGAGGGAATGGGCACAAACTAGAATATGTGAAATTCCATCTGAACATGAGGAGGAACTTCTTTCCTGTGAGGGTGGCAGAGCCCTGGAAGAGGCTGCCCAGGGAGGTGGTGGAGTCTCCTTCTCTGGAGACATTCAAACCCCACCTGGACACGTTCCTGTGGGACCTGCTCTGGGTGGACCTGCTCTGGCAGGGGGTTGGACTGGATGATCTCCAGAGGTCCCTTCCAACCAACTCCATCTGGAGTGCGTTTTCACTGCCTTGTTTCAATGTGAAGAACAGCACCGGAGGTGAGCAGCGTCTGCCCCTCGCCTCCCTGACTGGCACAGGCCTGTTCCCCATGGCTGTCCTCCTGCTCCCACAGAGGAGGGAAACCACCACGGCCAGGAGCTGTGGCAAGGCCTCGGGCAGCCGCTCACCTCGCCCAGGAATGGCGTGGGGCCGAAGGAGCTCTATGAGGTGCCTGCAGGTAAGGCCCATCTCCCTCCGGCATCCCCCTGGGATGGCGCCATGAGCCTGGCGCTGTGCCTGGGCCGGGAGGGGGCTGAGCCCTGGGAGGGGGATAAGGAGGCAATTCTTCTTTCCCTGCTTACTTGTAACTTTATGAATCTATTCTGCCGCTTCCCCCACCTGGGGGTGGGAAATGAGCTCAGTTTTGCTTCAGCTAATTGATAATATTCTTGTTAGTGTGTCAGCACTAACAAAGGAGTCTTAGTGATAGTAGAGTCTAATAAATCGTATCCAATTAATCCCCAGAAATGCCTTTGGTCTGTCGAGGGATCCTTGTTTGCAGAGCGTTATCCGGGTGAGGAGAAACAGACTGGAACACGGCCTTCAACACAGGAACCCAGAGGGTAGGGGAGGATCAATAAGGCCAAAGAAACCAGTCTTGGACAGTAAATCTGCCAAGTAGACGGTAGCAAAGAGTGTGAAATAACATGTAGCATAATCAACTAATCAAAGGCACGTTATTTAGGATAATGATTTCGTAGAATAGGTGTATGTGTGCCTTATATGGGAAAAAGGTGCGAAATAAACCTGCAATAGGTCAGGCGGTCGGGAAGAATGTGAGCTCCAACTTCTCAGCCCGTGAGAAGAGAGACAGAAACTCAGGCAGCCGTGGTAAGGGTATAAAATACCTGAAAGCTGAAAGATCAGTGCGCATCTGTTTTTGGTGCACCCGATTCGGCGCTGTTTCATATTAATAACTTTTTTTTAACCTCTGCTTCGGTGACTTTGTCCTTTTTAAATTCTAAGACGGGATCCGGCGTTTCTCACATGGGGAAATACAGACGTATCTTAAGCAGCTCCTCAAAAGCAGGCTCCTTGTGAGAACCGCCACCTTCTGACAGAAAACTCTCCGACTGCGACCTCAGTGGGGGCCGCTGGCGCCTCCGCCCCTCAGGGCCGCGGCCGGGCGGGCCCGCCTACACCCGGGGAGGGAAGGCAGGCTCGGCGCGGTGCCTGGGCACCTCGGCCGCC